>OY992884.1:86838518-86898518 GCA_963921405.1 Cepaea hortensis | reverse complement strand
GGCAATAAATCGTGCAACTGATTGCTTGGGGTTTATGTGTTTATATATCTTAATTGTAATTAATGTTAGTGATGGGGATTATTTCTTTCGATGGGTTTCAAAATTATATTGACATAGGAGGGATATTAAACATTTATAACCATTTTACAATTGGTTAGCGTGGCAGAAAGGTTACGAAAGTTCACTTTTAAATTCCTCTGCTCTGATGGCGGGGTAATAGGCTTACTTCCTGGACTTAAAAGTTTACTTCTCTTTCAGAAAGCAATGCCAAGCTAAAGTTATGTTGTTGGATATCCTTTATAAGATGTAGCCGTCAACCCCAGCATGGTTTGGCTGTTGGTGATTCCTGGGAAAGTTTACGTTCAGTAGTTTGCTATTGCTTTCCGAACGACCGGCATCCATAACACAATTCATAAAAAATCAACACAGCTGTGTTTTGTATGCTGGTATGCGGGATTATGAACTGCGTCCTTAATCCCTTCGAAACAAAACGTAAAACTGCCTGAATGATCAACGCAGGGTTGAACGCAGGGTTGAACGCAGGGTCCTGGAAATGATATGTTCACTTTATCTCAGCTTGTTCTTCCGTTCCTTGCAGTGTCGAGGTGAAGCATGAGCATCGGGAGAGTGCCCGTTTATGGGCTTCATATATTGAGTATCCAATGGGCTCTGTTATTCCCTCTGCCCAACGTTTACATGATCAGCCTCTATTCTGGTTCCATTTGGCCTGCACACCATTGCTTGTTGTGGTACACTGTTAGTTGGTAATCTAGTTATATGGCCAAACTTGCAGTCTTCTGATAAAATCTATCGCTGCTATAACCCTCACATTAGTCCTACTTTTATCATTGCTTATTTTCTCTCTTCTTGACGCTTTGCGTATTGTTCTCAGGGATTTCATTTCTGTTGGTGTGATTTTTCTTTTCTCTTTTTCTTTCATTGTCCAGATTTGCCAGTGACTGCTGTTTCCATCGATAATGAACTGTATTTTCGTGGAGGACTTTTATGTTGGCATTCTGGCGACGGCATTATGTACAGTGAAATGATTGTTTTTTGTCCTTTTATTTACATCTGTTCGAGGTTATTTTGTTACGTGAACTGCATTTTGGAGAAAAAGTGGCGTGGCTGGCTAAAAAAAACATCTAGAAACGGAACAACAACATCTAGAAATATCGAGACTTTGTAGGTGAACATCTGGTTGGGAAAGTAACTGCCACTTCCATCAAGTATGAACTGTTTGTTTCGTAGAGGACTTTTGTGTAGGCATTCTGGTGACGGCATTATGTGCAGTGAAATGTATTTACATCTGTCCGAGGTTGTTTTGTTGCGTGAACTGCATTTCGGAGAAAAAATGGCGTGGCTGGCTAGAAAACATCTAGAAACGAAACAACAACATCTAGAAATATCGAGACTTTGTAGGTGAACATCTGGTTGGGAAAGTAACTGCCACTTCCATCAAGTATGAACTGTTTGTTTCGTAGAGGACATTTGTGGTGGCATTCTGGCGCGGCATTATGCACAGTGTTCCTGAGCGGGCTGTTATTTGTCGAGACTCCTGTCTTTTCCACTTTTCACATGGGTCAGTGAGGAATATGTTACAGGTTATTCACTGGCACAGGCACGGAGCATAATGGGGACGACCCGTTGCTGTGATGTTGGAACCGCGACTAACTAACTAACTAGCATATAATTTGCAGGAAGTTTGTCTTTTACGGTGTTTTCTTAGTAACTATTGATACATGTTTGTTCTGTAGTATTTGTGTCATTTGTCCAATGAGTTGGTGTGCCTTATTGCATCTGTTTTCGATGTCTTTTTCATATTTGCCATTTTGATGATATTATACTTCCTAAGTATTTGAAGCTCTTTACTTGTTTCATGGGGTGTTCTTTTAGATGAATCTTTGTTGTTTTTTCTTCTTTGGTTAGTCATTACCTCTGTTTTACTGATGCTAATTTTCATCTTATGTGCCTTACATACCACGCTTTAGACTATTCGTGTCGTTTTGTAATTCTGCTTCTGATTTTGCTATTTATGCTTGATCATCCGCAAACAGGAGTTCTTTAATAGTGCGATTTGCCGTTGGTTCTTCTTCTGTGTTCTGTTCAACATGCGTTGTTGAAAAGGATATGCAACCTTGCTTTTAACTAAAACACAACAACAGAAGACACTAAATAGAAGCTCTGCTCCATAGATCACTTTGAAACGTCGACACAATATATTGTCGTGTCGAGCTTTATGCGTTAATGAACTAGAATATTGTACAAGGTAACCAGATCAACTGAAATATAACCATTAGCGGGAAAGCATGAACAACAGCAGTTTACACATACATAATTTATCATCATTATTTAACAAGTCCTTTACATAACATCAACCGGCTCTGTGGCGAAGCCGAGGCAATTAGTACTCCGTCATATCTCGTTAGAAACACCTCTGGAGGAGATGTGAAGCAGGCCGCCTTGCAATGGTCTTAATACAATGGTATTGGTGACGGTCGTTCAGAAACCAAAGGTAAACTAGTGAACATAAACTTGCCAAGAAATCACAAACAGTCGATAAATTCTGGAGTCGATTACAACGTTCTGCAAAGGATATGCAACAAACCATTGTTCTTATCACAACCTGCCGACAAGATTCTAGATCAGTTGCCAGCTCTTATGCCTCATATCCTTACCCAGGGTTTCATTAATGGTGTGTGCCCAAAATTCTTTGATGGACCGCTTCCTCTTCTTCCGTACGCGTCTTTCTTTTCTGTCTTTCGTTTTTTCAACCATGCATTCTGTCTACCCCTCTCGTTTTCCTTATATTATATTTCTAAATATATATGTTTAAATTAGTTGCGCACGGAAATATTGTCTGTCTTAAATTTAAAAATATTAAACTATAAACATTACACCGTTGAGAATAATCGTGATCGCCTAAATGACATTACGAGACCGCCGAATTGAAATTTAACCCAGAATATAAATCACAAAGATGGCGGCGATCAATCTTATATAATGATTTGAAATAATAACGGCCCGATTCAGGAACGATAACTCTCAACATTAAGGTCTCATAAACACAGGGTGGTGAAAAACTTCTGGCACCGTTTTAGATTTCACACTTACTATTTATATTTCACATCTACGTTTTAGATTTCACACTTACGGATTAGGTTTGACATCTACGTCTTAGATTTCATATACACGTATTAGATTTCACATCTACGTTTTAGACTTCACATTTACTATTTATATTTCACATCTACGTTTTAGATTTTACACCTACGACTTAGATTTCACATCTACGTTTTAGACTTCACATTTACTATTTATATTTCACATCTACGTTTTAGATTTTACACCTACGACTTAGATTTCACATCTACGTTTTAGACTTCACATTTACTATTTATATTTCACATCTACGTTTTAGATTTTACACCTACGACTTAGATTTCACATCTACGCTTTCGATTTCACATTTACTTTTTCGATTTCACATTTACTATTTCGATTTCACATTTACTATTTAGGATTGTAAGACCGAGAAGTAAATACCTGGATAGCTTGGCCACGTGGCATGGTCGAGACAAGAACACGGAGCTGATCCACGACTCTGGTGATCGAGTGAGATGGCAAAACATGACCGCCCACGCTTATCGGCATGGCACATGATGGATGGATGGATTTAGATTTCACACCTACGTTTTATATTTCACATCTAAGTTTTAGATTTAACACCTACATAGTAGATTTCGCATCTACGTTTTTAACTTCACATCTACGTTTTTAATTTCACATCTACATTTTAGATTTTACACCTACGCTTTAGATTTCACATCTACGTTTTAGATTTCACATTTACGTTTCAGATTTCACAACTACGCATATCCCTCGTCTCAGAAACTGTAATATTTAGACTACACCACTATTCTCAGTGGTTTAGAAAGAACAGGGGTAGCCGTGGCTGAGATGTTACATTCTGAAATGTTATAGAACAGTTCTTTGAACATAGTGGACAATGAAGAAGAAAAATTTTGAAATGTTTCAATACCTGAGCATGAAAGAAATCTGAATCATAAACAGTGTCTGGGTAACTGAAATATTTGGCTATAATAAATGTCACCGAGAGGAAAATACCTGGATGGCTTGGCCACATGGCATGGACGAGACAGGAACACTGAGCTGATCCACGACGCTGGTGATCGAGTGAAATGGCGAGTCATGACCGCCCACGCTTTCCGGCATGGCACATGATTGATTGATTGAAATGTCACATAATAACTGTCACATAATAATTGTCACATTATAATAAATGTCACATTATAAATGTCACATAATAAATGTGACATAATAAATGGGGAAAACTGACCAGCCCGACGATGAAGACACTAGAGAAGTGGGAGTGAAAAAAAAACGAGAGGCAGAAGAGAAAGAAGACGTCTGAGACGAAGTGAAAGAGGATGAAAATACAAAAGAGATGAGGATGAATAAGTTTGCCGTCTTTGCTTCCCAAAACAGTTCCTATTACTCATTGTTAGCTGAATCGATCTTATAGGCCAGGCCAATAAACAACATCGCTTTTTTGATAGGGATTAGAACAGACGGAATCTAACCAGCAGAGCAGAGTGCTAACAAAAAATATTAGATGTATATCCTTTCCTTGAAGTAGTTATGAATGCAATTTGTAATCTCGCATGCCATGTTAGAAACACAGCTGCGGGCGATTTGGAAACAGACCGCCTTGCGTTGGATTTCATACAGTTGTCTGATTAAGCGGCTGGCCGAGTGGCTAGAACGCCGGACTCTACTTCGGGAGACCTGAGTTCGATCCCTTGGTAAGGTGTGGGATTTTTTTCTGTCGGGGGCAAAAAGAAAATCCGGCGACTGCACTAGCCAGGCGGCCTTAATTCCTTAGGCTCAAAGACCCATCTGCCATACACTGCAAGGTACTATACTGGCAGTAAATGACAGTTTGATTGCCGGTCGTTCAGAAAGCAATTGCAAACTACTGGACGTGAACTTGCCGAAGAATCACAAACAGCAAACAAACACAGAAAAACCTAGAGTTGACTTTTACGTCCTGTAAAGGATATGCAACTAACCTTTAACGTTCAGTAGTTTGCCATCGCTTTCTAACCGAAGTGTGCTAGATGCTGTATTATTTTGTTTCAGTGGCCACACAGCTCTCTAGCACTGGGTATTTCAAAGTTTTCAACAACACTGCAACTTAACGGAAACCCTGTGTAGAAGACCTATAGCTATTTCACCTGGTCCAGTCAATGTATGGAAGCGAATCAATCAAATCGATCACACGATTTCTTTTTCCCACGATTTCACCAACACCTCAAGTAGTCGGGTAGTCGTTTGCCAATTTCCACTTTGGCTCAACATAGGCACTTGAAAGGGTAACGTCAAAATGCTGGAGTATGAATGGAAGTGTATTTATGTCTCTCTTCCTGCTCTCCAGTTGTTCGTTCGCACTGATATCACTGTGATAATGTTCTTATAAAAGCAGTAGTGAGATTAGTTTCATGTCATTCTGTACAATTGTTGGTGGGGTGAATTTGGTTGATGTCGTATTTGTTTATGGTCATCGTCATCGTCATCGTTGTCGTCATCAATCGCATCATCAATATCAATCATCTTCATCATCATTCATGATCATCAATCATCTTCAACATCATCAATCATGATCATCAATGATCACAATCAATCATCAGTCAGTATCCATTATCATCATCACTATCGTCCACCATAATCACTATCATCCATCATCATCTCTAATCAATCATCATCAATCCCCATCATCAACCTTCATCATCATTATCATCAATCATCACAATCAATCATCATTATCATCATCATCAGTCATCAATCGTCCTCATCATCTTCCACTTTTGCCGTTCAGCATTATAGGGAGGAAAAGTTGGTGCCCCAGCGCCCGGTGAGTGGCACTGGATAGTGTCATTCCGTGTGATTGTACAATGTGTTTGATGTCGTCAATCCAATTCCTTCTCGGGTGTCCTCTTGGTCTCGTAGCAGAACCTCTTTGATGTAGCGCCAGTGTTGGTAGTTTATGGTGTTGCATTCTAACGAGATGGCCAAATCATTTGATCTTATGCCTTTCAACATATGTGGCACAAGGTGTTGATCCCACTGTCTGTTAACGTCATTTCTTATTCGGTCTCGGATAATTAATTGGACAGTTCTCCTCAAGCTTCTTATCCCACGGGTGTTGATTTTTCATAAGTGGATTCGGATAATGTCCAAGTTTGACATTGGTAGCACGGGGTTAGTGTGAATATCCTATTTATGATCTGTCGTTTTGCGGATAGAGTGTATTTGTTAACGTGCATTACTGGGCTATGGATTCTCATCTGTCACTCAATCTCTCATTTAATCTTTTTAAATGCCACTATCTTTCCGTTTCTCTTTCTTATTTTGCCTCGGTTATTTTCTGGCTGTCTTTCTGTTAAAAGTCCCTCTATCTCTTTGTCTCTCTCCGTCTCCCCACGCCTCTCTCTCTCTCTCTCTCTCTCTCTCTCTCTCTGCTTCCTCTTTTCACGTTTCTCTGTTCTTCTCTGTTGCCTTATTATTATCCTTCATAACACATTGTCTTTTTCTTCAGCTCTTCACTCTCTCGTCCTTTTGTGTAGTATTTGAGTTTCTTCCACTCAATCTTTCTCTATATCTCTATCTTTCCTCTAATCTTCTTTTAACTATTCATGTACATGCCAGCTGTTACTTAACACTTTTTATACAATCCAGTTGTTACTTAACTCTTTCTATACAAGCCAGTTGTTACTTAACTCTTTCTATACAAGACAATTGTTACTTAATTCTTTCTTTACAAGCTGTTGTTTCTTAACGCTTTCTATACAAGCGCTTTATTACTTAACTCTTTCTATACAAGCCAGTTGTCATCCTGTTCTTATCTTGTAAGAAAAACCCACTGTCCATGCCAGGAATCGCTTCAGGTCTGCTCGAACTAGCGGCGGACGTTGCACCCATAGCCACGACACCACATAATATATCTCATAAGCGGATGAGAAAATGAAGACATGCATGCTTCAGGCAGAGTGACAGCCTTCAATTCAACAATCAAAGACAGAGAGCATCTGTTGGATCTGTTCCACCCAGGACATGCTGGTGTGGTGGGAACACGCAGGCAGACAGATTGGCTAGGTCTGCACCGCTCGGTGGGGTATCTGTGCATGATCATGTGGGTGTTGTTTTTGGTTCGTGTGTCTAGTGCAGAAGAGCGGATAGATAATCACGACCTGGAGAGAAGGGTGCCACGGGAAGTGACCAGAGGGTCTGGCCGACACTCAGAGCTCAGGGTAAAGGCCTCGTAATCAAACTACTACCGGTACCATTAGTATTGGGTCTCCCTCGCTGGCTGTTGAATATGAGGACGGAACACGTATGGCAATGTCCCGAGTGCTGTGATATCAGTTCTTAACTCAACTATCTCAACTCAACTCAACTCACTTCACCCCATCTCACCCCAACTCAACTTAAATCAACTCAACTCAACTCACCTCACCCCACCTTATCTCAACTCAACGCACCCCACCTCAACTCAACTCAACTCAACTCAACTCACCAAATCCCACCCCAGCCCAACTCAACTCACCTAACTTCACCTCAAGTCCGCTCACCGCAGCTCAAATCACCGCACCTCAACACTCACAGTTGAAAATATGCATACATCCCGTCACTGGGTATGAGAGCCGTAGTGGCCTAGGTGGTTAGACGTTCGCCTGCCAGCCCCGTGGCCACACAATGGGTGGGTTCGAATGTGTAACATCGACATGGGTTTCCATGTGAACTCAGTCTACAATTGTACCGCGAATTGTCTTCAGAGGTAAAGGCGGCTGGCGTGAAACTAAGCACAGACCCACCTAGTGTCCAGTGGCCTATACAAATATGGGTCCAGCACCATGTAGCCAATGCTACTTATAGGTTATTTATACTTTAACCCACTATTCGGTATTCACCAGAAACATGAACAGGCTTATAGGTTACTTATACTTTAACTCACTATTCGGTATTCATCAGAAACATGAACAGGCTTATGGGTTATTTATACTTTAACTCACTATTCGGTATTCACCAGAAACATGAACAGGCTTATAGGTTATTTATACTTTAACTCACTATTCGGTATTCATCAGAAACATGAACAGGCTTATAGGTTATTTATACTTTAACTCACTATTCGGTATTCATCAGAAACATGAACAGGCTTATGGGTTATTTATACTTTAACTCACTATTCAGTATTCATCAGAAACATGAAAACCAACTAAAGCAGTTACTAATAAACTATATGAATTACAAACAATTAAGTATATTTGGCTCCTGCGAACATATTAGACATGCTAAACACAGACACAATGTACATACCTTACAATGGACTCCATCCACGTGAAACGGAGTGAAAATTATCCAATACAAGAAACAATCAACAAATATATCAATAATTGTTTACTCCGTTTCACGTGTATGGAGTCCATTGTTAGGTATGTACACTGTGTTTTGTGTTTAGTATGTCCCTTCTTTTCGCAGGAGCCAAATATACCTAATTGTTTATAATTCACATTGTTGTATCCTGTTGCAGCCGCTGCTTCTTTTGTACTAATAAACTACATCATCATCATCCAGTGCCTTGCCGGTTGGTGTGGGCAACCACGTCCCTCTACGTATTGCGATCTCCGACGGTATGGATCAATTTATGTGTTGGCTACCTTCCGTACCATGACATAAGACTCAATAATTTTCTCACGTTTTCTTCCTAAAGCTCTCTTTCCGAAAATCATTGCGGTTGTCATAACATGTTCCAGTTTTTGTCTTCTCATAATGTGGCCAAAACTGATGGCTACCTCTTTCTGATATTATTGATAAGTGGCCTTTGCGTCTTAACTGCCCTCAAAATGTCCAGATTGCTCATTTAGGCTCTTCAAGTAATTTTCAGCATTATTCTATAAAACCACATCTCCAAGGCTTTCATGAATTTTTTTCGCCTGTTCACTGATTGTCCAGGATTCGCAGCCGTATATTAAAATTGCTTCTATGTAATAAGCAAGAACTCTTTTTCTAACTTTCAAGGATAAGGACTTATTGCACAAAACGTTCTTCATTTTATTGAATGCAGTATTTGATTGTCCTATTCTGTTCTTTATCTCTGTAAAGTGATGATCTTCCATCTGATGTTATCGGTGTGCATAGATATCTGAATTTCTGCACTTGCCCCAAAGTAACGTCCTGTACTGTAATTACACATTTTGGTACATTCCCTTTCTGTGATATCACCATGCCCAATGTCTTTCTATTATTCAAGCTTAGGCCTATATTTTAACTTTCTACAACCACTGTATCTACTATTTCCTGTAGATCGTTCTGACTTGTTGCTATCGAGACGGTGTTATCAGTATAACGTAAGATATTTATATTATGTCCACGAACCTGGTTCCTTGATATATTTTCAGTGGATCTCATTATACGTTCACTGTACAATGAGAACAAATCAGAAGACCTTGACTGACCTTGACATAACCTTGACTGACGTCCTTCTGTATACACTGAAATGTTCCTACCATGTTGTTCATTCTTAAGGCTGCTGTTTGCTATCAATCTGTATTCATTATTATTCGCAGATCTTTGCCGTCAATGTTCGATTTGCCTTGCTAATCGCATTATTTATCATGTTTCGCATTGTTAAATGCTTTTACGTTATGTGTGCTGCATAAGTACAGAACTGTTTTTTCACCCTGAGAATATATATAAATAGCATTGTTTTTGCCCATTCCCTCTACAAACCCACACTGTTCATTATTAATTTCTGGTTTAATCTTGCTTATTATTCTTTTCATAATTATTCTCTGTAACAGCTTTGTTATGTGAATCATAAGACTTATTGTGCGATGCTCTAAAGTACCTGCTTTCTTACGCTGAGCTATAAATAAGGGTTTTACTAGGTCACCAGGAATGTACCCACCCGTGTAGACGTTATTTAGGAATGTTGTCAATATTTCGATTTCAAAATCGCATAGAACCTCAACTTCCTCCAATTTAATATTGTCTGGACGGGGTGCTTTTCCTTTCTTCATGCGATATAGTGCATCTTCAACTTCCGCTGCAAGTATTGGTGGACCCTTACCATTGTTTTGAATGTTTACTTCCGGTCTCCTGTCACCATACAGCTCTTCTAGATATTACGTCCATTTATTGACTATATCATTATGTCCCATAAAAATAAACTACAATCATCCATTAACTGGTTCTTGCGGAGGTAGGGCTAAAACGGTATGACAGAATCGCCAACGTGGAGCTCATTGAGAGGACAATACAAACACCAACGTGTAGCTCATTGAGAGGACAATACAAACACCAGCGTGGAGCTCATTGAGAGGACAATACAAACACTAACGTGGTGCTCATTGAGAGGACAATACAAACAGCAGCGTGGAGCTCATTGAGAGGACAATACAAACACTAGCGTGGAGCTAATTGAGAGGACAATACAAACACCAGCGTGGAGCTCATTGAGAGGACAATACAAACACCAGCGTGGAGCTCATTGAGAGGACAATACAAACACCAGCGTGGAGCTCATTGAGAGGACAATACAAACAGCAGCGTGGAGCTCATTGAGAGGACAATACAAACACCAGCCAATCAAGAGGTAATGAAAAGACGCACGCGTGAGATAATTGTTGCCTTGAGAACGTCTGGGAATAGTATCAGTAGGATGTCATTTGTCTGAAAGCGACAGGGCAAGCGAAATAGTGGAAGATGTGAAATCACATTGCGCACACACTCACACACACACAAACACACACATACAGAGAGAGAGAGAGAGAGAGAGAGAGAGAGAGAGAGAGAGAGAGAGAGAGGGAGAGAGAGAGGAGAGAGTGGGAGAGAGGGAGAGAGAGGGAGAGAGAGGAAGAGAGAGAAGAGAGAGAGGGAGAGAGAGAAGAGAGGACCGTGCGGTAGATTTTCACAGTATGATGCAAGTCTTCGAAATACCGCCCCTTACATGTTTTTTTTTTCCTTTTAAAATGCCGCCCACTTATGAAGCCCCCTTATGGTGCTGCCTGATGCGGCCGCCTCTCGATATCATAGCACGGAACGGCCCTGCACACACACACACACACACACACACACACACACACACACACACACACACAGCGCCTACGCACCAAAATTCGCACACTCGTAATGCACGTTCATGTGATAGATTTCGGCTGGTTGGTGGCTGCACGTGGAATGGTTCTCTCATTTGTTATCCAACGGTCTCTCTCTCTCTCTCTCTCTCTCTCTCTCTCTCTCTCTCTCTCTCTCTCTCTCTCTCTCTCTCCCCCTCTCTCTCTCTCTAAATAAAAGACGAATATCTATTGCTCTTCAAAAACTACAACAAATGAATAATTTGTGGAGTGTTTCAGATAGATAAATATACACAAATTTGATTTTTAAGAACATGCATCTTTCCCATCGCAACATACTCATGTGAGACCTGAACACTTACAAAACAAGCTGAACACAGCACAAATAAATGCCTTTGAATATAAATGTTACAGACTTGTTCTAAGAATATCTGGCACACAGACAAAAAATACATGTATCCATATGACGAGAGAAGGTTGACTACTATAGATGATAAAACAAAGTAAAGTGAAATATTTTAGTCACTTGAAATGTCATAAAATGTTTGGAGAGAACAATAATGGAGGGTTATAAACTCAGGAGGAGAGGGAAAAGAAGGCCAAAGCTCAGATGGGGTTCAGTTATATTCTGTTGGTAGACTAAAATTACCTTTACCCGTTCAACCTTGGGTCCATTGCCTGCCTCAGATTAATATTCCTTTGACCGAGTTTCATACACATTTTATACGTTTGCATTTCACTGTTCCTAATTCCTTTCATTCAAGAGACCTGTCAATTAATGTTACACTTTATGCCACTCCGTTGTTACTGTAACTTGAATATTTGTGAACAATCAAATTGTCCCATATTATACCTAATTTTATTGTCAGATGTTAGTACCTTCAAATAGAATAATAATTACAATACAGCACCATATTTCCCCTTTAAATCTAACACATGGTTGTGTCCCTTAATTCCTAAAATATTATTGTTTCCCCTGTATTTTATATCAACTGGATTTTTTTCCTGGAGACTCCCTTACCGGGAAATTTCGATTTATTGACCGCGAGTGTTTCTTGAATGTTTTTTACCCCCTCAGCTTGGTAAAAAAGCATATTGGAAAATCTTGCCAAGAGCTCGTTAATTGTGTCTTATTTAGTTCCTTGTACTTAATGAAAATGATGAGGATGAAGTGGATGATGATGATGTTTATAATTAGCAATTAATCTGTGCCGTCTCCATACTGAAGTCTGACTGCAAAGGATCTCCAACACTGCCTGTCACTCACATTGGCTGTATATCCTGTCAGATTTCCGTTTGTCAATCTTCCCAGTTGTATCATTGTCTACGGCTTGCAAGCTTGCCTTCAAACTTAACCTCGAGTATATTTGTTATAAGAGCTTTAACGATTTAAAGATAGACATGACACTAGCGATGCATTTCTTCTTCTTCGTCTTTCGTTCGCCTGAAATATGTTTATAACTGCAATGTTGTCTCTTGTATGAATCTAACAATCCTTTTTAGTTCATTCAGCGGTCCATAGAGTTTATCTTCCACTGTTGTCTCTCTAGGCCAGAAGGTTCGCCTGGATATGTTGTAGTTTGGGCAATCCTGGAGTATGTGCTCTGCTGTCTGCGACGCCAAACCACATGTGCACATGGCTGAGTCACCAATCTTGAATTTTGTATACATGTGGTTGCGTAATCTATTGTGTCCTGTTCTGAGGCGCAGAAGAATGACCTGTTCTGGTCTGTCCATAACGTGGTAGTCGTCTTGAGTAAGGTTTGGTGGCCTTCTGACTGATTTGATCATTCTTTTCTTTTGGTGGTATGTAATAGGCACATCATTTCAAGATGAGGTACAAATAGTTGAAAGTGTGTAGAGGTAGCTTTGTACTGTTAATCTTTCCTCTTCTACACTAGACTATATAGGTACATTAAAGTCGTTCTTTTAGAACTTCTTCTTCTAGCCTGGAAAGTAGACGAACCTTACAGTCTTGTGTAGTCTTTCCTCATCTACCTTGTAATATAGAGAAACCTTACAGCTGTGTTTAGTCTGTCCTTGTAATATAGAGAAACCTTACAGCTGTGTTTAGTCTGCCCTTGTAATATAGAGAAACCTTACAGCTGTGTTTAGTCTGTCCTTGTAATATAGAGAAACCTTACAGCTGTGTTTAGTCTGCCCTTGTAATATAGAGACACCTTACAGCTGTGTTTAGTCTGTCCTTGTAATATAGAGACACCTTACAGCTGTGTGTAGTCTGCCCTTGTAATATTGAGAAACCTTACAGCTGTGTTTAGTCTGCCCTTGTAATATAGAGACACCTTACAGCTGTGTTTAGTCTGTCCTTGTAATATAGAGAAACCTTACAGCTGTGTTTAGTCTGCCCTTGTAATATAGAGAAACCTTACAGCTGTGTTTAGTCTGCCCTTGTAATATAGAGAAACCTTACAGTTATGTCTATCATCCCTCTTCAACCCTAGGTTGTCGATGTACATTAAAGTCTTCACTAGAATGCCCTCTACTGTCGTGAAGTGTAGAAGAACATTTAAGTCTTCACTAGAATGTCCTCTACTGTTTTGGAGTGTAATTGTGATTCCGTCGCCCTGCTACTGAGTTGAGTGCGTGGAGCGACACTGTGAGCTGTGAATTTCGTGTGAAGTGCTTTTACATCTGTCTGCGGTTGTTTGTAGCATGAACTGCATGTTCAGAAAAATGGCGGCAGGCCGATAGCTGAACTAACTAGGTTACCTTATTCAGTAATGTGTGGCTGCTGGTTTTTTAGTGACTACCGCCTCCATAGTCGATGAACTGTAATTTTCGTGGCGGACTTTCGTGTAGGCATTCTGACAGCGGCATTATGCATAGTATATCTGTGTGGGTTGTTTGTTTGTCGAGACTCTTGTTTGTTCCACTGTTCACATGGGACAGTTAGGAGCATTTTGTATGATATTCGCTGGTACAGGAACGGAGCATATTGGGGCGACTCTTTGCCGTGTAGTTGGAACCGCGACTAAATACCTTAACGTCTTATTTAGAATTCTCCCTGTTGTCTTGGATTGTAAATGTACCTTAAAGTCAAATTAAAAATTTTCTCGGCTACCCTTGGAGTGTAGATGTACATTAAAGTCTCATTTAGACTTTGCTCTACAGCCTTGAAGTGCAGAGGTACCTTAGTCTTATTTAGAATTTCCCTTACCCTCTTTGAATTTAGAGGTACCTTAATATCTTATTTGCACTCTTCCCGGCTGTCTTGAAGTGTAGAGGTACATTAAAGTCGTATTTATAATTTCCCCTACAGTCTTAGAGTATAAAGATACTTTAAAGTCAAATGTAGGCGTTTTTGGACTGCCTTGGAGTGTTGATGTATCTTGAAGTGTTATCTAGACTCTCTCAGACTGTCTTGGAGTTTGAGGTACTTTACAGTCTTACAATGTCCCCAAAGGAAGGCAGCAGGCGCGCAACTTACCCACTCCCGGCATGGGGAGGTAGTGACGAAAAATAACAATACGGGACTCTATCGAGGCCCCGTAATTGGAATGAGTACACTTTAAACCCTTTAACGAGGATCTATTGGAGGGCAAGTCTCAGGCTACCATCTGTTTTATAAAGAGTCATGATATTTTCAGATTCTCCGACTTGGGTCGAGTTGGCGGGATATGTTTTCCCCAAATTCGACTAAAGGCGGTTGATCGGCGGACTAACAATCCGTCATCATAAAACTCCCAACTGTTACAGAAACAGATTTCTGGCTCCAAATGTTTGACGCTAAGCAAACAAAAGAGAACCACGATTTCTGCCCTATGCGCCATCTTAGGCACGAGAGGAAAGACACACACACAATGTCCCCTGCTGTCTTAGAGTGTAGGGGCACCTGCAAGTATTATTTGGATTTTATCCTACTGTCTTGGAGTGTGAAGGTACCTTAAAGTCTTAATTTGAATTTCCCTTACTGTCTTAGAATGTAGAGGTACTTTAAATTCTTTTTTTTTTTTTTTTTTTTTTTTTAGAATTTCCCCTACTGTCTTGGAGTGTAAAATTACCTTAAATTAAAATTTAGACTTTTTCGACTTTCTTAGAATTTAGATGTACCTTAAAGTCTTATTTAACATTTCCCATTATATCTTGGAGTGTAGAGGTACCTCATAGTACAATTTAGACTTTTCTCGACTGCCTTGCTGTGCAGATGTACCTTAAAGGCTTATTTAAATCCTTCCCAAGTGCCTTGAAGTGCAGAGGTACCTTACAGTTTTGTTAACGATTTTCGTGTTCATCTGCAGTATTATGTTCTAGTGCAGTATACCTTGCAGTTATGTGTTTTGTTGTGTTGTTGTATATATCTGCAATATTGTTTTGTTGTGAATATCTGCAATATTGTATTTGGTTTTGTGACACTGCACTATTGCGTCATTGTTGTGAATATCTGTAATATTTCTTCTTGTTGTGTATCTCTGCAATATTGCGTCTTGTTGTGAATATTTGCAATATTGTATTTTGTTGTGTATTTCTACAATACTGCGTCTTGATTTAAATATTTGCAATATCGTATCGCTGTGTTGTGCAGTGAATCGAAACGCGTATGCTCTAGCTGTGGGCGGTTATCATACCTTCAAGTGATTTACAGGTAGGGTACTCATTCTCACAATCCCGGCACACCTGGCTTGAAGTCAGCAGGAGACCATTTGGGATCAGATCTCTTTGCTTTGGTTTTCACAATGGTGTTTTGTTCCAAAAGTAACTGTAAACTACTGCAGGGAAAATTGCACAGTATTTCAAATATAAAATCAAGAAGTAGCATAGCTGCATTCGGGACTTCTCTATACGTAAACCGCCCCATTGTTCATTATTCAGCGAAGAGCTCCCATGCCTAAGCAATCACAAATAGTCAGGAGGTAGGCATGGCGAATGAATAAGAGCCCTCGTTCATAAACTTCCTGTGTGCTGAAGCCGAGCTAGTGGTTTCAGCTCCTACAACGGTCAGTTGGACTAAATTGTTTCCTTGACTTGGGGGGAGTAAATTGCTAGTATCTCAGAATTCGGAATGGGTTGGCCTGATGGCGAGGGACACTAGTAATAGCTAATCCACATGCAACAATCAGCCCAGTGTGCTAAAGATAGTAACACGTGAGTGGACTACTCTTGAGTTCAACGCGAGCCAGCGCCAAAAAATTATAAATGTCCCAACATGCATGGGTTGACTGCGACGTACTGTAGAGGACATGCAACTAGCGTTAGCTTTCACTAGCTGTCTCACCAAAGGGAAAATAATGTTTGAGAACAAGTAGGAAACATTAATGTAAGCGTATAAACAAATTAGCAACAATTAATATGTACACATCAAGTACAGTAATCGACTAGATGCAATCAGAATACACTCCTTTAGAACATTCTACATGTAGATTAGCCTTGTGTTGATGACAGGCTGAATTGATTAATCTGCAACTCGTTCTGTGACTACTGAAATGGGACGAAGCGACGATTGCTCAAAGTTAAGAATTATAATTAAGATTTTATTAACTGTGGGAGTTAGTACATCTGAGTTAAATTTAATTAACATAGTCTTGTTTGGAAATATGGGTTCCAGCTTATATGTCTCTTGCTTGCTTGATTGATTCAAAAACAAAAATTCCAAACTCGGTCTCGTTCAACCTGCGTTTTTCAGCGGTGGTTAGAGTGGAGATCCGTAGATTTGTGTGAGGTTTTCCCCTGTTTTTTTCCTATGTTTGACTATTTATAGCGTGTATGTCTGTTAACCTTATTACTTGCATATTTATTTGTATGTCCACATGTTTAACTGTATGTCTGTCTGTCAACTTGAATGTGTCATTGTCTTATTATCCTTATGAAAATTGTCTGCATGTTTTTATGTACGGCTGTTTATTGTTGTTTTTATCTCTGGTTATTTATTTGATGTATGTCTGTTAACCTTTTTACTTGCATATATGTTTGTTTGTCTGCTTGTATAACTACCTACCTGTCTGTCGGCTTCACACTGTGATTGTCTGTCTGGCTATTTATTGTATATGTCTGTTAACCTTCTTTCTTGCCTATTTGTTTATATGTCTGCCTGTACAACTAAGTGCCAGTTTGTCGGCTTGAGTGTGTGATTATCTGTCTATTTGCTTGTCCATATGGTAATTGACTACAAGTCTGTCATGACTGTCATTTACTGCCAACATAGTACCTTGCGGTGTATGACCGGGGGGGGGGGGAAGGGGAGGGGATGTTGTCTTGAGCCTGAGAAATTAAGATCCTCTGAATAGTGCATTCGCCGCGAACTGTGCAGGTTAGAGTTTTCGTTTTTGCCCCCGACAGAAACATAAAACTCCACACCTTACCGAGGGTTTGAACCCGGGTCTCCCGAAGCAGAATCCGGTATATTACCCACTCGGCCAGCCGCTCCTTCGACTACCTGTCTATTTTGTATATATTTGTCTTGTTGTTTGTCTTTATGTCTCGTCTTTGTCCATGGGGTTTCTTCGTTACATTGTTGCTTTATTATTAATGAATTAGTTTTTCCAGTTCTGTCTTCGTTTTCATTCTGATTTTATTAATTGTCCGCTTCCTAATCACTTTCGGTGTCTTAACTGTGTCCCTGTCTACATGTCTCCCATAAACCTCAACTCCGAGTTTTCTCTTTGTGCTTCTTTGCATGTCGTCTATAAATTTCGACTTTGCGTCTTCTCTTTATCTTTCGCTACATGTCTCCCATAAACCTCAACTCTGTTTTCTCTCTATGTTTCTTTGCATGTATTCTGTAAATGTCCACTTTCACTCTCCTCTTTATCCCTCTCTACATGTCTCCCATTAACATCCACTCTCACAAGAAATCAAAGACATCATCAATCATTATACATACATTCGCAACCTGTTTGAACACTACCTCAGTACAGACTACATTCCCCATAAACAAACCAAAAACAACAAAAAAGACAATTTTAATATTAAATAACTCAAACCACAACTAGCCAAAAAACATTCCTATATGTAGGGCACGTTACACATTCCTTAGGTATTTATAATGCCCATATTAAACATTGCCTCAGTGAGTCATGTATTATTGATTATTTTTATGTGTGTTAATGCTTATTGTTCTTTTGTTGTCAAAGATTTGCTTCATAAGTGATGTTGAATGAAAGAATGTATGAGAGCAAATAGAGAACAAGGGCAGAATGTCCGACGGGCCTGCGTGCCTAATTCTTAACCCTTTGAAAATAAAGATTGTTTGTTTGTTTGTTTGTTTGTTTGTTTGTTTGTTTATTTCCCTTCCCCTTCCCCCAATTCCCCCTCTTGCCTCTATTCCCCTCAAATTGTCCTGTTGTCACGACATACTCCAGATTTCTCTTTCTCTTGACATGTCTAAGAATGCGGACTGCTCTCTTCTGATAGAAGTAACCGGGTCTCTTTGTGAGTTAACCCCTTTCAAGATTTCTGCATTGTTCTATCTATCCATACACGGTGTTCTCATTATTCTTCTATAAAACCACAACTCCGCATCCTCCACATAATTCCTCACTTGTCTGCTAAATGTCCATAATTCGCTTCCATACACCATCGTTGGCTCAATATAGCTTGTATTAACTCTTTTTCATCACCCTGATTGACAAAGATAATTTGCAGAAAATATTGTTCCTCTGATTAAATTCTGTCTTTGCTTGGGCTATTCTAAATTTAACTTTCGTAATACAGATATTTTTTGGTGAATGCAGCATAATCTGTGTTTGATAGCCATATGTTGTCACCACAAAGTTGCATGTTCTAAACAATTTACCAACAGCTTCCCTGTTTTCCTTTATCCATATGTTAAAAATGTCCCTCTGAAATCTCCCTTTAATAAACAGCCCAAGTTTTTCGGTGGGGACAATTTTCGACAATATTCTAATATCTAATTTAATCGTTTGGTGCCTCCTCGAAAAAATCTAATTCTATTTTACTTGGTCGTGGGGCGATGTCTGAACTAGGAATCCTCAAACATTGCTGATTGGGTTCCCATACAAGTAAATAGTACTACACGAACATGTGATGAGGGAGAACCTTACTGTTACTTTCGAGTGTTCTTTTGTTAATAATTAACATAATATTTTCACCAATTGCATTCTATTTAAATCTGCTTTATTTGCTTCTTCTTTTATGTTGCTTGCTTGTCTAATTTTCGTCAATATTCTTCGTCTTCTCCTAACGTTCATTGCATCCTCAATTAGTTGGTATCTCTTATTCCTCCTCCAATTCTTTGGGTTTGCAATTAACTGACATCTGATCTTCCGCTTCTTCTTTATTAGTTTTCAAAGTGGGCTGCCTGTTCTTCTGTTTTCCCTTCCTTGTTTCCTTGTTTCTTCTTCTTACTTCTAAGCTGTCTGCTTCTTTTCCTTTTTCCTCTTCTTCTTCGTATCCTTTGTCTTCTTTGTTTCCTTCATCTTCTCGTCTGCTTCGTCTTCTTCGTCTTCTTTCTTTCTTTCTTTCTTTCTTTCTTTCTTTCTTTCTTTCTTTCTTTCTTTCTTTCTTTCTTTCTTTCTTCCTCCTATATATACTTCTTCTGCTTCATATCCATCTTGTTTTCCGCCTGTTTCCTCTTCTTAATTGCTCCGTCTGTGCTTTCTCCATCTCGTCATATCCCTCTTTATCCTACTCACCCTTCTTATTTTCATATTTTACCCAACCTCCTCCCATCGATACATCTTCACAACTCCATATCTATTTCCCTCCTTTCTTATCAACACGGGCCACACATAATTAACCTACTTATACAATCCTCCTGACGATCTGACCCCCCCCCCCCCCCCCCCCACACACACACACACACACACACACACACATCACCCAACAACCTCCCCCATATCACCCAACCATCTCTCCCAAATACCTCGCCAATCAATAAGTCAAACTGTTTTTGAATAAATCGAATCCCTAACGACAAGTCGCAGTATTCAAAAACCCACAGCGTAAACGTACTTCCGGTATACTCCATTATGGCACGTTCTCTGCGCGTGAGACCAGACTATCAATACGTTTATACCGTTCTAAACGCAAAGAAGGTTTGAGTAAGACGCAATTTCAGTTTAAGTGTTTTACTTTTTTTTTTGTCTTTTCCCGTGACCGACCAAGCGGAAAAGTGACAGAAAACGTCCATTAGTACGTATTTGGCGTTCACTTGTTGACCACATCAAGTCGATCATTCCCCGCAGACGTGTAGATTTCTCAGAACATTGAATTCTGTGTTTAAATCGTCATCAAAACATGTCTACATAGGCTCCTGCCGTTTTCTTCCTTCTTCTTACAGTAAATGCCATGTGGCGTTGGCGACCGCGTCTCCCCACAGACTTGTGTCTCTTATACTTGTGCACTTCTATTCCTTGATCCCCGCTTTCCCATCACAGTCATAATGCTGGTCTTGTCGCATCGTTGTAACCTGGCTGACTGGCACCGTGCTGTCTTGACAGACGATAGTTTGTTACATTGTGCTTCAGAAAAGGCATTATAACTTTCCATAGCTCAAAGCTTCCCAATTGCGCCCTGTCACAGCCTCACATTATACGGTAAACCAACATAAGTTAATACACACTGGCGAAGGGCTACAACTCCCGCCCAAGGGAAAGAAGTAAGACACTCGAAGGCCAGAGTAATCCAGAGCCTTCTCGAAGGACTGGTCAGTGAGTCCACTGTCCCGTGGACACTGATGTGGCCTGCCTATTGCGGGGTCCACGAGGAACTCGGACAGAGTTACCACCCGTGTCGGATTGCGACACGTGTGAAGGGGCAGAGACCGACGGGACATCGGAGAGGCAACAGGGCCTGCCTTAGAGGGACTTAATAGTTCAGACCCATGTGTATTTAGGGTCATAGACATATGCTAGATAGTTGGCTTAGAACGTTTGTTATAATCATGTGTGATGTTAAACCTTTGTGATATGCAACTCATCAGTGCGGGCTGGTTAAACCCACTGCGCCAATGCACTGTATACCTAAGTTCAATAAATGTTGCTATATTATATTTAACGGAGTTATTGTTGCCTGTTTGAGCCCGAATTCAGATCCCCTAGCGATCCAACACTGTGACACGCCCCTTCTCCACCCCATGCCGTTGGCACAATGTGGGGTGTCGGGTATCGGGTTTGGTGAGCTCCGTCCAACATTCGGTGATAACAGAAAGCAGGTAGTACCGTTTACTGTCATACGGTAGCTCAGTCATATCTAAGACCCAACATTCAGCGCTAAAATAAAGAAATTAGTACCGTCTACTGTCATACGCAAGCTCAGTCGTATCTGACTAAGACCCAACATTCGGCGCTAACAGAAAGCAAGTAGTACCGTCAAGTGCTATACGGTTAAGTTAAGTTAGTTGCATATTCTTTACAGGACGTTTGCAGTCAACACCGGCATCTTTTGTCCTGTTGTTCATGTCTTGGCAAGTTTACGTTCAGTAGTTTGCCAATGATTTCTGAATGACCGGCACCAATACTATTTCGTAAAAAAAAAAAAAACAACGCAACACGGTCTGCTGCCAAATCTCGCGCAGCTGTGTTTCGAATGCGGGTATGCGGGATATGGAATCGCGTCCATAACCCCTTGCAGTCATACGGTAGCTCAGTCATATCTAAGATCCTACATTCGGCGCTAACAGAAAGCAAGTAGTGCCGTCTACTGTCATAGCTCAATCATATCTGACAAAGATCCAACATTACTGATACCAAATTTCCCCCCATGCCATGGTGTCAAACTATCCAGGATCTTCACATTGAATCTCCCCCCGCCTCTCCTCCCCGCCAACCTTTCCCTTGTGACAATATACTCCGGCTTTCCCCATCTCGTGTCATGCGGGGAAACTGTGGACTGCTTTCTTCTGGTGGGAATAACATCTATCTTTGTGAGTCAGATTCTGTGAAGATGTATATTCTTGTGACTTAGGGAATTAGTAGTTTAGTGAGTTAGTATGTTCATGAGTTAATTAACTTGTAAATTAGCTGGACAGTTAGGTAACATGTAATTTAGTGAGTGAGTGAGTGAGTAGGTGGGTGAGTGAGTGTGTGAGTGAGAGTGAGTGAGTGAGGTAGTGAGTGAGGTAGTGAGTGAGTGAGTGAGTGAGTGGGTGAGTGAGTGAGTAAGTGAGTGAGTGAGTGAGTTAACAAGTTATATGATGTAACAAAAATATATTATTAACACCTGGGGAAAAACAAACATATGGGACATAGATGTCTAAGATGACAGACTGGATAAACATAATAGTAAACTAGGGATAATGGAAGATATTATTATTATTATTATTATTATTATTATTATTATTATTATTATTATTATTATTGAGTCAAGTATGAATAAAACAAGTATAAATAAAACACAACACAACAGTCCAACGTTTCGCTAATTACCGTGTGTTGTTTAACAATGGTCGCATGTTAAAAGTGGCAGAGGCAGTTGCCATTCATTTACAGAAACCAACTTTGAGCAAACAAAAGACATGATATTCGGTTTCAAATTACCATTGTAGGCAATTAAAGTTACTGTGTGAATATGTGTGTGTATATTTTATCTTTAAGGAGTTATGTAATTATTTTAGGTCATATTGTATGTATGTACCTGACGAGACGCATCTAAATACGCCATGCAATAAATCATCCAATCTATTGTTTGTGTCTTCGTGATTAAAATTAAAACTTGTTTGTAAAAAACATTAATAATATTAAATTAATTTGAAAGTAATATGATGCAAAATAATTTACATTAATTGATTGAGTGACAAACAAAAGTTAAAGTTTAGGCCAAACGTGGCAAACAATTAAATGAACAAATATTATGGCGTACATTTCCGTTCACTGAGAATTAAAATTGCGGAACATGCCACGAAACAAAAAAAATAACACTATGACTTAGTCTGGCGATATATCGTCCTTCAGTCCAAATGGTTGGTTTACATTTGGTGATATATTATCCTTTCAGCAAATAATCAGGTAAAAAAATAATAGTAATATTTACAAGAGGAATATGAAGGACGAATGGGTTATTTCCGTGCACAGCAATAATGCGGGGATGCTTAAGTGTGGAATCGGGAATTACAGAATATTGACAATGTCAAACTTCAAAGTCCTTGTGTTACCTGGGTCCGCGTGTGAAGGTAAGAATAGTAACACTGTACCCAATCATACATGGCATAAGAGGCGACTAAGCTATGACTGTGCTTATTATTATTATTTCTGTTACAAAATCCGACCAATCACGAACAAGTCAAATAAAGAAAACAAAAATGATCCAGCCCACCAAGAGGAAAGGCAGCGCTTCTAGAAGGAGTTCGAGCCGTGGACAAAGCTGCAAGGAGTCCGGAGCGTTGATTAACTGATAGAGTGTCGAAAGAATGTGGCTTTTCATTTGGAAAGAAGACAATATGTAGCCATACTAGGTTCATAGTGTTATTTGTTTCGTTATGTGGCATCTTCAGCAATTTTAGTTGAGTTGGGTTAAGCTAAGAACCGACATAACTGCACTCAGGACATTCCCATACGCGTTCCGTCCCGTCGTTCAACAGCCAGCGAAGAGTCACACTACCAATCGTTCCCACCGCTGTCTGATTGACAGTTCTCCTGGTCTTCACTCTGTTTTGAGATTCTTCCCGAACCTCCGACGATCCCCCATAATCTCATTCTTTCCACATATGGGTTCTCAATCTCTTCCTCCACCTTCTCCAAGTAGTCTCACAGGCGCCCGACCATCTTTTCCTTGTCCATGGGTAATCTACCATCAAGCGGTGCCTTTCCTGCCAGCCTATCAGCCTGTTCATTCTTCTGCACTCCCGCATGGCCAGGACAAAAATAAGTCCATATAATTCTCACAATCTGTGACCTCTGAAGCGAGGTGAGCCATTCCTCACGAAACATTCCTTTCTCCACTTTACTAAGTTCAGTGAATGGAAATTTACATTATAATACTTTTTCATTTGATTGTGTACTATGTGTGGTCTATAACCTACGTTTGGATTGGCACTGAATCTGATACATTTCTTATATCTAAGGAAATCTAAATGATTGGCACATGAAATGTTAATACAATAATTGAATGAGGTCAGAGAGCACAGGTGGTAGAAGAAAGAAAATATTGTAAAATCACACGGAGAAGAAAACTACAAACATAGGAATAATATTTCGAGGACAAGAAAGGACCTGCAGGAGATAGCAAACGAAAGGACGGCTTGGCATGGCGTGGATGAGGGCCTATTCCGTAATGTTGGATCATTGATAGAAGTAAAAGAACATTAGACCAAGCGGACAAATTGACAAACATCTAATGGCAGTGGAAATGTGGTTTCTGTGGAACACACAAAGAATACCGTGAACGAATAGAAAAACCAATAGCAAGTCCTACTGGGGGAAAATAACGACAGTAAATTGATTCGAGAAATTAGACGTGTGCAGTCAGGATCCTTACGGCACACCACGAGCAGAAATAAACTGGAACACTCAGTGACAACTGGCAAGATAGTTAGTCATAAGATTACCCTTATTTCACATGGAACCATTCAATCAATAAGTCCTCCTTTCGCCTCTTAAGTATCTCCCTCAGCGTTTAGTAAATCTCTCTCTCTCTCTCTCTCTCTCTCTCTCTCTCTCTCTCTCTCTCTCTCTCTCTCTCTCTCTCTCTCTCTCTCACACACACACACACACACACACACACACACACACACACACACGAGAAGTAGATTGCAAGCTTTACTAAAACACGATTACAAGAAACAAATTGGACGCTGCGGTGAAAGCCTTCGTCAGCACAGAACAAACACAAACCGACACACAACTACATGAAAAACACTACATGAAAATATTAAGGATGCTTGTCTGAATTTGTATCCTTGCTTGGAGCGACCGACGCGTTAGACGACTATCAGTGGATTGTGTGACCAAAGGTCAATACCGTCAGAAGTTCAGGGATTGGCTAAGCCACCCGGTGGGAGGACAAGCGGGAAGGAGTGGGGGTGGAAAGGCGAAGGTATCACGGACGCAGTTCGTAATTCCGCGTTCCGCGATCGAAACACAACTGCGGGCGACCTGGATGCAGACCGCCATGCGTTGGTTCCCATAGAATGGTATGAGTGCCGATCGGTCAGAAAGCAATGACAAACCATCGCAGGCAAACTTGCCAAAAAATCCTAAATAGCAAAAATAATGTTGGGGTTGACTACGAGTCAGCGTTTAGCAGTCGACGACCCAAGTTCTGTCTTGGTTTGCTATTCTCTTTTGGTCACCCTGCATATAGCTGTTGTCTGGCTTCACACCTTTTGATTTGATGTTCTTGCAGTCTTTTGTTATGCAACGAAGAATTCATTGTGCTTCGTTAAGCCTTACTGATATGGATA
Source organism: Cepaea hortensis (assembly GCA_963921405.1). NCBI lineage: Eukaryota > Metazoa > Mollusca > Gastropoda > Stylommatophora > Helicidae > Cepaea > Cepaea hortensis. The sequence goes on along the minus strand of OY992884.1, from coordinate 86,873,048 downwards.
CACTACAAATTAATGTAAATAAATTAATATATAGAAGCAAGAGAATTGATCTCATTGCACCAGGTTCCACCCCCGTTTGGCTTGATCGCCTTTCTGCTGAGCGACCAGTTGAACACATCGACCAGCGGACAAAATCCTTAGCCCCAGCGACGACAGCCGGAGTCTCGAAAATAACAAAATAACGAATTCCGTAAACGAAACCAGGACTTTCGTATCGCGAGTCAGCCGCCCAGACCACATGGCCACGAATTCCACTAGTCTGTTTGTGTATACATGTGATCGTTGTATACAACTACTGCAATACCTTACCACAACATAGCAAGCATCTATTTTTCTCCTCGGCCTAACAAAATCCCAACATATACACGCAGCTCTCCATTCTGTCTCTATATTAAATAATTTAGAGTCGGGGTATTATTGTTTTATCTTCTAAACATCAACTCCTCGCGTGGTCTCAGGGAAGAGACGAGCGAGGAGGCTCTTAGCCATATCTGGAACTAAATTATTGGCGGATTTGCCAGTACAGGCATCTAGAATGCGCGCATGAATATTAGCTTGATTTTCCTCTCCGCCATTTTGTGTGATGTAAAGGTTAGGGAATGTATTAGGGATTTGGGATGAGGGAGGAAGAGGAGGGTATGTGTGATTGTCCTGGTTATGGCATTTGTCGTTGTTGTTATGGTACTCATTATGTTCACTACAATAATCATCATCATCATCGTGGTGTCATCTCCGTCGTCATCACCTCATCGCCACCACCGTCATCACCATTATTATCTTTCTCATCGTAATCATTACTACCATCGTCATCATCATCATTATCATCATCACAGCCCTCGCCTCTACCACAACCATCATCATCATTATCATCGCCGTTATATCATGACACGACATGTTATTGTAATACTATTACTACATTCTTAAATATAGTTTCGTTCTGTTTATGTCTTTCTGTCTATTCCCCCCCCCCCCCCCCACTTTTCTTTCTTACTTTCTGTCTGTCTTATTTGCATTGTTGTATCTCATTTCAAATCGAGTATATATTAGTAGTAATAGTCGTTGTGGTGGTGGTGGTGGTAGTGGTGGTGGTAGTAGTAGCAGTAGTGGCAGCAGCAGTAGAAGCATAAGTAGTATTAGTATTAGTAGTAGTATTAGTAGTAGTAGTAGTAGTAGTAGTAGTAGTAGTAGTAGTAGTAGTAGTAGTAGTAGTAGTAGTAGTAGTAGCAGTAGTAGCAGTAGTAGCAGTACTTGCAGCAGCAGGAGGAGGAGGAGGAGGAGAAGAGGTTGTTGTTGCTGTTGCAGTTGCTGCTATTGCAGTTGCTGCTCCTGCTGCTGTTGTTACTGCTGCTGTTGCTTTTTCTGTTGCTGCTGCTGTTGCTGTTGCTGCTGCTGCTGCTGCTGTTATTGTTGTTGCTGCTGTTATTGTTGCTGCTGTAGTTGCTGTTGTTGTTGTTGTTGTTGTTGTGGTAGTAGTGGTAGTAGAATTAGAAGTCAAGAGTATTAGAAATAGTAGTAGTGGATTTAAGAGCATGCATTTCTCCCATTGCAACATACGCCCGAGAGACCTGAAAACAAATTTAAAAAGCATATAACTGCCTCTGAATATTAATGTTATAGTTGGGTTCTAAGAATATCTTGGATACAGAAAATAACAAATGAATCCATACGACAAGAGCTGAATATTGAAGAAGGTTGGATACTAGAGACGATACAACAAAGAAGATTAAAATATTTGGTAACTTGAAGCACCATGAAAGTTTGGGGAGAACAATAATGGAGGGGTACATGCCTGGGAAGAGAAGAAGAGAAAGGCCAATGAGAAGATGGGTGCAAGATGTAGCAGATTATCTCCAGATGCAGATCAGCATGGTGGAATGGATAAGAACGCGTGGTGTTAAACATCCGGTGTGCTGATGCCGAGGTTAGGGGATCAACCCCTACACCGGACAGCTGGACTGAAATGTTGACCTGTTGCCATTGATTTGGGGATGTAAATTACAAGTACCTCTGAAGTCGGAGTGGGTTCGCCTGTTGGCGAGGTACAATGTTAATAGGGAAAAGCTAATATACACGCAAAATTCAGTTCATCACCACTATATATAGTGTGTATGGGTTACGCTTGAGTTCAAAGCGAGATAGTGAAAAAAAAAATCTCCAGATGAGTGTATCGGAAGCGGGACATCTTTCTTATGACCGAGATGTTTTCTTTAAGGTTGTTATGTTTTCCAAGATGGCGACGCGATGTCTCGTTGTTCTTGGGGGAGACGCTGTTCAGTGTTTTTCTGTGGATTCCCTATGGAAATTCCCGTGAAATTCGTGTGGATAGTGTTTTTCCTTTGGATTATGTGATGTTATTTCGTGTTCGTTAATTGAAAGTGTTCAAAAGAAGCCACGGAAGGCAGGTGGTGGATGAAATTATGAGGGCAGCCGACAGATATTTGTTGGTTATGGTCTCGAGTTTCGCGACGGCAAGCTTTCTCTCTTTCGAGAGACAATGATTGCGGTCACCCGGCCAGTATGGTCACTGCCATAGAGGAAAGCAACGGCAAACTACCTCTTTGAAATTGCCTAGTTTATTATGATTCACTTAAAGACTGATCATCGCAAGACAAGGACAGAGACATTAAAATTAGGAACATGGAACGTTAGGACGTTAAACAACGACGGAAAATTAGAGAACATAACACAAGAAATTCAAAGAGAAAAAATTAATATATTAGGTACGTGCGAAACGAGATGGACAGGAGCAGGCATCAAGATACATAAAGATTTTAAGATTATTTATTCTGGAGGTGAGGATCGACATAGGGGAGTGGCAATAATTTTGGACCGGAAAACATCAACGTCTGTTCAGGGATATTGGGCCGTGTCGGACAGAGTTCTACTAGTTAAATTGAGTGGCAGACCTTTTAACATAAATGTTATTCAAGTATATGCCCCAACAGGAGAGTTCAGTGAAGATAGTGTAGAGGAATTTTATAATGACATAGAGTCTGTCTTAAAGAAATGTAAAAATTCAGAAATAAACATCATAATAGGGGACTTCAATGCAAAAGTAGGAAATCAAGGGGATAGATACACAGTAGGAAACTATGGTTTAGGAGAGAGAAATGAAAGAGGATACAGACTAGTAGAGTGGGCAAAAGAACAGGAAATGATTGTAGGAAACACCTGGTTCAAGCAACACCCTAGAAGATTATGGACCTGGAGGAGTCCTGATAGCAGGATTAGAAACCAGATTGACTACATTCTCATTAGCAGAAGATTTAGAAACGCGCTAACAGTAGCAAAAACAGTTCCCAGTGCTGATTGTTATAGTGACCACAGACTACTCACAGGAACATTGAGGATAAAGTTGAAGAAAGTCAAGTATACAACAGGGAACACTAAATATGATTTGTGTACATTGAGTAATGACAAGGAAATACAAAACAAATTCAACATAGAAGTACAGAACAGATCTGAAATATTGTCTGATCTAGAGATCCTATTCCAGGATGTGGATGATCAATGGGAAATGTTAAAGAATTCAATCAATGTGGCTGCAGAAAAAACTATTCCAAAATTAAAGAAGGTGGGTCGTAAGAAATGGATGACAGAGGAAATTTTACACTTAATGGAAACAAGAAGACTCAACAAAAATAATCCTGCCAAATATGAAGAAATTCACAGACAAGTCAGAATATTATGTAGGAAGGCAAAAGAATCATGGCTTGAGGAAAAGTGCTTAGAAATTGAAAAACAACACAACAGTTAAAATACAAAATTAGTGCACAAAAGAGTTCAGGAACTTACTAATAAAAGAACAAGTACATCAACAGGCTGTCTAAAAACTAAAGATGGCAAAATCATAATAGAAAAAGATCAGATTCTACATGTATGGACAGATTATGTGAAAGACCTGTATAATGATAACAGAGAGGAACAGTATGCTATTAGATTTAATAATGAAGGACCAGCAATTTTAAAGATGGAGGTTCAAAATGTTCTTAAGCATATGAAAGCTGGCAAGGCCCCCGGTGCAGATAACATCACAACAGAAATGATTAGAGCTCTAGAAGAATTTGGACTAGAGCAAGTCACTAGACTGCTGAACACATTATATGATACTGGAGATATACCTTCTGAATTATGTAATTCTGTATTTATTGCAATCCCAAAGAAATCAGGAGCCTTAGAATGTGATCAACATAGAACAATTAGTATAATGAGTCACATCACAAAGATTTTGTTACGAATTATCATGCAAAGAGTGAGGAAGAAAATACAACCTGAAATAGGGGAAGAACAATGTGGTTTTGTAGAAGGAAAGGGTACAGTAAATGCTGTGTATATGCTGCGAACAGTTATTGAACGTGCTTTAGAAGTAAACAAGGATATACATCTTTGCTTTATTGACTACACAAAGGCTTTTGATAGAGTTAGATATGTCAACATTGTGGATATGCTTGCAGATCTACAAATTGATGGGAAAGACATTAGACTTATAAAAAACATATATTGGAAACAACAAGCTGCCATAAGGATTGATAATGAAGTAGGACAATACCAACCTATTAAGAGAGGTGTTAGGCAGGGATGTGTAATGTCTCCAGATCTTTTTTCCCTATACAGTGAAAATATTTTCAGAAATGTAGAAGACCTAAATGGAATCAGCATTGGAGGACGAAACATAAATAACATTAGATATGCAGATGATACAGTATTGATTGCAGACAATGCACAGGATCTGCAACAATTAGTAGACGCTGTGGTTGTACACAGTGAGCAGCTGGGGTTGGAATTAAATTGTAGGAAGACACAGGTTATGGTCGCCACTAGGAAGAACGAAGTACCACAATGTAATATACAAGTAAATGGGAATATTCTTCAACAAGTGAATCGGTTCAATTATCTCGGAACAGTCATAACATCTGATGGCAGATGCCTTGAAGAGATTAGAACAAGAATCGCCATTGCGAAAGTAGCCTTTAGCAAGATGAAAACATTCTGACCAATAAAATGATGTCAATTGAAACGAGAAAAAGAGTGTTGAGGGGATACATAGAGCCTGTTCTTTTGTACGGATGTGAAACTTGGACAATGTGCAGTCAAGCAGAAAAACATCTGATGGCTGCAGAAATGTGGTTTCTGAGGAAAATGCAAAGAATACCATGGACAGACAGAAAAACCAATGAACAAGTACTACAAGAGACAAATGAAAATCGTAGATTGATTAGAGAAATTAGACGTAGACAGTCAAAATTTTTTGGACATGTTATGAGAAGAAATGGACTGGAGAACTTAGTGACAGCTGGCAAGATCGAAGGGAACAGACCAAGAGGAAGACCGAGAGGAAAATACCTGGATGGCTTGGCCACATGGCATGGACGAGACAGGAACACTGAGCTGATCCACGACTCTGGTGATCGAGTGAAATGGCGAATCATGATCTCCCACGCTTTCCGGCATGGCACATGATTGATTGACTGATTGTTATGGGAGTGAGTTATTACTAAGGACATGCTACTGAATTAGTTAGTTAGTTAGTTAGTCACGGTTCCAACTTCACGGCAACGGGTCGTACCCATATTGCTCCGTTCCTGTGCCAGTGAATATCACAAAATGCTCCTCACTGCCCCATGTGAACAATGGAATAGACAGGAGTGTCGGCAAGCCAACAGCCCGCACAGGTACACTGTGCATAATGCCGCCACCAGAATGCCAACACAAATGTCCTCCAAGAAAAATACAGTTCATCGTCGATGAAAACGGCAGTCACCAGAAAGACTTCATTGACCGGGGTTTTATCCCATATGGCTCGGTATCTTTCTGCAGGGCGACCCACCGAAAGCGCCGCACAAAGCACGAACTCCGTAGCTACAGCGACGACTACCAGGAGTCTCCTGAAAAATGCACTCTTGAACTGAAAAGGCAAACCAGTCAATCCAGCAACAGCCGGCCGTCATCGTTTCGAACATGCAGTTCACGCGAATAACAACTGGACAGATGCAAAAGCATTCCACGCGAAATTCACAGCTCACAGTGTCGCGTCACGCACTCACTCAGTAGCAGGGCGACGGAACCATATCCTCCTTAGTCGCTGTCGTATATTTTGAAGGGACTGGCAATCACTAAAGTGCATGACCCATCTCTGTTAAAGGTAGCTGGGCCCCATCCTCTTCTTATATGTAAATAGATCAAGAATACGACCCTTGAAAGATTTACAGACTCGGATTTGGTTATTCGTCTAAGGGTGTGTGGTCCTCTTTTAATAGAAAAGTCATCACTAGGTTTGTCCCCTGTCTTTCCACCTGGTATTTAATGGTATAGCTCACGAACCCCCTTCTTCCATCTTAAGAAATTGTCTGAAAAGACTTTCTCAATAAGAATCAGGTGCAATATAACATGGATTTGGAACAGTTAAAGATGAAGAGTCTCCTGTTCTCTCTCTCCAACTAAGAATTTATCTTATGTGAATGTGTATCTGTTAATTAAACATTCAACAAACACAAGGGAGCATTGAGACATGTTCTACACACAAGATAGAGATTTTCCCACAGATAGTTTGGACTGACAAATTAAGTGGAAGAGATCTTCACATTTAAACAAATTTATTGACTGTGCCAGTTTCCTTTGGCCTATTTGACATTTTCTTCGTTTTTTCATCAGCTGTTGACATTTACAGAATGAAATAGAAAAAAACTTTCATAGGACCAAGTATAGTCAGTCAATAAATAATAACATTCATTGTATAGTGAGATATTTTAACTACCAAAATGTGTTATAGTTAACAATTTCTACATCCAACAATAATTCAAGAAAATCATTTTCTGAGAGGGTGAAGTTTGTGGGAGTGATAAGAAAACCTGGTGTGATGAGATGTGGATAAGCCTGGGTCCATGGTCTGATGGATCCACTTCAGGTTGGGCCAGTTTAGCTTCACTGAAGACTTCTCATTCTCTGCTTAAGGCTGGAGTCATCTGCCATCACAGGTGTTGATCATCTCATTCACTCCTCTTCCCTCCTTGTTGGTTAGGTGTGGCACCAAGACATCACTGTTTAAAATTCATACAGGTATGTATAATCCTTTACAGCATGTTCATAGTGTGAACACAACATAACAAAACAAAAATGATAAGATCAGAAGAAGTATTGTTGTGTTACTTTGGGGTGGGTCAGAGATTATTACACTGGATGCAGCTTCTGTTGTCTGGTACCTGCTGTATGCATTTCCTCAGTGGACCTGTAGTTCAGTGAGTAGTGTACAGTCAGACACAGATAAGAGTGATAATGCGATGTTCCCTGAATCATGGTAATCAAGCTGACAGGCAAGATCAACACAAGTATGAGATGCATTTGTATAAATGGCATACATTTAAACATCCACATTACTCTATTTGTTCTACATTGTGTATATAATTGTTTATCTGTACTTTCCAAGGCAACTACTTCCTATTCTAAATCATTTCCTTGTTCCTGCTGTTGTGGTGTGGAGTTGCGTGGTGTGAAGTGTATTGTGTTGAGTTAACTTCTGTTGTGTGGGGTTCCATAGCTTGTACTAATTGTCCTCACATCTACATCAGTTAATATGAGTTTAACTCATCTAGTGTGCTTTTATTGTGGTTCATGTCCAACATACAGAATTTCTGATGTGTATTTGTTACAAAATGTAATCTATACAAGGTCATGACACAATATATTAGAAAAAAAATTATTACTTAAAGTATTTTTCCCTAATACTCTCCTCCTCTCTGTCTACTTATACTTCTCCTACATCTTTTACCAGTGCATATCATGTCCATTCTGTTGGCGACACAGTTGGCTATAGACCAAGGTAATTTTCACCCGTTAGTCTGAGCAGATTAAGTAGGTCGGCTATCACAAATGGTGTTTGTGAACATAAACCTATTTTAAGCAATGCAGTTGATGTAGTGCGTTGTCTAAATAAAATCTCACACATGAATAAACTAATTTCTATCAAATACTATTTGTTTTCAATTCGTAAAGAGAAAAGGAAGAGTATAATTCCTGTTTCAGTTCTTTAGATTGCAAAATAGACAGAATTAAGTACATTTTTAAGCAAGGTAGTGTTTCGTTTGCACCAGCTGACTATCTCTGCAGAAACGTTTTCCTAGAAGTTTTTGATGAAAAGCATTTGAGTGCATTGGAAATTTCATCTCGTACATTATTCTGTGATAGATTATAGTCATATGCACATAGTGAAGTTGTTAGATGTAGTGTAGAAAGTCAGAGTTTTGCAGTTTTGAGAAATTATAAGATGTCGGTTTCGCCGGGGAAGTGGCACCAGTATTGAAGTTGCGATCGGCAGTTTTTCACATTTTCAGAGATTTATTTTATCAAAAATACAATTCATTGGACGCACAACACTGGATACCTTTACGTTATACATCTTGGTACCACTTAGATCTGAGAATCACACGCTTACCTCAGACTAGATCAAACTGCCCGTTGTAAAAGTTTGAAAGTTGGACAACACATAGCTTTGGCGACTGCTCGCTCGCTCTGAAGTCATAGAAGTGCGCGGTTTTATTAAAGCGGCGCCCAAGCTGGGGGACGCTATATCCACGTGATGTGTCTCTACCAGTCACATTCTATTCTGTTGACGCTACCTTTTCTAATCTTATCCTGGCATCTGTCTGTCATTAGTATCGCTTAGTGCGTTCGATGTTCTACGGTGCTGTAATTGTTTTGATAATCTCTGGGTTGCTGTGTAACGTTGACGCGCTGAAAATGATGGATAGGTGAATATGTCACATAGCCCCACTCCAGATTGTTCTAGGGTATGGAACTAAGTTTCCAGCATTTACAGTGGTCAAGCTTTTCCTATATGATTCACTCCAATGTATTCTCTCCTGTATCTGATTGACCTGGTTCATCAGACACTGGGTGTCGACTTAGAAAGTCTGCTCCCACATTCATCTTTCCAGGGACATATTCTATCTGGAACGAGTATGGTTGTAGAAGTAGTGACCACCTCATAAGTCTTGCATTCAAATTTTTGGATGCTGCGAGAAACATAAGTGGTTGATGATCACATTGTACAGTGAAGTGTTTTCCATATAGGTATGCCTGAAACTTCTGTACACTCCATACGAGAGCTAAACATTCTCTCTCGATAACACTATAATTCTTCTCCGCTGCATTCAATTTCCTGCTGGCATAAGCTACAGGGAATAGCTCTGATGTTTCATCTCCTTTTCTCTGCAACAGCGTTGCCCCAATTCCTACGTCACTGGCGTCTGTACGCAGTACAAATGGTTGGTTGAGATCTGGCAGATGTAAAACTGGGTGATTGGTTAAGGCTTGTTTGAGTGCTGTGAAAGCTCTCTCACATTCAGCAGACCAATTGACTTTCTCTGGGTTCCCTTTTTTGGTAAGATCCGTTAAAGGTGCTGACAGAGTATTGAAGTCTTTAATGTATCGTTGATAGAATCCACCCAAAGATACGAATGATCTCACATCCTTCTTTGTCTTTGGACGAGGTGCTCTCTGGAGTTTGTCCACGTTTCCTTCCTGTGGAGTTATTAGTCCATGATATATCTTATGACCTAAAAAGTCCAATTCTTGGAATCCTACTTGACATTTCTTTGGCGTAGCCGTTAATCCAGTTTCTCTGAGTCGTCTGAACAAAAGATGTAGTGTTTCTACATGCTTGTCAAATGTTTCAGTTGCGATCAGTATATCATCCATAAAGTGACTAATGTCTGGATGTTGTAGTGGGTCAAGTAATTTTCTCATCATACGTGTAAAAACGCTAGGAGCATTACTTAATCCGAATGGAAGTACGTTGAACTCATAGTGTCCTCCAGGCGTACTGAAAGCTAACCATGGTCCAACCTCCTCCTTTACAGGAATCTGATAATATCCCTTACTGAGATCAATCCTAGTAAAGTACTTAGCTCGGTTGAGTGCTGTGAAGAGTTTGTTCTGATCAGGCAGAGGTTCTGCTTGAAATTCAGTAATAGCATTGAGCTGTCGATAGTCGATGCACAATCTATGTTCTCCACTTGGTTTCTCAATAATACGACGCTGGCACTGTAAGGTGATTCAGATGGTGAAATTATTCCTGCGGTGAGTAGCTGTTGTATTTCTTCCTCTAAAGTCTTTTGCTTTGCATAAGGAACTGGGTAAGTCTTGACTCGCACAGGCACTGTGTCATTTAACTTCATGTCAAATTCCTCCAAATCAGTTCTTCCTGGCTTATCTGTAAGTACGTCTGCATACATAACCATAAGTTCCCGAATCTGCTCCTGCTGATCCTTTGTTAAGTTGGGATTAATTTCCACATCCTTAAAGGTCTCTTTGGCTTGCAGTGGGTACTCGACTCCCATTGTTGATCCTTCTTCGACTTCAGTAGCCACACTCATGGCCATCAGATGTGCAGGTTCGGTGGTTGAGGGTCTTTCATTATATTTCTTCAGAAGGTTTATGTGAAATACTTTCATCTTGCCTTTGACAGAAATCTTGTAGTTGGTAAGTGAGATTTTCTCCGTCACTACATAAGGTCCTCTCCATCCTATTTGCAGCTTATTCTGACTGGTTGGAAGCAGCAACATCACCTTCTCTCCCACCTCTAACTCTCTATCTTTTGCCTTGCGATTGAAGTAGCTAGCAATTCTTCGTCTGGCTTTACGTAGATTGACATTCGCTTGTTTCCAACTGTGTTGTAAACGATTCTTCAACTCGGCAACATACGTAGATGCAGTCACGACTGTATCGTCTGTATGATCATCAGTCCATGTTCGTAGCAATGCCTCCAATGGCCCCTTGATTGGTCGTCCAAACAACAATGTTGCTGGAGCAAAACCTGTTGAGTGATGGGGTACCTCCCTATAAGCGAATAGTGCTGCGGGTAAATACAAATCCCAATCCTCCGTATTCTCCTGGGCAATTTTGCGCAGAATACTAATCAAGGTCCCGTTCCACCGCTCCACAAGTCCTTTGGATTGCGGGTAATATGGTGAACTAAAGATATGGCGTGAATGAAAAAGTCTAAATGTCTCCTCCATAAGTTTACTACGAAACTGTGAACCGTTGTCCGTCAAGATTCTTTGGGGGAATCCTAGACGTGTGAATATTCCTAATAATGCTTCAGCAACGTGTTTGGAGTCACAGCTTGGCATAGGAACCGCTTCGGCCCACATGGTCGTTGTGTCCACAAGCGTTAATATGAATCGATTTCGCCTCTTCGTTGCGGAGAGGGGTCCGATTATGTCTACAGCTACCTTCTCGAACGGTATTCCTGTTATGGGCAGATCACCCAACATTGCCGGTGGTGTCCGGTGTTTTGGTGATACTTTCTGACACTGTGGGCATGATTTTACAAACCGTTGTATGTCTGCGTTCATCCCTGGCCAAAAGTAGTGAGTTGCAATGCGTTGTGTAGTGGCGTTGATACCCATATGCCCACTAAAGGGTAGACTGTGGCCCATTTCAAGAATCTGAGCCCTGTGTGGAGTTGGTACAACAAGTTGGTTGAACTCTTGTCCAGCTCTCCCTGCTTTCCTGTATAGAAGTGCTGACTTCATAAACAGCTCACCTTTACGTGGAGGTAAATGTGATTTAGGCAGTTTCCTGAAGCAGGGTTCCAAGGTGCTATCGGCTTCTTGTGCCCTCTTCAGTTCCTCCTTTCGAGGGATTGGCGTAGTTGTTTCCGGAGTCTTTTTCGTCTGGGATCGAGTTGTCATCGTCGACATCGCCACAGGTTGAACAGGTTCTCCTAGAATTATAAATCTACAGCCAAGAATTACGGGATATATAGGATCTTCTAAGACTGCAGCCTTGATTGTCCCAGTGACATAACGAGATGCTATGCTCACCTTTGCCACCGGAAGAGACATAGTTGCAGAGCTCTTCAGGGGTCCCTGTAATTCGACGATCTCCTCTGTCACCTGTTCCGGGTGAACTAAGGATGATGATACAACACAGTCGTACGATAACCCGGTATCATAGAGACAGGTCGTCTTGAATCCATTCAGCAATATGGACTCGACAACCGGAAGATGAGATGCGGTGTCTTTATGAGGTGTCTGGTTGGACGTTTCATCAGTGTTCACTCCTTTCTCTCTTCGGCTGGCCAAACAAGCAGCTGTGTGTGGAGGTGGCTTCTTCCGACAATTCTTCAATGTGTGTCCTTTAATTTTACAATTAGTGCAGAATAATTTTTCCTCCTTCGCTGTTGTTTGGGCTGTGTTCTGAGGGATGTTTTTGCTTTTCCCATTTTTCTTGGTGCCTAAGTTGCCATCACCTTCCTTTGCTTTTGAAGTTTTATCCTGAGGGGGAATGTTGGCCGAACGTCCCTTACCTCCGATTTCCTTCTGAGATTTCTCAAATCTCTCGGCTAGGATGATGATGCTTTCTAGTCGGTCAGCTCCGTTCTGGGTTAAGAATGCTTTCATTTCATTCGACATCTTTCCTTTTAGCTGATCTATGATGATCATCTCTCGGAGCCCTTCAAAACTCTCATCAAACCTACCTAGACTTGCCCATCGTTGAACATAAGATTTCAGCCTTTCAACTAATTGCGCATAACTTTCGCCCGGTTCTTTCCTTGCGGTTTTGAATCGAACTTTGTAAGAGTCCCCGTCCACTTCGAATCGGCTCAAGAGTGCCTTTTTGAGTGTTTCGTAATCCTGTTGTTCTTCTCGAGGGAGTCTAGAGAACACGTCATACGAGGTAGACCTTAAAGCTTGCGATAGTTTCGTCGCCCATTTTTCCTGTTCTAGACCACAACTGACGCACATAAGTTCAAAACGTGATAAAAAAGCCTCGACATTGTCCGTCTGTTCATTAAATGGTTCTAGTGGAAATGACATCGCTCCGGAATTTTGGTACGAGACGTTGGAATGTTGTTCTGTCACTGGAAAACCTAGTGAGTTTGAGGGGGTGGGGGGAATCCCTCCCTCTAGTCTTCGGATCTCCAGATCAGTCTCCATTCTCTTCAACTCCAGTTGATGTTGACGTTCTCGTTCCCTATCCCTTATTTCATCTTCATGTTTCCTTTGTTCTAACTCATAAGCTTGTAGGCGTTGTTTCTCCTTTTCAGCGATTTCAGCTTGAAGTTTCTGTTGTTCTAATTCATATGATTGTAGGCGTTGCTTCTCCTTTTCAGCGATATCAGCCTGAAGTTTCTGTTGTTCTAATTCATATGATTGTAGGCGTTGCTTCTCCTTTTCAGCGATTTCAGCCTGCAACTTCTCCCTCCTGTCGAATTCATCTGATACAAATTTAGCCAGCTCAGGGCCGTCTAAATTGCATAGCTTGCCTATTTCTACTGTCTGGGCACGGAACTTAGCAGCCTCGGCCATGCTCTATTTTTGTTTACCCTATCTTTTTGTAAAAAAAAATAATACTGTGCAGTTTGCTCAGGTCTGGGTAAGCCTGTCACTTCCCGGATCTGAAATTATACAGCATAACATGCACAATATTAACAAGCAAAAACTAACTAATGTCCGCTGACCCAAGTAAAATAGTTCTTATACACCACGAGAATCTGACCTAAGAAATAATTGCAACTTAAATTCTTGTCTTTCTGTCAATGCTCCTCAAGCTAAAGACAGAAGCAAAGAAGTACCCAGAATGATTGCACTCTTCCCAAAAGAACTTGAAATTTTGATAGAGATTTCCCTATGGAGAAAAATTTTTCCCAGTCGGTGATGAAATTCTCTAAGTCCAAATTCCTCTATAGAAAGACATCTTCTCGAAAGAGAATAATGTTGTAGATGGTAAATTCTCACTCTATTTCCTCTGGAACACCTTTTCTGAAATATAGACCTATTTGAAAGAGGCCCTCCTTTTTTCAGAAGAAATGATCAGTAACTTGCTATATTCTATCTATAATTGTCATTCATATCATATGGAGGTCAATCAGTACCCCACATGATGTTCATTTATCATATGTGAAGTGACAAAGTTGGAAATCTTAATTTGTTTAACAACCTCTATAATTGTCAATCATATCATATGGAAGTCAATCAGTACCCCACATGATGTCTATTCAACACATGTAAACATGACAAAGTTGGAAATCTAAATCTGTGTAACAATGTCTATAATTGTTCAAAACAAGTACAATGTCACCAATTCACACATGAATACTGTTCACATCTAGTGTCACTGATCTACTATAGTTTAGAATCCCTCGTCAGATATCTATCTATTCCCAGGGTTTATCATCTAGGAGAATAGTTATCTAAACTGTCTGCTGGGTTTCAAAGTCCGGGACGGGCATCCAATATATGTCGTATATTTTGAAGGGACTGGCAATCACTAAAGTGCATGACCCATCTCTGTTAAAGGTAGCTGGGCCCCATCCTCTTCTTATATGTAAATAGATCAAGAATACGACCCTTGAAAGATTTACAGACTCGGATTTGGTTATTCGTCTAAGGGTGTGTGGTCCTCTTTTAATAGAAAAGTCATCACTAGGTTTGTCCCCTGTCTTTCCACCTGGTATTTAATGGTATAGCTCACGAACCCCCTTCTTCCATCTTAAGAAATTGTCTGAAAAGACTTTCTCAATAAGAATCAGGTGCAATATAACATGGATTTGGAACAGTTAAAGATGAAGAGTCTCCTGTTCTCTCTCTCCAACTAAGAATTTATCTTATGTGAATGTGTATCTGTTAATTAAACATTCAACAAACACAAGGGAGCATTGAGACATGTTCTACACACAAGATAGAGATTTTCCCACAGATAGTTTGGACTGACAAATTAAGTGGAAGAGATCTTCACATTTAAACAAATTTATTGACTGTGCCAGTTTCCTTTGGCCTATTTGACATTTTCTTCGTTTTTTCATCAGCTGTTGACATTTACAGAATGAAATAGAAAAAAACTTTCATAGGACCAAGTATAGTCAGTCAATAAATAATAACATTCATTGTATAGTGAGATATTTTAACTACCAAAATGTGTTATAGTTAACAATTTCTACATCCAACAATAATTCAAGAAAATCATTTTCTGAGAGGGTGAAGTTTGTGGGAGTGATAAGAAAACCTGGTGTGATGAGATGTGGATAAGCCTGGGTCCATGGTCTGATGGATCCACTTCAGGTTGGGCCAGTTTAGCTTCACTGAAGACTTCTCATTCTCTGCTTAAGGCTGGAGTCATCTGCCATCACAGGTGTTGATCATCTCATTCACTCCTCTTCCCTCCTTGTTGGTTAGGTGTGGCACCAAGACATCACTGTTTAAAATTCATACAGGTATGTATAATCCTTTACAGCATGTTCATAGTGTGAACACAACATAACAAAACAAAAATGATAAGATCAGAAGAAGTATTGTTGTGTTACTTTGGGGTGGGTCAGAGATTATTACACTGGATGCAGCTTCTGTTGTCTGGTACCTGCTGTATGCATTTCCTCAGTGGACCTGTAGTTCAGTGAGTAGTGTACAGTCAGACACAGATAAGAGTGATAATGCGATGTTCCCTGAATCATGGTAATCAAGCTGACAGGCAAGATCAACACAAGTATGAGATGCATTTGTATAAATGGCATACATTTAAACATCCACATTACTCTATTTGTTCTACATTGTGTATATAATTGTTTATCTGTACTTTCCAAGGCAACTACTTCCTATTCTAAATCATTTCCTTGTTCCTGCTGTTGTGGTGTGGAGTTGCGTGGTGTGAAGTGTATTGTGTTGAGTTAACTTCTGTTGTGTGGGGTTCCATAGCTTGTACTAATTGTCCTCACATCTACATCAGTTAATATGAGTTTAACTCATCTAGTGTGCTTTTATTGTGGTTCATGTCCAACATACAGAATTTCTGATGTGTATTTGTTACAAAATGTAATCTATACAAGGTCATGACACAATATATTAGAAAAAAAATTATTACTTAAAGTATTTTTCCCTAATACTCTCCTCCTCTCTGTCTACTTATACTTCTCCTACATCTTTTACCAGTGCATATCATGTCCATTCTGTTGGCGACACAGTTGGCTATAGACCAAGGTAATTTTCACCCGTTAGTCTGAGCAGATTAAGTAGGTCGGCTATCACAAATGGTGTTTGTGAACATAAACCTATTTTAAGCAATGCAGTTGATGTAGTGCGTTGTCTAAATAAAATCTCACACATGAATAAACTAATTTCTATCAAATACTATTTGTTTTCAATTCGTAAAGAGAAAAGGAAGAGTATAATTCCTGTTTCAGTTCTTTAGATTGCAAAATAGACAGAATTAAGTACATTTTTAAGCAAGGTAGTGTTTCGTTTGCACCAGCTGACTATCTCTGCAGAAACGTTTTCCTAGAAGTTTTTGATGAAAAGCATTTGAGTGCATTGGAAATTTCATCTCGTACATTATTCTGTGATAGATTATAGTCATATGCACATAGTGAAGTTGTTAGATGTAGTGTAGAAAGTCAGAGTTTTGCAGTTTTGAGAAATTATAAGATGTCGGTTTCGCCGGGGAAGTGGCACCAGTATTGAAGTTGCGATCGGCAGTTTTTCACATTTTCAGAGATTTATTTTATCAAAAATACAATTCATTGGACGCACAACACTGGATACCTTTACGTTATACATCTTGGTACCACTTAGATCTGAGAATCACACGCTTACCTCAGACTAGATCAAACTGCCCGTTGTAAAAGTTTGAAAGTTGGACAACACATAGCTTTGGCGACTGCTCGCTCGCTCTGAAGTCATAGAAGTGCGCGGTTTTATTAAAGCGGCGCCCAAGCTGGGGGACGCTATATCCACGTGATGTGTCTCTACCAGTCACATTCTATTCTGTTGACGCTACCTTTTCTATTCTTATCCTGGCATCTGTCTGTCATTAGTATCGCTTAGTGCGTTCGATGTTCTACGGTGCTGTAATTGTTTTGATAATCTCTGGGTTGCTGTGTAACGTTGACGCGCTGAAAATGATGGATAGGTGAATATGTCACAGTCGCCTCTTACGACGTGCATGGTAGGCAACAGTGTTACTATTCTTTGCTCCACGTATGGGCTACTGAATGAATGAATGAATGAATGAATGAATGAATGAATGAATGAATGAATGAATGATTGACCCATCGACTGCCGATCGGTCTATACATACACGAGGCTAGCACCATACACCCAGCAGACCCCAAGGCTGTAAACGTGACCTTGACTTTAACCTACACTATACTTATACAATCATTACTGGCGTCAGCGGCTGAGGGGTTAGTGAAACGCTGTTTCACAATTCCCGGACATACCGGGTCCAGGGTTCAAAATTAGCTGCGGTCGAGTTTGAATCAGTCCGCTTTGCGTTGATTTCGATGGCATGTGGTGTCGGCTCTTCAGAAAGCAATGGCAAACTGCTGAATGTTTAATCGCCTAGAAAATCACAGTCAGTAACAGATAGTGTTGACGGCAACGTCCTGTAAAAAAGGACGTGGAAGTAACTGTTTTGGATCCATTCATCACCCATGGGAGGGGGGAGGGGCTGATGGGGCTAAACATGTCTCTAGCATCATATACTGAAGATTCCTCATCAGGCGATCAGTGGTCCTTTATTTACTTACTTAAGTATACGTCTTTGAGAGGCAGTGGCCAGGGAAGAAGTTGGCTTCCCACGGCCACAGGTGCTAGCATGTGGAGAGGGCACGAAGCACCCGGTGCCTAAGGCTCTCCTCCACGAGGGAGGGGAGGCTTGGCAGCAGACATTTTCGCAGGTAATGGGACAAACACGGAATAACACAAGAACAATGACAACGATCGAACGTCTCACATGGCAGGGAAAAAATGCTCGGTATCATGAACCGGGCGGGTCCGTCCCCAGAGCGTTTCAAGAAGGTAAAAGGGCAGAAATGTTTGGAGAATGGGGACGATTTCTGACGATCAGAATTCCCCAGTCGAGCTTGCTCCACCGCGAGGTTTTTTACCGCCGTTATGCCTTTGAGAATAATAGTCTGTTTTCGTCCTAGTGTTATCATTGTTATCAATGGACGTGAAGCGTGGATAGTGAGCAGTCACGCTGAAAAACACCTGATGGGTGTAGAAATGTGGTTTCTGAGGAAAATGCAAAGAATACCATGGACAGACAGAAAAACTAATGAACAAGTCCTTCAAGAAACAAATGAAGATCGTAAAATGGTTAGAGTCATTAGATGTAGACAGTCAAAATGTTTTGGGCATGTTATGAGAAGAAGTGACTTGGAGAACTTGGTGACGACTGGCAAGATCGAAGGGGAAGACTGAGGAGTAAATACCTGGATGGCTTGGCCTCGTGGCATGGTCGAGACAGAAACACAGAGCTGATCCTCGACTCTGGTAATCGAGTGAGATGACAAAACATGACCGTCCACGCTTATTGGCATGGCACATGATGGATGGATGGATGGATGGATGGATGGATGGATGGATGGATGAATGGACGGTTATCATTGTCTCATTTTATAAATAAACACACATGTATTGTTCGGGTCTCATAGAAGTATGGGCAAGAATTAGAGACTAAACAACATAAAAATTGAAAACTATGGGTATCGACCTGCAGGAACAAGTGTACTTTGACGCATAACCAACTAAACACAGGACGCTGTCGTCATTTGGAAATGACAGGTTCGAATCCCGGTCGGTAACAATAGCTTTCCATTTTTATATTGTCTAGTGCGTCCTCTAGGTTTTAATTCTTTCCTATACTTCTATAGAGCCAAACAAAACATGTGTATTTATTTATGAACTGTCTTGGTGGCCTCAAAGGGTTCCCCATCATATCATTGTCTCACGTCTCCTATGACGTTTGCTAGTTTTGAAAGACTTAGAATATTGACAAACGAAACACTAAATGTTCTGGTTGATAAACATTACGTTTAAGAAAAACCCAGATATCGATTTATTGATTAGCCAGATCAATGAGCTTGTGAGGAAATCAGTGCTGCCATTGAACTATCAAGATTTCAATAAACTTCTAACGCTAAAAATCAATATTTTACTGAGCATAAAAATAACAAAGCAGTAAGGATGCAAATGTGAATAATTTCATAGAAATGGCGGTCGATGTGTTTCTGTGGGATAAACAAGACCGGTGGCAAGAGTCAGGATTATTAATCCCAGGCTGGGATGGACCCTACTTATAACTTCTCTTCTGAGACTGAACGGGGTAGAGGTCAAGGACAAATGACCACTGAGCACGACTAGGCAGTCGATCGTCAGTCAGTCACATGACGTTTCAGACTACTTACCGTCTTCACGGCGAGGATCGGGTGGAATGAATCTCCAGTATTTCTCGTCTTCCTCTTAATACAATTACAGCAAAAATTGATACTGTACATTCTATGATGTCTGAGCAAGTTACATCAATGTGATCTATACGTGTTGAAAATGGTTTTGCCATTCTCTTAGCTTCTTTGACTCTTTGAGTTCGTAAGAGCTACATTGCACCAATTAGGATGTATGGAAGCGAATCATGGACAATATGCAGACAAATTAGGAATTGTGTAGATGTTCAGCACAGCTCAGTGTTTATGAAAAAAATATATATATAAATTCGGCCTCGTTCAACCTGCTTCTGCAGCGTCGATTATAATCGAAGTCCAATTTTGTTGTGAATTGTGATATTCTGTCCTTTCTTTGCTCTCTATCGAGTTAGTCGTAGACTGGACTGGTTATATTATTCCCTCCGCGCGTATGAGTTTTATAGAAGAATAATGAACACCCCGCTGACGCATAGACAGAGTAATGAAGATATCTTGAAAGAGAACTGGTTGCTCACATCAGAAGAAGTCAGTCCTCAATTTTTGGTCATATCAAGAGAAGGGGGAAAAGGAGTATGCCATAACAACAAGGAAATTTGCAGGGGAGGAGAGGTGGGGTGGGGGGGGGGAATTGAGGCCAGATGCTGGACCATGTGACATCATGGCATGGAGCAGTGTCGGTATCAGAAATAATTGACAGTACTAGGCAGAAGGTTATGGACAGCCATGACCACCAACGCCACACTGCATGGACTATAAGAAGATTGCTAGTGAGTTACTTCCGACTACACAACTAGACTGCTTGTTGTGTCCCTGTGGTGTGTTGTGTTCCTGTGGTGTGTGTGTTCCTGTGGTGTGTTGTGTTCCTGTGGTGAAGGCGTTACAAATGCAATTCGTAATCACAACTGCAAGCGATATGTAAGCAGACCGCCTCGCATTAGTTTCCGTATAATGGTATGAGTGCTGGTCGTTCAGACAGCAATGGCAAACTACTGAACGTAAACTTGCCAAGAAATCACGAACAGGAGAAAAGACGTATACACGGTTTATAATGAGAACCAACATTTACAACTAACTAGTCAATTTAAAACAAATAGATTTTAATTGAGTATGCAATAATGGCCGGTCTCTCTGGCTGTGGGGTTACAACACTTTCTCTCTGTAATCCCGTTTATCACGCAGAGTCTCGCAGCGGAGCGAGAACTGAGGTGGTTCGACCCCCGCTCGTGACTTGCGGATACTGAGCCGGCCGCTCAGAAAGCAATGGCAAACTACTGAGCGTAATCTTGCCAAGAGATCAACAGACAGCTGAAAGATGCTGCTGTTGACAGCTAAGTCCTGTAAAAGGATACGCAAAATGCAATAATGAATCAAGAGATGACAGGTCAGCATGTCCGAAAGGATAAGAACGTTCTTTCTTAAAAATCCGGCGTACTGGTGCCGAGATAATGGGTTCAACCCCTACACCATAACGTAGGACTAAAATTTTGACTTCTCGTGTTTGACTTGGGGGTCTAAAGCACAAGTAACTGAGAAGTCGGAGTGGGTTCGCCTGATGGCGAGAGACACTGGTAATAGGAAAAGCTAACCCACACGCACAATTCAGTCCGGTACTACTAGCAGTTGTGTGTATGGACTACGCATGAGTTCAACGGAGCAAGCAAAAATATATTAAAGAGATGAAAAAAGGCGCGGGTTATGATATGCATTGAGAACAGCTGGGAATAGCATAACTAGAAACGCTTTTGTCTGGAATCAAGAAGGCAACAGACATAATGAAAGACTTACGAATACAAGAAGAAGAAAGATAGACACAAAGATGATTAATATGAGGAGAATGTCAACGGAGTCGCATTAGACACTTAAAAAAGTCGCTTAAAAGTCGACAGGGTCGACTTCATGGCTCCGGGTTTTTATCCCATATGGCTCGGTCTCTTTCCGCAGCACGGAAAGCGTCGCACAAAGCACGAACTGCGTAGCTTTTAGCGACGACCCATGGGAGTCTCCGAAACATTTAACTCGTAAACCGAAGGGCACGGCCCGGAATCGAACCCACAACCTTCGGCTCACGAGTCAAACGTCAAACGGCTTGACCACTTCGCCACAGAGACTCCCTCGCATTAGACACTTAAGGATAGTACAACTTGCAGTGAGTTGGTTGGAGGTATTTGCACCAATGGGAAGTACAGGTAAAAGAAGAAATACAAGCTGTTTTTTTTTTAATTTGCTGACGGAAGGCTTCTAACCACAACAAACATTTTGTCACTTTTATTTTGTGCGTTCGCTCGCTTTAAACGGAGTAGCCTAATCACAAGCTACTACTTCTAGTGCACCGGACTGATGTTTGGTTGTGGAATAGCTTTCCCTATTACCAGCGTCCCTCGCCATCAGGCGAACCCACTCCGACTTTTGAGGTACTTGTAAATTACGTCCCCAAGTCAAAGACGAGTAGTCATCATTTAACAAAGGCGAGTAGTCATCATTTATGTCTAACTGACCGGTGTAGGAGTTGAACCCGCCACCTTGGCATCAGCACACGGGAAGTTTAAGATCGAGCGGTCTTATCCTTTCGGCCATGCTGGATTGTGTTCTTGTCACGTTGATCCTGACCACTTACCGTGTGTGTTGATTTATTCAACATGCAGCGCCAATCTCCAATTTGTCCGACATTTTCCAGCCGTCCAGCTGGGCTTTGCCCCCGGCCGCGTGTTCAAGAGGATCTACAAACATAAATAATTCGATTTACTCCCGAGTGCCCGCAGACAGAAACTGGACATGCGTTTACAGCATCGCGCGCGCGCGCGCGTGTGTGTGTGTGTGTGTGTGTGTGTGTGTGTATGTGTGTGTGTGTGTGTGTGTGCTTGTGTGTATGTATGTGCTTGTGGGTGTATGCGCGTGCCTGTTTGTGCGTGTGTGTGTGTGTATGCGCGTGCGTGTATGCATGTGTGCGCATGTGAAAATAAGTAAAGAACCCTTTAACACGTTTTGAGCCGTGTTGGGTATATCCTTCTAGCCCCATATTCTATGGACCCACCAGTCTAAATGGGAATATTCTTAAACAAGTGAATCGGTACAATTATCTCGGAGCAGTTATAACATCTGATCGGAGTTGCCTTGAAGAACGAACGAACGAACGAACGAACAAACTTTATTTTCAAAGGGTTAAGAATTGGGCACGCAGGCCCGTCTAACATTCTGCCCTTCTATCACTCTCTTTCATACATTATTTCATTCACACACCATTCAAGGCTAACAAAGAACAGCAACAATATAAAAGATATGCATTATAAAGGCATGGGCAAAATGCAAACATCAAAACTACACCACACAGTAATATTAGATAATGTTCTGACACTTGTTATTAGCCATGTGGAATATACTGGCCTACAAAAAGGGGATTGGCTGTTATACTAGGGTTTTGTTATTATTATTATTATTATCTCAATTATTAAGGGGGAAGGTAATCCGTATTGAGATAGTGTTCGAATAATTTGCGATTATATGAATAGGGATTGGTGATGTCTTTGATTTCTTGTGGAAGATTGTTCCACAGTTGAGCTGCAGAGTACGTTAAGCTTGTTTTGTATAAGTCAATCCTAGGCTTCGGAATGTGTAGTATTTAAACGTTTACTGTGTCTAGCATTATATTTAAACAATGGCCAAAGGTAATTTGGGGCATTCCGATGCAGGATTTTGTGAATTAGTTTAGCTTTATTGAAAAGCAGGCGTTTGCGGAATGGTAGTAACTGTAGGCGTTTATACAGGCTAGGATTGTCAGATAAATGTTTGCTATAAATTAGACTCATGGCCCGTTTCTGGAGTGAGTAAAGTCGCTTGGTGTTTGAATTAGAACAGCCGTCCCAGATTGTAGAGCAGTAGTCAAAGTGTGTCTGTATATGAGAAGTATAGAATAGTTTCCTTGTGTCCTCATCAAGGAAGTTTTTAATCTTGGCGAGTTGGTAGACTTTTTTCGCTGTTTGTTTAATGAGCGCTTGAACATGGGAATTAAAGGTTAGGTTTCTATCAATGATTAGGCCTAATGTTTTGTGCTCAATTACACTTTCTACTGGCATGTTATCGATGTGAAGTTGAAGTGATGTGTGTGAGCTTAGAGTTTGAAGTCTTTGTCTGGTTGTCAATAACATTCCTTTTGTTTTAGTGATGTTAATTTGCATACGGTTTAAATAGTTCCACTTAACTACATTATTTAATTCTTGTTGTAAAGACGACTCCAGTAAAATACAGTCTTCAGCGTTTGTGTACACCGTACAGTCATCTGCAAATAGATCGCAGGACGACGAAAGATGCAAAGGTAGATCGTTAATATATATGGCAAATAATAGAGGGCCAAGAATAGAGCCTTGCGGTACTCCAATATTGAGGTAGTGGTTTGAGACAGAGATTTATTATGTGATACTACTTGCTTTCTGTTTGATAGAAAAGATGATATTAGAGTGACTACATTAAGGCCAATTTTCATTGTCTCGAGTTTTTTAATTAAAATAACATGGTCTATCATATCAAATGCTTTCTTGAAATCAATAAACACAGTTCCACATAGACTGTTGTTGTTTATATTCTGGTGCCAATTTTCTATCATGTTTGTTAGGGCCGTATGGCAAGAATATTTTGGTCGAAATCCTGATTGGCTGTCAACAATAAGCTTGTTGCGAACTAAATACTGTAATGTTACTTTATGGATGTGTTTTTCTAGTGGCTTAGATAGTGACGATAGTAAGGAAATGGGTCTGTAATTGTTCGCGAGACCATTGTCCAATGAACCAGATTTAAGAAGAGGGTATACTTTAGCGATTTTGAGAGCTGATGAAACGTGGCCTTTGGTTAGACACTGATTATATACATATGTTAGTGATGTACAGATCACTGGCGCAGCACAACGGAGAATCCGGTTGCTGATTCCATCTAACCCAGATGAGGTTGTGTTTTTTAGGTTACTGAGGTAAGTGAATACTTCAGTGATTGTCATTAGCGGTATGTCGGAAAGAATATCGCGGGAGCATCTATTCTCACAAAACGATGACAATAAAGATAAGTTGCAAGGAGAGTTAGGTATTGAAGCCTTCAACTGGTCTATGTCAGTTTGAAAAAAATTACTGAATTGGTCGCATGTAATATGATTTGATGGTAAAGAATTTCGGAAGTTATACTTGTTTGTCAAGGTGTTAATTGCTTTCCATATATCCTTACTATTTGTTTTATATACTGCCACATGGCGTTTAGACAGAATGACGTCATCGAAAAATGCGGTATAAAATCATAGAGGAAAACACCACAAGAAACTGTTGATAAAGAACACAAAGGAGAGTGACGTCAGTCTCCTTTGTGTTCTTTATCAACAGTTTCTTGTGGTGTTTTCCTCTATGATTTAACTGCCATGCTATTGGTACAGCATTCATAACAATTACATGCAAAATGTCCAAATAGCACGATCAATAATTTCGGCTGGACACAAACTTATAAAAGTAAACGAGCAAAGTTCAGAACTGGAACGGCAGAGAAATGACGAAGCCAATTGTCATGTTGAAGATTTTGAAACGTAATAACATTTAATAAGTTCTCACAGTCAGTTTGAGATTTTCTATCAATTCTATCCGTACCTAGGTGCTTGTTTTTGCCAAGCGGGACCTAGTTCTATTTACAGGAACTCATTGATACTCAACACTAACCTGCTTACATAGATATTGTACCTTCGTATCTTCCATTGCCCTTCTGTCGTTCTGCCTGCAGTTCTCCTTTGCCGCTCTGCACGATATAAGTCTAGGTACCCCGTAAGTTATGTAGCGACACGTTGTAGCAAACCCTGTATATCTTCCTTCCTTGCTATCTCCGTCGCAGCCACTGTTTCATGTGCCAACACTATTCTACCGCCAGTATTTGCATTTCACGGCCAGCTAGTACCTTCCCAATCCATGTCCTTTTCTGTTGATAATTGACGTCACTCTCCTTTGTGTTCTTTATCAACAGTTTCTTGTGGTGTTTTCCTCTATGATTTTATACCGCATTTTTCGATGACGTCATTCTGTCTAAACGCCATGTGGCAGTATGCCCCCCTCACTTTTAAAATGATGTAATCATTTTTTTACATCAAGAGAATTAACCTGACACATAGCAGTGCAGACACAATGACTTTTATCGGACTAGCAATATGCTATGGACACCTATCGATTACCCACAAAATAAAAAAAATATATATAACGGGCACGCCCTCCAATCTACACACCAACGGTAGACGTCGTGTATACAGCCCATGGGGAGGCTGTACTAACTAATCATAAAGATCAGTCCCTCATTTGTCCCTAAGGACAAGCGTCCTTCTCTAGGTCAAAACCTGGAGTAAGGGGACGTGAGGAATAAACAGGTACCAGTTGCATTTACTAGTGTCTTGTAATCATCTGTGCAATTGTCCCGACTGCTATGTTGTGAATCTTAATTTCATCAAACGGGTAGGTGAGGTACTAGTATTATGACGTCATAATTTTAGGCGTAGTCGAGGTAAATGCTCCCTAGAGACGTCATCATAAACTCTTTGTGTAGGTGTGGCAATAACAACCGAGTGACAATATTATTTAACGGCGTATTTCATAATGTGGTGGCTATACTTGGCAATGGCGATCACAATGAGAATTGAAAAATCTATGACCCATCATATGTATCATTAAGTACTAAATATGAACAATAATAATAATAAGAATATGTAACTACTTAACTCTATGAACTGAAATTATGTGAAAGAAAAAATCTATATATAATTCTATGCTACGCATTAGCAATAAATTAATAATTAATTAATGAAATGAATAATGTTACTCAAGTAGTAACCAATGAATAATTACACAGTCAGGCACTTCATTATAGCAATGAATTATCATGGCACAAGGGTACAATGTTGGTACATATGTTGTTTCGCGACAACCATGTCCATTTTCATCGACTGTATCATTGTTTAACACATATACTCTCATCAAGAGTCAGGTTTCGATCCATGAAATAGCACTATATCAATGATTATCGCGAATATGCTGTAATAATATGACATAACATTATTTTAGAAATACAAACGATTTCCGATAATCCAGAAGTGTTCAGGTATAGTTCATCAATTACAGCGCACATGGTCAATCACACTCGATTGTGCAGTGTCACTTGTCATGGCGAACAATGTCCCTGCCAAAGAACGAATTAAACAACCCAAGTACATATCCGAATAACACTAATAAATTTTACATACTTCGCAATTTGTTGTTTTCAACAGTAATCTACCTGGGTGAATGTATGCAACATATGTTAACCAGCCTAACGAAAATCCAAATACGAACGCAGACAATAAGTAAGAAAATATAACATACATAATTTTTTTAGAGACGACTAAGAAGATCTGCCAAATTATTGTCTTTGCCTGGAATGTGACAGATATCAAATTCATAATCCTGTAACAGAAGTGACCATCTATGAATTCTGGAGTTCTTTGGATGACCAGATTTAAAGATCTGCAATGGTTTATTGTCAGAAAGAACTAGGAATTTTCTCCCAAGAAGATATCTAGAAAACTTATCAATGCTCTCAATTAACGCTAAAGCTTCCAGTTCGGTAATTGCATAATTTCTCTGAGTATCTGATAGTTTCTTACTGAAGTACAGAATAGGATGCAATTTACCATCATGTATTTGAAGTAAAACAGCTGAAATTGCATGAAAACTAGCGTCTGTTTGTAAAACGAAATCTTTAGAGATATCAGGCAATTTAAGAATAGGATATGTGCTGAACAGAGTTTTGATCTGTTGTAATAATTTATCATGATCACCTGTCCAGATAATTTTCGTTGGTTGACCTTTTTTTTAGAAGTTCAGAAAATGTTGCCGTCATATCAGCAAAGTTAGGAATAAATTTCTGATAGTAATTAATGAGACCCAACAGACTTCGAAGTTCCCTCTTAGTGGTAGGTGGTTTAATATTTAAGATCTTGGTAACTACTTGTGGATCAGTTTTACGGAATCCGTCAGAAATTCTATGACCAAGGAATTGTATTTCAGTGAAACCTATTTCTATTTTGCTAGGTTTTGCTTTCAGACCATGTTGTTGTATTCTCTGAAATACTTGTTTTAATATTTTAACATGTGTGTCAATGTCAGAAGTATGGATACAGATATCATCCATATATGTAGCAACATTAGAAATACCATGTAGTAATTTTCTCATCATACGCATGAATGTGCTTGGTGCATTTTGTAACCCGAATGGAAGATATGCCCATTCATACAAACCTAAAGGAGTACTAAATGCTGTAATATGCATGGAATCTTCATCCATGGGGATTTGCCAATATCCTTTAGTAAGATCAATCTTGGAAAATAACTTAGAGTTTGCCATGCCTTCAATTAGTTCATCGATATTTGGCATTGGTTCAGCATCGAGGAGTGTTAACGCGTTCACTTTCCTGTAATCGACACACAAACGTAGTGAACCATCTTTTTTCTTCACTATGACTACCGGAGAACAATAATTTGAAATGGACTTCCTAATTATACCACTTTGATCAAGTTCAGATATTTCTGCTGTAATCTTATCCAGATAATGTAGAGGGATAGGATATGGTTTCACCTTTACTGGAATATCAGATAGTAAAGTAATTTTGTGTTTAATAAGTGATGTTTGCCCAGGTTTATCAGAAAAGATTGTGCTAAACTCTTGTATAGCTAAAATAAGCTTATCTTTATCTTGTGGTGGTAGTTTGTTATTAATTTGTATTGCTTGCCAATCCTTATCACTGTTAACTGTTGGTGTTGGTATTTGTTGTGTAATAGCGTCTTCTTGTTGTTCGTTGATAACCCAGCAAGCTGCTGCAACTCTATGTGGTATTTGTTGGTTATCATACGGAGTGTCAGTGTCACGTGTAACATAAGGTTTTAGCATATTAATGTGGAAAATTTTATTTTTCCCTTTTACCTCAATGACATAATCGACGTCGCTAACCTTTCTGATGACTCTAAATGGA
The DNA here is from genome assembly GCA_963921405.1 of Cepaea hortensis. NCBI lineage: Eukaryota > Metazoa > Mollusca > Gastropoda > Stylommatophora > Helicidae > Cepaea > Cepaea hortensis. The sequence goes on along the minus strand of OY992884.1, from coordinate 86,844,840 downwards.
CCCTGCCACGAAGTAACAAGACAATCCCAAGGGTCGGGAAGTAACAGTAACACGTTGTCTTCTTCTTTCAAGACTATTGTCTTGGCCTTTCTATTGTCGTATTGCCTATATTTCTCTCCTGCCTTCTCAAGTGCTGATTTAGCAATTTGACAAGCTGTCATGATTTTATGTCGCAACTGCGTAACCATTTCATATGCTTCTCTTTTAGGGTGGTCATATGTTTTGTTAGTCAGCATGTCATTGTATAGCATCAATGGACCACGAGGATTGGCTCCGTACACGAGCTCAAATGGAGAAAAACCAGTACTAGCTTGTGGTACCTCCCGGTATGCAAATAATACTGCAGGCAATAGAATGTCCCAGTCTTTCGGACGTTCAGCCGCAACTTTTGCTAGGGTTCGTTTAAGGACCCCGTTGTAATTTTCATTTACCCCATTCGTCATTGGGTGCCACGGTGAACTAAACACCTGTGGAATACCCAGCACTTTCATCGCTGCTTGGGTAGCCGCAGATATAAACTGACTACCTCTGTCTGATAAAATGTATAATGGAAATCCTATCCTACTGAAAATCAATAAAAATGAATCTAGGATGGATCTACTAGTGATGTGTTTGAGCGGGATAGCCTCCGGCCAACGAGTACATAAATCAATCATGGTTAAGATAAATCGATTACCACGATCAGTAGTAGTGTTAAGTGGGCCCACAATATCCACAGCAATCTTTTGAAATGGGCGTGATGCCAAATCAGTTTTCTGAACATGAGCTGTAGGGTGTTTGCCTTTTTGTGTGGTTCTTTGGCACAATGAACACGAACGAACATGATTTGTGATATCTTTGGCGTAACCAGGCCAATAAAATTGTGCTAACAACCTATGAGTAGTCTTAGCAATGCCCATATGCCCCGCAAATGGCGAATCATGTGCCAACTTCAGTGCTTCGCTACGATATTTGGTTGCCATGCTATTGGTACAGCATTCATAACAATTACATGCAAAATGTCCAAATAGCACGATCAATAATTTCGGCTCGACACAAACTTATAAAAGTAAACGAGCAAAGTTCAGAACTGGAACGGCAGAGAAATGACGAAGCCAATTGTCATGTTGAAGATTTTGAAACGTAATAACATTTAATAAGTTCTCACAGTCAGTTTGAGATTTTCTATCAATTCTATCCGTACCTAGGTGCTTGTTTTTGCCAAGCGGGACCTAGTTCTATTTACAGGAACTCATTGATACTCAACACTAACCTGCTTACATAGATATTGTACCTTCGTATCTTCCATTGCCCTTCTGTCGTTCTGCCTGCAGTTCTCCTTTGCCGCTCTGCACGATATAAGTCTAGGTACCCCGTAAGTTATGTAGCGACACGTTGTAGCAAACCCTGTATATCTTCCTTCCTTGCTATCTCCGTCGCAGCCACTGTTTCATGTGCCAACACTATTCTACCGCCAGTATTTGCATTTCACGGCCAGCTAGTACCTTCCCAATCCATGTCCTTTTCTGTTGATAACTGACGTCACTCTCCTTTGTGTTCTTTATCAACAGTTTCTTGTGGTGTTTTCCTCTATGATTTTATACCGCATTTTTCGATGACGTCATTCTGTCTAAACGCCATGTGGCATCCATTACTAAGTTCTTAAAGTAATTTTTCTTTTCCCGTCGTATGTTATATTGAACTTTGTTTCTAAGAGTACGGTATGCACCGAGATCCCGCTTTTTATGTGCTTTATCTCTGTCTCTCATAATTTCAAGTATTTCCTGGGTGATCCAAGGTGGCTTGACGTGGTGTTTTACTCGAACTTCCTTGACTGGCACATGTCTATCAAAAACATCAATAAAGGTTTTCATCCAGAATTCCAGAGCATCATCCGGGTCAGGAAGCTGATAAACATTGTCTAGAGGTGAACTGAGCAAGATGAAGAGATTAGAACAAGAATCGCCGTGGCGAAGGTAGCCTTTTGCAAGACGAAAAACATTCTGACCAATAAAAAGATGTCAGTTGCTACGAGAAAAAGAGTGTTGAGGTCCTATATGGAGCCTGCACTTTTGTATGGATGTGAAGCGTGGACAATGAGCAATGATGTACAGACCAGATGAAAACAGAGGAAGAGGCCAACCACGTAAACGTTGGACGAAGGGAATAACAGAGTCCATGGGAATATCGATATATGAAGCCCATAAGCGGGCACTCTCACGATGTTTATACTTCACCTCGGCATCGCAAGGTACAAGAGGAACATGATGAGATGAGATGAGATGATGAACATACTCATAACATACTCATAACATAATCATAACATACTCATAACATACTCATAACATACCCATAACATGCTCATAACATACTCATAACATACTCATAACATACCCATAACATGCTCATAACATACCCATAACATGCTCATAACATACCCATAACATACCCATAACATTCTCACAACATACACATCAGGGGCCAGCTCTGTGGTGAAGGAAGTTACGAATGTAATTCGTAATCCTGCATACCGGGTTCGAAACACAGCTGCGGGTGATTTGAAAGCAGATTACTTTGCGTTGGTTTCGATACAATGGTTTGAGTGGTATGAGTGCGGGTCGTTTAGAAAGCTATGCCAAACTACTAAACGTAAACTTGTCCAAGAATAACAAACAGCCAAACAATGCTGGGGGTTTCTGCTACGTCCTGTAAAGGATATGCAACTAACTCAAATTCATCAAGGGCCCACATACCATCTGACATCCTGCCCAGTCCGCCACTGCATGTGGTCATCTCCTAGAAGAAAGACACATTGAGATCATCGTGGACAGAGAAGGAAACAAAGGCCAAGATTTTGACAACTGTGGGTAATATACGAACTGATAACATGCCAAGGTACTGATTGCAGGTGTTTCACAACTGATAACATTCCGATGTACTGATAACATCCACTGACCACTGGTTTATTTTTAGCATCAACTGATAACATTCCGTCAACTGCAGGTGTACAAGAACTGATAACAACCATCATGTGCAAACAAATAGTATGTAGGCGGCATGTCAACACACGCGAGACAAATACTAATGAACCAAGGGGTGAAGAAAAGACACTTTCGCTGGATATGTCTAAGATTGAGAAAACCCGAGAATAGTGTAACTAGAAGAACCTTAGTATTGACCCCAGGAGAAACAAATATAGTTAAAAAGTTAAGTGCATATCCTTTACAGGAAGTCAGCACGTTTAGTATTAATTAATTAATTAATTAATTAATTAATTAATTAATTAATTAATTAATTTATTTATTTATTATCTTTTCTTTTTTTTCTTTTTTTGGGGGGGGGGGGGGGTGCAATTTTACGTTCAGTAAGAGAAGCAACAGCTGCGTGCAATAGTTTGCCATTGGTTTATGAACGACCGACACTCATACCATTGTAAGAAAACCAGCGTATTGCGGTCTGCTTCGAAACGCATGCAACTGTGTTTCGCGAGCGGTATGCGGGATTACCAATCTCGATCGGCTGATACAAGAAATAGAGGAAGACCTAAGCCTCACGGAGAAGAGAAGTAGATTGTGAAATGAACAATACGGTAAGAGCATGGGCAGAGCTGCTTGGGATAGCTAAAGATAGGAGGACTTGGAGTGAGCTGGTTGAGGGCCTATAGGCCAGTGAGAGATAGCAGGCAAAAGAAGAAGGAAAAGAAATCAAGGTAAGCGCCTGTACGTTAACAGGGACCATTAGAGAAGAAGCGAATAGTTGCGCTGTAATCTACAAGGATTATTATAAAATCAACCTTCGATTGGCTACTAAAAATAAACCGGTTTCCATAGCGACACAGTTCATTGCTGGCATCATTCAGTAGTCATTTAGTTCACTACACATCAACCTACATTCGCATTTGTTCAGTGACGTATGTAATTTTTGTATGTATTTAGATGTTATTGTCAATTTGTTTCAATGTTTACCAGCCAATCGGCGGTTGATTTTGGAATAGCTGTCGGACGTTGCATGTCATTAGAGGCGACAAAGGAGGGTTGGGGTGAGATTAGCTACTACATAGCGTAGCAAACTACAATATCCAACCACTAATAAACAAGTATAGAAACGTCTCGGCTTGACTTGGTTGAATGGCTTTGCACATTGAGAGATGGATGGAAGACGAAGAATATTAACAAACAGCAGAGGTGAGATAATGAGCCTTGTTTTATGAATTAATAGTAGAGACAGGGGGCAGAGAAGGCACAGCCAGTTGTTTATTCTTCGAAAGCTTAAAGAATTAGGGAAATACATAACATCAATTTTAACTTCTTCAAAATATCAGGTCCCACATACACGCATACACACAGAGAGAAAGAGAGCGAGCGAGAGAGAGAGAGAGAGAGAGAGAGAGAGAGAGAGAGAGAGAGAGAGAGAGAGAGAGAGAGAGAGAGAGAGAAAGGTGATAGGGGTTATTTTAGTCAATGTTTACTTCAGATCAGATATCAGCAGCATAAGAAGAAGAAGGAGGAGGAGGACGTTGAGGAAGTGGAGGAGAATGAGGAGGAAGAACACAACGAATAAAAAAGGAGAAAATCAGTAGATGGAGACAAACACATGTAGACGTATCAGGGAAGCAATAATGACAACAACTTTCTCCTTAAGAAAGTGGATAGCTGGGTTGACAGCAATCAATATCACAGCTTCTCACCAAGCGCACACAATATTACCAACGTTTCTTTCGTAACCACCGATGACGTAGATCCGGTCGTGTCTTTGGTGTCATGCTGGATACAATATGGCGTCGTGTCTAACCATTGGCGAGTCCACATCGATGTGATACTGAAATGCGACTCCCCCGTTAACACCTCCTGTGCAATCTGCTGTCTGTTTTCTGACAAGGTCTTCAGTTGTAGAGTATCACATTCCAGGAAGGTCACGCAACAAATGAGCACTCGGAGAGACGTGGGGAAACTCATTACATATAACAACACCATCAGTGTCTGACTGTCTGCCTGTCTGTCTGTCTGCCTGCCTGCCTGTCTGTCTGTCTGTCTGTCTGTCTGTCTGTCTGTCTGCCTGTCTGTCTGTCTGTCTGTCTGTCTGTCTGTCTGTCTGTCTGTCTGTCTGTCTGTCTGACTGTCTGTCTGTCTGTCTGTCTGTCTGTCTGTCTGTCTGTCTGTCTGTCTGTCTGTCTGTCTGTCTGTCTGTCTGTCTGTCTGTATGTCTGCACAAGAACATATAAATTGTATTGCACAAGAACATATAAATTGTATTGCACAAGAACATATAAATTGTATTGCACAAGAACATATAAATTGTATTGCACAAGAACATATAAATTGTATTGCACAAGAACATATAAATTGTATTGCACAAGAACATATAAATTGTATTGCACAAGAACATATAAATTGTATTGCACAAGAACATATAAATTGTATTGCACAAGAACATATAAATTGTATTGCACAAGAACATATAAATTGTATTGCACAAGAACATATAAATTGTATTGCACAAGAACATATAAATTGTATTGCACAAGAACATATAAATTGTATTGCACAAGAACATATAAATTGTATTGCACAAGAACATATAAATTGTATTGCACAAGAACATATAAATTGTATTGCACAAGAACATATAAATTGTATTGCACAAGAACATATAAATTGTATTGCACAAGAACATATAAATTGTATTGCACAAGAACATATAAATTGTATTGCACAAGAACATATAAATTGTATTGCACAAGAACATATAAATTGTATTGCACAAGAACATATAAATTGTATTGCACAAGAACATATAAATTGTATTGCACAAGAACATATAAATTGTATTGCACAAGAACATATAAATTGTATTGCACAAGAACATATAAATTGTATTGCACAAGAACATATAAATTGTATTGCACAAGAACATATAAATTGTATTGCACAAGAACATATAAATTGTATTGCACAAGAACATATAAACTGTAATGTGAATTACACCCCCCGCAAAGAAAAAACAATGTAAAATGCAATGTTTATCACACAAGAAAACACAATGGTCATCCAAGTTTGCAGTTTCTTCTACAGTGCTTCCTGTTTTTACCAGTTTAGACCAGTGCTTCGTATCCCCCCACCACCACCCCACCCCATGTTTGCTTTTAACTCAAGCAGATGATACAGTATTAATTGCAGACAATGAGCAGGACCTGCAACAATTAGTAGATGCGGTTGTTGTACACAATGAGCAACTGGGGTTAGAATTAAATTGTAAAAAGACTCAGGTTATGGTCGTCAGTAGGAAGGAAGAAGTGCCACAATGTAATATACAAGTAAATGGAAATATTCTTCAACAAGAGAAT
>OY992884.1:86796018-86833518 GCA_963921405.1 Cepaea hortensis | reverse complement strand
ATGCTGATGTAGTTAGTTAGTTAGTTAGTTTAGTTTAGTTTAGTTTAGTTTAGTTTAGTTAGTTAGTTAGTTAGTTAGTTAGTTAGTTAGTTAGTTAGTTAGTTAGTTAGTTACTTAGTTAGTTAACAGATCATCCTCATTGCACATCGAACCATTCAGTCCATAAGTGCTCGGATCCCCTCCTCAGCAAATCCCGCAGCGTGTAGCGGCTAACGACGGCAGTTCTGTGTTGGTTTATCAATCTTCTTTGGCTTCCTGCGTAGTGTTCTTTGTTTGGCCACCCCTCTTTTAATTTGTAGTTCTCGCAGTCTGGCCATTGTTGTAGATTCACAGTCATCACCTGGTTCTCGCAAAAGTCTTACTTCTCGTAGAGCATTCAGAATGTCAGCCTAGTCCATGGCGCGTCCGCCCTCCACAGTAGCCTTACCTGCGAGCTTGTCAGCCCGCTCATTTCCTTGTACTCCCGCATGCCTTGGCACGAAGATGAAACTAATCATTGCCAGCCGAGACCGCTCCAGAGACAGCAACCATTCTCTTCGGATCCACCCCATCTCTATCCTCTTGAGCATGCTCATTGAGTCGCTAAGGACACATGCCCTAGTGAATGTCTGTGTCTCGAGCCATGTTATTGCATTACTTACTGCCATGACTTCCATAGTCAGGCTACTAGTGATCTCAGCAATAGCACCAGAGTCCTCCTTCACAATTCTCCCTCCGGCCTGAGCCGTAAAGCCCATGAGCTTCTCACATGTCGAACGAATGACTCATCTGTGTAAATGACAGCATCACCGTGTAACGAATTCTCGAAAATCAACGCTTGTACTTCCACCTCCAGAGCAGCCGGATTTTCTTGTCTGCGTTTTCTGTCTAGTTGGATGCAAACTGAAAAGGATGTGCAGACATCTTTTGGCACTTGAACCCACTCATCGCCAGATTCTAAGTCCTCAAGTGAACACACCTGTTGAAGAATGTCTTCGGCTTGACCCATCCACGACCGTCCTCTTTTTAACCTGCTGCCCTTCACCTTCATAATTTCACTATGCAGTGGATGTTGTGTGTTTGCTTTAACTCTGAGGTAGCCGCGTGCTCTGCAGACTGATGCTGAGGTAGGGGAGATCAAGCCTTACATCGGACAGTTGGACTAAAATGTTGACTTTCTTGTCCTGGAAAGAGGGACGTAAATTACAAGTACCTGTGAAGTTGGAGTGGGTTCGCCTGATGGATAATAGTAATAGGGAAAGTTAATCCACACACAAAAGTCAGTCCAGTGCTACTAGAAGTAGCGTATATGGATTACTACTCTTGGGTTCAAAACGAGCGAGCGCAAAAAAATAAAACAAAAAACCCCCATCAAAATCAACCCAAACAGATCCTCCGAAGTCGGAGAGTGTCTGCCTGTACGGCGAGGAACCACCAGTCTGCACACCAATAAGCCAGACATGGGACAACGGATACTCACACAAACCTCAGGTCCTGTATGACATCACACTGATGTTGGACAACAGGATGCCTTCATCCGACATACAGGACTTCGCGTTGGAGCTCAAGCCAACGAACACAAGCAAGCAAGCTAGCAACCCAAACAGTTAGCTTCTAAAACTCCTGCATTCTATATCGAACCTTCGACTCCGTATGTCGGGGTGTTATAAAACTGCGTGTGTAACTATTCGCTTAGCAGTAGCTGTCATTCACTGTCAATATAATACCTTCCGGTGTATGGCTGTGGGGTCTTTGAGCCTGAAGATTAAAGGCCGACTGGCTAGTGCAGTAGCCGCGAACTGTGCAGGTTAGGATTTTCTTTTTTCCCCCAACAGAAAAAAAAAATCCCATACATTACCGAGGATTCGAACCCGGGTCTCCCGGGGTAGAATCCGGCGTTCTAGCTAATCAGCCAGCTGCTCTTCTCTAAGCCGTAGCGCCAAGCGCCGGTATATTTTCTAGTTTACAAAAATGGAAAAAGAGAGACCGAAAATGTGTTTACGGCTGTTAAAAATTACTTTGACTGAAAAATTGCTACAGCTCTTAAAAAGTGCACAAAGACACAAAAATAACGGCTCTGTGTTTTCAGTATCTGCGGCTACTGCTAATGACAAAATTGTTGTTGTGCAAAATGCGGGATGAATTACCGCCGTCGTCTGTCACTGCGGTGGTGTTTTTCTTATCGAGTTGTGCATTATTCTGGCATTTTTGGCGTCTATTTTCTTGTTCCAACGTCTCCAAGAATTGAAGCTGATGGCTTGGTGCGTTGAGTTGCTGCCCTTAGGTGGAGGCAAGCGATGGTTGGTTGACGCAGCCAGCACGTGACTGACAAAGAAAGCCCAGCAGAAATGTCTGGGCCAAGAAGGTAAACTGGCTAATGAGGCGACCAAACGAGGACTTCAAATTAATCAGGCGATGACTGTGGGAGATGCTGCATGACAAGCGGATTGATCGTCGAAATTTATAAACAGGTTCGATGGAGAGTAATAAAGGGTTAGAGTGTATGCGTACCGTTATCATCTTCATTATTTTCATCATCATCATCTTTCATATCATTATCTCCATCATCATTGTCTTTATTTCCTTCATTGCCATCTTCGTCATCATCCGCCCGTGTGTTGCCGGGGCCCATACGGGGGAGCAAAGAATAGTAACACTGTTGCCTACCATGCACGTCGTAAGAGGCGACTAAGAAGACTATGGTTCCGTCGCCCTGCTACTGAGTGAGTGCGTGGCGCGACACCGTGAGCTGTGAATTTCGCGTGGAATGCTTTTACATCTGTTCATAGTTTGTAGCGTGAACTGCATGTTCGGAACGATGGCTGTTGCTAGATTGACTGGTTTGCCTTTTCGGTTCACGAGTGCATATTTCAGGAGACTCCCGGAAGTCGTCACTGGAGCTACGGAGTTCGTGCTTTGTGCGGCGCTTTTCGCGGGTTGCTCTGCGGAAAGAGACCAAGCCATATGGGATAAAACCCGAGTTAATGAAGTCTTTCTGGTGACTACCGTTTCCATCGACAATGATCTGTATTTCTTGTGGAGGACTTTTTTGTGTTGGCATTCTTAGTTAGTTAGTTATCAGTTGGGGTATCTTCGTTGCACTCCGGACATGTCCATAGGTGCTCAGATCCTCCCCCCAGCATATGCATCAGCGTCCGGTGGCTAATAGTGCCAGTTCTGTGTTGGTTGACGAGGCGCTTTGTTTTCCCGATGTACCTCTCGCGTCTGGCTGTGCCGATTCTTACTCCCAGGTCTTTCATCCTGGAAAGCGATGTGGAATCACTGGCGTCAAAATCCTCTGTTCTCGCCATATCTTTAAGGACGTTAATAACATCGGCACGATCCATGGGCTGGCCATCTACAGGGGGTGCAGATTGGCATTCTTGCTGCGGCATTATGCAGTGTGCCTGTGCGGGCTGTTGGCTTGCCGATACTCCTGTCTATTCCATTGTTCACATAGGGCAGTGAGGAGCATTTTGTGTGATATTCACTGGCACAGGAACGGAGCATAATGGGGACGATCCGTTGCCGTGAAGTTGGAACCGCGACTAACTAACTAACTTCGTCATCATCTTCTTTATCAATTTCATCATATCTTCATCATTGTCCTCTTTATAATCTTTATTATCTTATCATCATTAATCTGTATCACCTTATCTTCTTCATAGTATTCTTTATCATTCTCATCATCTTCATTGTCACCTTCATAATTCTGTTTATCATCTTAATGATCACCTACTTTATTATCTTCACCATTTCCTTTATCATCTTCATCATGATCTTCTTTATAATCTTCAACAACATTATCTTCACCAACATTATTATCTTCCTCATCATATCTTCATCATAATCTTTTTTTACGTCAACATCTTCATCAACATCATCGCCATCATCATTTTCATCATCATCATCATTTTCATCATTATTATGACCTTGATTAACATTATGATCTTGATCATCATCATCATCATCATCATCATCATCATCATCATCATCATCATCATCATCATCATCATCATCATCATCATCATCATCATCATCATCATCATCATCATTTTCATCATTATTATGACCTTGATCAACATTATGATCTTGATCAACATTATGATCTTGATCATCATCATCATCATCATCATCATCATCATCATCATCATCATCATCATCATCATCATCATCATCATCATCATCATCATCATCATCATCATCATCATCACCATCATCATCATCATCATCATCATCATCATCATCGTTATCTTCATCATCTTCATCTTTATCATCTTCATCATTATCTTCATCATCAACATTATCTTCATCATCATCAGTATTTTCATCAACAGTAGCTGAGTTTGTCTACACACTTAGTTGCCAGGACCAGAAAATCATGTAATTTTTGAACAAATTGTCTAATATATAATGGGGCCCACTTGCCATCGGGCCAGCCGGCCACTGATCATCATCATCATCATTATCATCATCATGATAATCATCATCATCATAATCGTGTACCACGTCCTTTGCAGATTACTACTATGATCACGGCTCAAGGTAAAAACTTTAGATCCGTACACTATCTCCTGCCTTATACATTGTGATGGCCAGATTTACTTTAATGTGTGGTGTCCTATTGGTCCTCCCTCTGTCCGTCACGTGCCCATTAGTCAGCAAATGGCGTCCGGTATAAGGAATTGACTGTTTTCTATTGAAACAATGTTTTCCCGCAGTGAATTTGCCTGGCATTTTTCGCTGCATCTCGCCATGTACTTACTGCAGAATTGACACAACATAAAGTAAAATAACTAAATAAATCCTTCAAGCTGAAATATACACATGTTCGCACAGTAATTTCAATTGTCTAGCACGGTAATTTTAAATTGACTATCATGTCTTTCTGTTTGCACAAAACTGGCCTATTTGGTTAATCATTATCATCATTATGTTTTCTATTGGTTGGTTTTGTTATGTTTACAGCATGGTTTTTCACTTGTTAATCTCTCCACATGGAGGCTTGTGCTGCTGCTCTAATTCCCATTGGTCGCCGTGTTCTGTCAATGTAGGTGAACTGGCATCTTGAAATTGCTGTTTTCAATTCGATTTGGTGTAGGGAGGGACATATTCACTTACTGACGGGGTTGGTATTTAAAAACAGAATGTCCCGAAGTAAGAAAGGGCTGAGTCTGCGATGGTAAAAGGGCCATCACATTTTATACGTCTTAATGAATGGAGGAATATGGGGTCAGTGTATCCCTCACTTAGCAGGTGTCGAACCGGCATCCTATAGGTCTCATGACACAATCATACATAGATATCAATTGAAGAACTATAGCTGTCAATGTTTATGTTGTCTAGAAAGTCATAGAATCCTTACTTCTCTCTTTTACTTCTATAAGTTAGTTAGTTAGTGTGGCATGATGTCTTCAGACGTTCGCATCCCCAGTCCATTTACATTTCTCAATACTCAGTAGTTAACCACGTAAGCCGTCGTGATGCCCTAACTAAAAATAGAATCGTAGATTCTAGATCGAGAGAGGGTAGATGAATGGTGGGGTCTCAATTTCATTGGGTAACCCTTGGGCTGGTAACGCTCCTTAATACATAATTAGCCCGCCAGTCGAAGCCTTGATTCCATCCCGTAAGGACATGTTCAAGATGCAGTGGTAAAATTTGCCCAAAAGCATTCTTTAGGAGGTGGTCATCTGCACTCCAGGTACCTAAATCATTTAATATGTTATGTGTAAACCTGATGAAGTGAGAGAAAGACGAATGGCCGAGTATTTTCTTGAGAAAATGTAAAAAGAAGACAGGACTTCGGTACAGTGACTCTAAAACTGCCGCTCAAAACCTGTCATGTCTACCGCAGTGAAACATTCTTACCATGTCTATTGTCTGTCTGATTTGATGATTTGCATATGCTTATGACTGTAAACCACGCTCAATGCATATGGCAAAACCTTTGTGCATTCTGAACATTCGTTGAGTGCCTATCATGACCATTCTTAACCAAACTGTACATCGCTCTTGAGAGTTACCTTTGGCAGCTTTGTTTCAGAATGTGTGATGCTATATACTGCATGTAATTTCTCCCTTATAATGGCTGAGAATGTTTGAATGAATGAGATGGTAATTATATAATTAACTTCTCATATTTGTAAAAGTAAAGACACTTATTATATCCATGTTTGCAGGACTGCATTGCACTGTGGAAATTAACCTACAGTGTCTGTCAGATGAATACATGGGAAGGCTCATGCTATTTGTCAGGGAAAATTCATGTTTTCTTTCATTATGTGTATTCCACATGTGAAAGCATTTCTAGTGCATGATTTCTGCCATACAATGCCTACTTCTTGGTGCTTAATCACACTGTCTGTTCTCATGGTACACCGGTCCCTGTGATCTACTCATTGTGAGAATTTACAAGAAAATTGTGTGAAGCTGCCTCTGATTAGGAGTATGTGCCTATGACTTCACGGTTTTGGGGATGAACCTGGAGAAAGGATATCACCCCAAACCCCCAAATAAAATTGCACTTCATCATCAGTGAGAGGCGGGTGTTCGAATATCACACTCCCCTTTCCCCTCCCATTCCTCTCTGAATCTGTGATAGTACTGTATAACTGTGACAATGGTTCAATAGATGTAAAACACATGTTGTGCCTTTGTTTATTAACAGAGAATGAGAGAGATGGAGGAGGCCTTTTCAATTACCAGGACAACTCCAGGGAAGTCCTGAGCTCTAGTCTTCAACTCCAGCTGAAAAGTCAGACTCCAAAAAGACCAAAATGAACAACAGGTTGCAAAGATTCAGCCTGAATCCACTAATTCTGGCCTATACAGATGGCACTGAAGAAAAAGTCTTTATCCAAAGCCTAAAACAGGGATACTCTCCAATTTTGTAAAAGCTCCAGGCTATATCTTCAAGATAACTTCAAGAAGAAACCTTAAGAGGAGAGATCACCTGGTCTTCAGCATGTCACTACTGGCTAAGAGTGGACATTAAAGGTGCACTTGGAGCTGACCCTATCACAGCTTAATATTAATAATGGCTGAAAGCTGAAGGAGCAGAAGTTAATAAATAGAGCAAATTCACAAAATGGATTGGTGTTAAGTCGGTGTGGTGAGTCAGTTCCATCAGATATCTTAGGAGTGATAGACTGTGAAGAAAGACAGCTGGGACATATTGTTTCTTTTTAGATCTTCCTCCACTGGAAAAGCAAAAGAACAGTCTTGGGTGTCAACTTCATGAACAGTCAAATTTAGGTGAGATAGACAGAAAGAAGAATGCTAGGACATATTGTTTCTTTTTAGATGAACAGTCCTAAGTGTCAACTTCATGAACTCACCAGTGAAAAGATAGAGCTTTAAAATTTCTTTCAAGATTGTGACAGCAGGGAATAGCCTGAATTGGAAAACCATCATGGGGAGAACTGTAACCTGAGCTGTCCAACACCATCATAGGTGCTAAAAGGATGAAACAGACCAGTGGAGCAGAACGTCCCTATGCTTGCCCCAATTTATGGCTTATCTTGTGTTTCCCTCATTGACAATAGAAGAAATGATAGAAGCCTAAAGTGTTGTGGTGTAGGATATCTTGATGAAGTAGAGATGTGAAGGAGGAGAGTTTATTTAGATTGATGTTTCAGTGGGGATATTGAGTGATGTGTTTGGGTTTTCATAGATAATGTCACTATAATTTGCATATAAACATATTTGAGATGTAAATTGTTGGCAAAATATGAAGCCTGAGTCTTCACTTGACCTCATCAGACATTAATAAAGTATTAGTAGTAAGAAAACAGTTTTTTGAGATACATGTCTCTGTGATTGTCTTGTACATTGTTGAGAAAGAAATGTCCAACTGGTGTCAAGCATCTTCATGGTGACTGTTAATCTACTGTTGCTGTTGATTACAGAGATTGTGAAAGTCTGTGTGGTTGTTGTCAAGTATCTTCCATGATGTATGACTTGTCTAACCTGTTGGTGTGATCATTCTTTGTGAATGTTTGTCCAACTGTTGTCAAGATCTTCTCATGTTGTCTTGTTTAACCAGTGTAAAATACAGTGGTTGTTGTTTATGTTCACTACAATGGTACAAGTGTCAATGTGATCATTTGTCCAAGTGTCTTGTGTCACTTGAAATAAGTAATGAGATCAAAAATGAGGTTGGCGACCAGAGCACAGTCAGCTGGAAGATGAGAGAACTGCTTTCATTGGTTACTGTGGCTAACTGCCAAGATCTCTATATATATATATATGGCCTAGAAGAGAAATCATCTATAAATAATTCTGTGTAGAACTTAACTTGTGTCTAATTTCTCACAGTGGGGGTACTCGGTGAGCCAAAATTCTGAATGGTTTCTCTACAAGGGTTATGCGAGAATAAATATCAATACCTCTAGACAACACTTGCTGTTACTAACCTGTATCTTTTATAGAGAGATATACTTTATAGAACTTCACTCATTGAAACTTCTGTAATTCTCTATAAACCCACAAAAAACCTTACATGTTGGAGGCTCGTATCCGCGATTGAACCCCGGGAACACCCCTAAAGGTGCTCACATGTTGGGGCCTCATATCCGCGATTGAACCCCGGGAACACCCCTAAAGGAGATCACATGTTGTGGACCTGTATCCGCGACTGGACCCTGGGAATAACCTGCTAAAGGGGATCACATATTGTGGACTAATATAGGCAATTAGAACCCTGGGAACACCCCTCAAGGTAATCACATATTGAGTGCTCTATGCACTAATTGAACCCTGGGAATACCTTTTATGGGATTCACATAACGAGGTCTGATGACTCGGGATGTAAACTATGGGTATACCTTGTCTGGGACTCCTGTGGAGGATATCTATGTTTGTATTAGAATCAGGGAGTAACCTCTCGCAAAATTAAACCTATTGCTTAGAGTTTTATGATGTGGTTAATGGATCTCGTCACATAAATGTGGACAAAAGGTCCAGATGTTTAAACCCACAAGTATATCTCGGGTGGTGGTTGTTTCATCAATGGTGGTAATGTTGCATGTATCACTGTTCACAAATGTCACATTGTACAATGTAGTTGAACAAAAATGTAATTATCTTATGGGTCAACATGTGTGCCATACCCATGCTAATGTTGTGTTTCAAGATGGGCTGATGTAATAGACTGTCAATGTTGTTGTTTAATTTTGTGCATACTGTGTTCACTATGAGTATCAAAGGTACCTGAGAACCAGAAGACACAAATTATTTTTAAATAACATAGACAGCTAATTTCAGGATAAATTTGATTTTTCTTGAGATAAATTAAGACACTTTATCCAGGGAATTAATAGGGGGCCTACTCCATTTTCTAACTTATTGGCTAGCATGGGAGAAAGGGGAATTAGTGTATTTACATTTTAATATCACTGCATCACATCATATAATGGGTACTTAATTCCTCAGTCCCCATAACATGTTGGCAACACTGAGAGCAGAGAGTGTGAACCCTGATGGAACAATTGGGCAACCATTAAGACACCTCACTAACCATCTCTCTCAGTATAGTCAGTATTCGTACCGGCTAATGTCCAGTGTCGATTCGACATCTGGGTTTATTCTTCAGTTGTGTAATCTTGTCGGTAGCCCTGATCAAGCTGCTGAGAAAGTAAGCACGATTGAATCTCCAGGAGAAAACATCCTTATCAACTCAGTCTCTTGCCATTCCTGAATTAATGGTATTATTAAGCGTACTTGATACGTAATGGACGAGATGAAGGGAGGATTCTACCTGATGTCATGGTCAGTCACTCATGACCCGACCACAGTCTGGTGTCTATAAGACATTAGTCTATTGTTCGATGGTGTGATCTCTGGTGTACTAGGATCCACGTCACCAGGAGTTAACTCATTGAATCTCCAGGAAGGCCATCAAAATAACTGGACTCCTAGCCATTCATATGGAAGTGGAGAGCGTACGCAAAAGTATGTGCCCAGGAAACGATGGATAACCAACCTGATGTCATTGGCGTATCATACGACTAGGAGCATAACGTGGACAACCTGCAAGATTTCATGAAGAGATAAAACAGGATCCGTCTCCGACGTCGGCCGTCAATTTATCCTCAGTTGAGAAAGCATTTCTGCCTGAAATGGTGGAGATTAAAGGAAGGACAAAGTTGGAAAAACTGATGTCCTTCTCCTTTTTCATTCTCAATGGGAAGATATTTCTGCCGAAGAAAATGGTAGGAATGTAGCTCGGTTCTAGACAAGAGCAAAGTCTGTGATGGAATGGACTAATAAGGATTACTGTTCTTAAACAGTTAACTCTTATATGGTAGAGCTCACTGCAACTCCAGCAGTGACACTCTATACACAATGTCTGCGAAAGTGGACTAACGAAAGATCAGTTTCAAACAGCTGACTACTTTCAAGATAAAGATCTCTGCAAGTTCAGCAGTCGACTCTTTATATAATAAGAACCATGCATTCCGCAGTGGAATCTTATATTATTACTGATCTGCGAGATGTCTTCACAAGACCTGGCCAGGCCTATCCTCAAAGTCAGTAAAAATTGGCTTCCAAATTTCCAGTCAATATTGGTAACTAAGAAGCTAACCCACATAATCACACACCTTCAAAGGTAGCTGTGATAATGACGGACTTCTCTATGGATGAGAAGAAACGCCTTATATTCGCCAAAGTAAACGTTTGCTCATGTGGGAGAGAAAGAACGGATACTTTCCAGCCACTCAAAAGCATTTAGCTCAAGCATGGCTGAAGACAACTAGTTGGAATTCTATATTGGTTGTAGTAGATGTCACAGTCTGGCTGCATCTACAAATTCAGTTGCTGCGTTGGAAACAGCTTAATTAGCAACTAAGGAGAGAAAATGCTGTCACTTCTCACAACAAATCAAAATAGAGGCCTAACGGAATGAGGAAATCTCAACCAATAAGTGCACCTCTAAATCTATGGTAAGACTACAGAAATAAGTCAAGGAAATATAATGGGAAATTGCTACTATCTGCAAACACAAGAGGCTTATTGGAAAGGTAGACCCTGTGTCCAACGCTAACCAAATCTGCACTTAGTAGATTTTAGTCTTAAGTTCTGCAGCGGCTGCTATACAGTTCACCCGGAAGTGATTGTTTTTGCTCCGGTGATGATCAAAAATTTTAACCCAGTTCCAAATGCCAAGATTACTGTTGGAGAAAGTGTTCAGTTAAATACACTCTCACAGGATTATCATTCTCCAGAGGCGAAAGGGAGAATGAAGTTCTGATAAAGACAAATGAGTGAGAGACATATGGAATTATACCACTCTCATCAAACATCTGGAAGTTGGTTTAATTGCAAAGCCATTACTTCTCATAATGAATCTCAATGGTACTCATGCTTTGAAAGTGTGTGACTCTGAGAGATCATTCATCATGGACAGGAAAAATAGCATGGAGATTGACTGTGGAGCATTGTCAGAAATGAGTTGGAGAGCAGTTCACTGATAAGTGTGGTCATAACTCTTCATACTTCCAGTGACTAAATGGAACTTCATGCAGGACTAACTTCATGGTCTTTGCGGATGCCACCAAATTCATGACTGATGGATGAATATTGGAGCAGATTTTTCAGGGAAAGAATCAATTGGTTCCATATGCACAGCTCTTGTTGGAGTAATGGGAGATGAGTAAATAATGACACCACTTAAAGGATCTGGGAACTGTGAACGCCTGACCTATCAGTCATTGTATCCATGACAGTTTTATGGGGAGGCTATGTGGCATGATGTCTTCAGACGTTCGCATCCCCAGCCCATTTACATTTCTCAATACTCAGTAGTTAACCACGTAAGCCGTCGTGATACCCTAACTAAAAATAGAATCGTAGATTCTAGATCGAGAGAGGGTAGATGAATGGTGGGGTCTCAATTTCATTGGGTAACCCTTGGGCTGGTAACGCTCCTTAATACATAATTAGCCCGCCAGTCGAAGCCTTGATTCCATCCCGTAAGGACATGTTCAAGATGCAGTGGTAAAATTTGCCCAAAAGCATTCTTTAGGAGGTGGTCATCTGCACTCCAGGTACCTAAATCATTTAATATGTTATGTGTAAACCTGATGAAGTGAGAGAGAGACGAATGGCCGAGTATTTTCTTGAGAAAATGTAAAAAGAATACAGGACTTCGGTACAGTGACTCTAAAACTGCCGCTCAAAACCTGTCATGTCTACCGCAGTGAAACATTCTTACCATGTCTATTGTCTGTCTGATTTGATGATTTGCATATGCTTATGACTGTAAACCACGCTCAATGCATATGGCAAAACCTTTGTGCATTCTGAACATTCGTTGAGTGCCTATCATGACCATTCTTAACCAAACTGTACATCGCTCTTGAGAGTTACCTTTGGCAGCTTTGTTTCAGAATGTGTGATGCTATATACTGCATGTAATTTCTCCCTTATAATGGCTGAGAATGTTTGAATGAATGAGATGGTAATTATATAATTAACTTCTCATATTTGTAAAAGTAAAGACACTTATTATATCCATGTTTGCAGGACTGCATTGCACTGTGGAAATTAACCTACAGTGTCTGTCAGATGAATACATGGGAAGGCTCATGCTATTTGTCAGGGAAAATTCATGTTTTCTTTCATTATGTGTATTCCACATGTGAAAGCATTTCTAGTGCATGATTTCTGCCATACAATGCCTACTTCTTGGTGCTTAATCACACTGTCTGTTCTCATGGTACACCGGTCCCTGTGATCTACTCATTGTGAGAATTTACAAGATAATTGTGTGAAGCTGCCTCTGATTAGGAGTATGTGCCTATGACTTCACGGTTTTGGGGATGAACCTGGAGAAAGGATATCACCCCAAACCCCCAAATAAAATTGCACTTCATCATCAGTGAGAGGCGGGTGTTCGAATATCACACTCCCCTTTCCCCTCCCATTCCTCTCTGAATCTGTGATAGTACTGTATAACTGTGACAATGGTTCAATAGATGTAAAACACATGTTGTGCCTTTGTTTATTAACAGAGAATGAGAGAGATGGAGGAGGCCTTTTCAATTACCAGGACAACTCCAGGGAAGTCCTGAGCTCTAGTCTTCAACTCCAGCTGAAAAGTCAGACTCCAAAAAGACCAAAATGAACAACAGGTTGCAAAGATTCAGCCTGAATCCACTAATTCTGGCCTATACAGATGGCACTGAAGAAAAAGTCTTTATCCAAAGCCTAAAACAGGGATACTCTCCAATTTTGTAAAAGCTCCAGGCTATATCTTCAAGATAACTTCAAGAAGAAACCTTAAGAGGAGAGATCACCTGGTCTTCAGCATGTCACTACTGGCTAAGAGTGGACATTAAAGGTGCACTTGGAGCTGACCCTATCACAGCTTAATATTAATAATGGCTGAAAGCTGAAGGAGCAGAAGTTAATAAATAGAGCAAATTCACAAAATGGATTGGTGTTAAGTCGGTGTGGTGAGTCAGTTCCATCAGATATCTTAGGAGTGATAGACTGTGAAGAAAGACAGCTGGGACATATTGTTTCTTTTTAGATCTTCCTCCACTGGAAAAGCAAAAGAACAGTCTTGGGTGTCAACTTCATGAACAGTCAAATTTAGGTGAGATAGACAGAAAGAAGAATGCTAGGACATATTGTTTCTTTTTAGATGAACAGTCCTAAGTGTCAACTTCATGAACTCACCAGTGAAAAGATAGAGCTTTAAAATTTCTTTCAAGATTGTGACAGCAGGGAATAGCCTGAATTGGAAAACCATCATGGGGAGAACTGTAACCTGAGCTGTCCAACACCATCATAGGTGCTAAAAGGATGAAACAGACCAGTGGAGCAGAACGTCCCTATGCTTGCCCCAATTTATGGCTTATCTTGTATTTCCCTCATTGACAATAGAAGAAATGATAGAAGCCTAAAGTGTTGTGGTGTAGGATATCTTGATGAAGTAGAGATGTGAAGGAGGAGAGTTTATTTAGATTGATGTTTCAGTGGGGATATTGAGTGATGTGTTTGGGTTTTCATAGATAATGTCACTATAATTTGCATATAAACATATTTGAGATGTAAATTGTTGGCAGAATATGAAGCCTGAGTCTTCACTTGACCTCATCAGACATTAATAAAGTATTAGTAGTAAGAAAACAGATTTTTGAGATACATGTCTCTGTGATTGTCTTGTACATTGTTGAGAAAGAAATGTCCAACTGGTGTCAAGCATCTTCATGGTGACTGTTAATCTACTGTTGCTGTTGGTTACAGAGATTGTGAAAGTCTGTGTGGTTGTTGTCAAGTATCTTCCATGATGTATGACTTGTCTAACCTGTTGGTGTGATCATTCTTTGTGAATGTTTGTCCAACTGTTGTCAAGATCTTCTCATATTGTCTTGTTCAACCAGTGTAAAATACAGTGGTTGTTGTTTATGTTCACTACAATGGTACAAGTGTCAATGTGATCATTTGTCCAAGTGTCTTGTGTCACTTGAAATAAGTAATGAGATCAAAAATGAGGTTGGCGACCAGAGCACAGTCAGCTGGAAGATGAGAGAACTGCTTTCATTGGTTACTGTGGCTAACTGCCAAGATCTCTATATATATATATGGCCTAGAAGAGAAATCATCTATAAATAATTCTGTGTAGAACTTAACTTGTGTCTAATTTCTCACAGTGGGGGTACTCGGTGAGCCAAAATTCTGAATGGTTTCTCTACAAGGGTTATGCGAGAATAAATATCAATACCTCTAGACAACACTTGCTGTTACTAACCTGTATCTTTTATAGAGAGATATACTTTATAGAACTTCACTCATTGAAACTTCTGTAATTCTCTATAAACCCACAAAAAACCTCACAGTTAGTCAGTTAGTCGCGGTTCCAACTTTACAGCAAAGGGTTGCCCCATAATGCTCCATTCCTGAGCCAATGAATATTACAGAAAATGTTCCTAACCGCCCCATATAAAACGTGGAAAAGGCAGTAGTCTCGATAAACCAACAGCCCGCACTATGCATAATGCCGCTGCCAGAATGCCAACACAAAAGTCCGCCACGAAAAATACAGTTCATCATCGATGGACGCGGCAGTCACTAGAAAACCAGTAGCCACACACTTCTGCATAAAAGCAAACCCAGTTTTTTAAGCAGCCGACGGCGGTCATTTTTCCGAACATGCAGCTCACGACACAAACAGCGGAGACATGTACTTCTATGAGTGCCAAACAATACATACGTGATTGTATGTTATTATATGACATGAGTATATCAGCGTATTTCCCTACCAACTATGCTGCCGCCTGCTGGGGTTGGTATATGTGTAGTTCTGTATTCGATAACTAGAGCAGCGGCATGGAGCGTTCTGTCAGCTGCTGCATTGAGCAGGACCATGGAGTATGTCGACCCGCGAGGGATTAATTTAATACGTACCTAGAGTTTTAACCGGCTCTGTGGTGAAGGTGTTACCAACTCAGTTCCTAATCCCGCATAACGCGTTTGAAACACAACAGCAGACCGCCTTGCATTGTTTATTTTTTTTTTTTAAAGAAATGGTAAGATTGCCGGTGATTCAGAAAGAATGGCAAACTACTGAACGTAAATTTGCCAAGAAATAACAAACAATTAAAAATGCTGATGCTGATTGCGACGTTCTGGAAAGGATATGCAACTATCTTTAACCTAGATTTTGGGTACCGAAATTTCTTGAGAGAGTGACCTGGATGGGTTGCAGTGTTGTTTCATCCTACTTTGGTACAAGCGGACATCTAGAATCACACGCCCTACTCATAAGCTACTGGGTCCCCGCTTGTAGATTTCGATATAATGTTATCGCTGTTAGCTGTAAAGCTACGCTATCATTACTTCTCATTCCTGTCTTCTTTCCTTAATTCCCTTAAACTCATGCATCTTTCCTTCCTTCTTTCCGTTCTACCATCCACCACCCTCCCTTTATTCCTTCTAACCATCCATTCATTCACAGGTGAAAAAAGAAGAAATAAATGAGCTATATTTTGTCATGGACTATATTCATTCTCTATAGCGAAGTAATAATAAGAGCGATCAAATAGAAGCCATGAATACGAGCTGGTTATAATACACAAAGACCCTGCTTAGAACCATCATCAGAGAAGGCTCATTCAACGGCCAAGTGAACATCCAAGATCTACAACAGGTAGCAGCGAACCGCCAGACATGGAGAGCCATGACTTCTGCCCTATTCGCCGACTTAGGCTCAAGAGGAAAGACTAACTAACTAGACTAACTATAATACACAAAGATGACACAATATTGACAGGTGAGGGATCTACAACCTCTATTAAACTTTGTAGTAATAGACGGTGCCAAAAAGTACTGTCCATGAGTATAAAGAGAACAAAAACAATGATCATATCACAGGAATATTTGTCATGACAATGCCGCATCACAATAGCAAGAGAATTGCTGAACCCGGTCAATAAATTTACATTTCTAGAGGCATTCATAATATCAGATGAAAGATGCTGGGCAGAGATGAAAAGCACAGGCCAAGAAAAAGGCTAATTTTAGATGATGAAAACTATTTTATTTGTAAATAAAGACGACATAAACAATATATTGCAGGATATTTTTGTCTGGCATATTGTGCTGCATCTCAATAGGTGCATACTACAGAGTTTAATATCATATGAAGTAAATAGTTGACGGATGCTTTGGCTGAAATTCTAAATGCGTAGTCACTGATACTTCTCGAATTTGGACAGCGTTATCCCCCCGGAAGTTTAAAGGTTTAACCGGAAGTTCTTTTATAATTAACACTCTTGAAATGACATAAAGAGAGCAAACTGAAATGTTATATAGAACCTCTTTAGTTGTATGACTAGCGCCTTTCCTCCAATTTCCTCCAAGAATCATGAGTAGAATTTTCCATCCATCATGTGCCATGCCGATAAGCGTGGGCGGTTATGTTCTGTCATCTCACTCGATCACCAGAGTCGTGGATCACAAGTAAATTCGCTACCGGTTTGCTAGACCAGTTATAGGTTCCATATGACCGAACAAATTAGGAAAGGCTTGGTAGCTAGGGAGATGTGGTTCCTGAGTCAAATGTTGCTGATACTTTGGACTATCAGAAGAAATGGCAGTAGCTTCATAGACGATGCTAATAAAAGGAGAAGGGTATGCATAATTATAAGAATGACGCTGTCTCCGGTCATGTGATGAGAAGAGAGGCATTGGAGAACATCGTGACAACTGGAATGATCAAAGGGAAGAGAGGCAGAGGCAGACCGAGAGAAATGATGCTGAATGGATTGCGACGGTGGCATGGAGAAATATCATCAGCAGAGTTGACCCAGAACACCGAAGACAGACATCTGTGGAGAGACATGAACGCCTACACCAGCTGGCAAGGCACTTGATGATGATGATGATGATGATGATGATGATGATGATGATGATGATGATGATGATGATGATAAGAATGAGGCAATGATCTGTGAAAGCAAAATGAGAAGAGAGGCATTGTTAAAACATCGCAATGACTGGACAGACCAGTAGAGGCAGAGGCCTGCCGAGAGACAGGGTACTGTTTGTCCCCGGACTGTGGCGGATGTCATCACGGCAACTAATCCAGACCCCAGGGGATGAGATCTGTTGGACATGAACACTACACTATATCTCTGAACACATGATGATGGTGATGATCAACACTATACTTCTTTCTTTCATTTCTTTCACCCCCGACCATCTATCCATCCACCCTTCCATCCATCCATCCACCATTTCTTTCATTCAACTACCTTCCATTTATATATTCATCAATCCATCCATCCACCTGCCCATCCATCCATCCATTCATACATACATCCATCCATCAATCCATCCATCCATCTACCCACCCATCCACCCATTCATAGATCTATCCATACACCAATCCATCCACCGTTCAATCCATCCATCCATCCATCCATCCAGCCAGCCAGCTAACAATCCACCCAGCCATCTATCTATCCATCCATTCATCAATCCATCCATTCATCCATCTATCCATCCATCTATCAATCCATCCATCCATCATCCGTCCAACTATCCATCCATGCATCCATCCGTCCATTCAGCCAGCCAGCGAACAATCCACCCACCCATCTATCTATCCATCCACCAATCCATCCTTCCATCCATTCTTCCTTCCTTCCATCCATCCAACCATCCATCCATCCATCCATCCATCCATCCATCCATCTATGTCTTTCATTCAACCATCTTCCATTTATCTGTTCATCAATCCATCCACCTACCCACCCATTCATTCATTCATTCATCTATCCATCCATCCATCCAGCCAGCGAACAATCCACCCAGCCATCTATCTATCCATCCATCCATCCATTCATTCATCCATCTATCCATCCATCCATCAATCCATCCATCAATCCATCCTTCCATCCATCCATCCTTTCTTTTACTAACCCACTTCCTACGCATCCATCCATCACTTCTGTAACTTATTCACCCTTCATCCATCCATGCATCCATCCCTCCATCTTTTCTTTTACTCACCCACTCTCTATACATCCATAAATAATTTTTTTAACTCACCAACCCTTGAATCATCCATGCATCCACCCACCGACCTATCCATCAATCCAAGGATTCATCCATTCTTCCTTCGTTTCTTTTACTCACCAACACTCCATACATACACCCATCATTTCTTTAACTCGCATCCCTTCATCCACCCACACACCCATCCATCCATTCATCCATCCACCCATCCATGTCTTTCATTCAACCATCTTCCATTTATCTGTTTATCAATCCATCCACCTACCCACCCATTCATTCATTCATTCATTCATTCATTCATTCATCTATCCATCCATCCATCCAACCAACCATTCATCCTTACATCTATTCATTCACCAATCCAACCATCCATCCATCAATCCAATTATTCATCATTTTAACTATCCATTCATCCATTTACCCACCAACCCACCCATACATCCATTTACCCACGCTTCCACACACCCATCCTTCCACTCATCAACCCATCCATCCATACTCTTCATCTTCTTTTGGAAACGGAGCATCTGTGGTGATGGCCTTGTTGCTGTAATGGCAGTATTCGATGACAGAATGTGACAAACTATGTTGTTCTTAGAATGTTGTCCCTACAATGTGAAACATTATGTTGTCCGTAGAATTTGACACACGGTGTTGTCCCTAGAATTTGACACACTATGTTGTCCCTAAAATGTTGTCCTAAGAATTTGACATACTATGTTGTCCCTAGAATGTTGTCTCTAGAATTTGACAAACTATGTTGTCCCTAGAATTTGACACATAATGTTGTCCCTAGAATGTTGTCCCTAGAATATTGTCCCTAGAAAGTTGTCCCTAGAATTTGACACACTATGTTGTCCCTAGAATGTTGTCCCTGGAATGTTTTCTCTAGAATGTTGTCCCATGAATGTTGCCCCTAGAATGTTGTCCCAAGAAATTGACACACTATGTTGTTCCTAGAATGTTGTCCATAGAATTTGACACACTGTGTTGTTCCTAGAATGTTGTCCCTAGAATTTGACACACTATGTTGTTCCTAGAATGTTGTCCCTAGAATTTGACACACTATGTTGTCTCTAGAATTTGACACACTATGTTGTTCCTAGAATGTTGTCCCTAGAATGTTGTCCCTATAACATTGTCCATGGTTTACTCTCCCTAGAATGTGACACACTATATTGTCCCTAGAATATTGTCCATAGAATGTTGTCCCTAGAATATTGTCCATAGAATGTTGTCCCTAGAATGTTGTCCATGGTTTACTCTCCCTAGAATGTAACTCACTATGTTGTCCCTAGAATGTAACTCACTATGGTGTCCCTAGAATGTAACTCACTATGTTGTCCCTAGAATGTAACTCACTATGGTGTCCATAGAATGTAACTAACTATGGTGTCTTAAGATTGTAACTCACTATGGAGTCCCTAGAATGTAACACAATATTGCTGTCTCCAGAATAGTGTCCCTAGAATGTAACTCACTATGGTGTCCCTAGAATGTAACTCACTATGGTGTCCCTAGAATGTTACTCACAATGGTGTCCCTAGAATGCAACACACTATGTTGTCCCTAAAATGTAACACACTATGTTGTCCCTAGAATGTAACTCACTATGGTGTCCCTAGAATTTAACTCACTATGTTGTCCCTAGAATGTAACCCACTATGGTGTCCCTAGAATGTAACTCACTATGTTGTCCTTAGAATGTAACTAACTATGGTGTCCCTAGAATGTAACTCACTATGGTGTCCTTAGAATGTAACTCACTATGGTGTCCCTAGAATGTAACTCACTATGGTGTCCCTAGAATGTAACTCGCTATGGTGTCCCTAGAATGTAACTCACTATGGTGTCCCTAGAATGTAACTCGCTATGGTGTCCCTAGAATGTAACTCACTATGGTGTCCCTAGAATGTAACTCACTATGGTGTCCCTAGAATGTAACTCACTATGTTGTCCCTAGAATGTAACTCACTATGGTGTCCCTAGAATGTAACTCACTATGGTGTCCCTAGAATTAACTCACTATGTTGTCCCTAGAATGTAACTCACTATGGTGTCCCTAGAATGTAACTCACTATGGTGTGCCTAGAATGTAACTCACTATGTTGTCCTTAGAATGTAACTCACTATGTTGTCCCTAGAATGTAACTCACTATGGTGTCCCTAGAATTAACTCACTATGGTGTCCCTAGAATGTAACTCACAATGGTGTCCCTAGAATGCAACACACTATGTATTCCCTAGAATGTAACACACTATGTTGTCCCTAGAATGTGATAAACTATGTTTTTCGTAGATTGTGATACACCATGCTGTCCCTAGACTGTGACAATCTATGGTGTCTCTAGAATGTGACAAACTATTTTGTCCCTAGAATGTGATACAATATGTTATCCCTAGAATGTTGTCCCTAGAATTTGACACACAATGTACCTCACATACTACAATCAAAGCTGAGTATAATGTGACGACAAAGAACCTTGACACTTACAACAACAAGACAATATAAAGACAAGTTACACAACATAAATCCATGAGTCTTAACACTAAGCAAAACTAAGCTGCCTTGTATTGCCTACAACGTGAGCCCAGGAGCGCTCTGACAATTAGTTAGTTAGTTAGTTAGTTAGTTAGTCGCAGTTCCAACTTCACAGCAACGGGTCGTCCCCATTATGCTCCGTTCCTGTGCCAGTGAATATCATACAAAATGCTCCCCACTGCCCAATGTGAAAAGTGGAAAAGACAGGAGTCTCGACAAACAACAGCCCGCACAGATACACTGTGCATAATGCTGCCGCCAGAATGTCAACACAATAGCCCCCCCCCCCCCCCCCCCCACAAAACACCCAGTTCATTTCTGATGGAATCTGCAGTCATTTTCCCATCTGGATGTTTCCTAGATGTTCACCCACACAGTCCACGAAATACAGTTCATCGTCGATGGCAGTGGCAGTCAACCAGAAGCCCAGCAGCCACGCATTTCTGCATAAGGCAAAAACTAGTTAACTCTGGGACATAGCCATCTGCCATCGCTCCGAACATGCAGTCACGTTCCAAAAAACCTCAGGCAGATTCAAAAGCATTTCACACGAAACTCACAGCTCACAGTGTCGCGCCACGCACTCACTCAGTAGCAGGGCGACGGAACCATCAAGCCTCCTTTAGTCGCCTCTTACGACATGCATGGTAGGCTACAGTGTTGCTACAGTCAGCCACTCCTGCGATATAATGTTACAAAATATCTTATTATCTGCAACTCGGTTATATTACTAACCAAACTATCGTCTGTCAAGACGGAAAGGTGCCAATAAATAAAAAATAAGTAAGTCATATTAAACACATAAAGCAATGAGCACATACATCATAACATATGAATCAATGCACACATTAATGATGAATGTCACTTTCACTCTCCCTGGGGATTAGGCCCTCCATTTCTAGACTCAACAATCAATGTTGAACCATTAAACCACCAACTTTACTGTCCTTTCCAGTTGTACCACCGTTACCACAAGATAACACTTCATGTTGTTGGACTGACCATCTTTTACTGCAATATCCTCAACCTGTTCTACCTCCTCATTTAGCACAGCATTCACTTATAGAATACCTCCAATTCAATGCGACTATTACATTCAGATTCTACATACATCAGAGATGAAGGATTGGATCTGTCTTGTCCAACTGTAGCCATATTTAACTATGAAGTGTAACAGGCACACATACAAAGTGGATTTGCAATATTCGTAAAATGTGAAAATGGAATACTCACACAGTATGAAAACACAACACTCGCATAATATAACACTCACAGAAATCTTAAGATAAACATGCATATCAAGTGAAAGTATTATGCTCATATGTCAAAGTGCATCACACATATAAGACAGAATCAAAGTGTAACAACGTCCTTGGTCGGTAAAGAATATCAACATTAATATGACACAATACAATTTACACCATCTGATATCATTATAAACTTATAAACAACAAGTGTTGTTTAAGGGCAAACACAATCAGTGTACTATATTTTTTCCCTGGACAACAGATTCCCAGTTATGTCCTCTCTTCTCCATTTCTTCTGTGGTACACTGGTTATAAATCTAACTTTCTTACGCTTCATGCAACATAACAAATATGTATAAACATCTTTGATAAAGGTGATACATAGCATTAAACCACGCGCTTTGCCTGACACGACAAGCGCCATATTTAACTTAAGAAGAAATCTCTGTCACAATGATTCCATCAACAATCTGATTCACCAGGCACCAACATCCTGGCCTCAGATGTGATGTATGACCTCAATTATTGCTGAATAACAAATTCCTATATCTTGTTGAATCTGCCAAATAGTATTTAATTGTAATATCCAACAACACTACAGTCACTCATCCAGGCTTTACTAGTTAACTGAGTACTTGCTAAGTACAATATGTATACAATATTAGTTCTTTCTCCTTTGTTGCTACCCACATAGCTTAGCCTCATGTCCATTTAGCGACTTACACATCATTGTCCCAGAATAATCCTGTAACCATATCTCCCTGCTGTATTTTTTTTTTTTTTTTTTTTTTTTTTTTTTTTTCCCGCGTTTCCATCCTGTTTCAGGATATTGCGGTCAACACCAGCATCTTTCAGCTGTATGTTGATTCCTAGGCTAGATTACGCTCATCGGCACGCCACGACTTTCTGAGCGACCGGCTCCATACTCTCATAAGTCACTTTTGCGATTCGAACCACTGCTAATTCTCGTCGCGTCACGTGACGAGAGTATTCGGAGTTAGCGGAGAAAGCTGCTAACCCCTCGGCCACGGAGCCGGTCTCCCTGCTGTATACACATTATAAATATCATACACATGATCATGGTGATTTTCCGCACTCAATATTGCTAAGGAGTGTTTATTCTCAGTAATTTATTACAACATACACCCATGTACCACCATGGTAAGCATGGTCCCATGTAGCATGATTTAAGTTTTTACATTTAATTGTAGTTGATGACAACATACTTTGTTTTTCCCACACCCCACATTTCTGCTAGCTTCGGATATTTACATAGGGAAACCACAAAAATGCGCATCACACTGATAAGCTGAAATAAACTATAAAGATGCACATCAGTCTTTCATTTTACCATCAGAAACACACCTGATAATTTATTATAACTCCATTTCACATCACCTTCTTCTTCTTCTTCTTCTTCTTCTTCTTCTTCTTCTTCTTCTTCTTCTTCTTCTTCTTCTTCTTCTTCTTCTTCTTCTTCTTCTTCTTCTTCTTCTTCTTCTTCTTCTTCTTCTTCTTCTTCTTCTTCTTCTTCTTCTTCTTCTTCTTCTTCTTCTTCCTCCTCCTCCTCCTCCTCCTCCTCCTCCTCCTCCTCCTCCTCTTCTTCTTCTTCTTCTTCTTCTTCTTCTTCTTCTTCTTCTTCTTCTTCTTCTTCTTCTTCTTCTTCTTCTTCTTCCTCCTTTTCTTCTTTCGTTCCCTTGAAATATGTCTATAACTGCAATGTTGTCTCTTGTATGAATCTAACAGTCTTTTTTAGTTCACTCAGCCGTCCATAGAGTTTATCTTCCACTGTTGTCTCTCTAGGCCAGAAGGTTCGCCTGGATATGTTGTTGTTTGTGCAGTCCTGGAGTATGTGCTCTGCTGTCTGCGACGCCAAACCACATGTGCACATGGCTGTGTCACCAATCTTGAATTTTGTATACATATTGTTGCGTAATCTATTGTGCCCTGTTCTGAGGCGCAGAATAATGACTTGTTCTGATCTGCCCATAACGTGGTAGTCGTCTTGAGTAGGGTTTGGTGGCCTTCTGACTGATTTGATCATTCTTTTCTTTTGGTGGAATGTAATGGGCACATCGGGCTGTTCTTCTTTTGCTCCTTCCTTAGCCAATCGATCAGCTCTGTCGTTTCCGGGTACTTCACAGAGGGATGGTATCCACTGTATGGTGACCTTATGCTGACTGCTAAGTTCAGAAATTAGTGTCCTTAGAACTGGTAATTTCCCAGACAGGAGTGCCTCTACTACTGATTTTGCATCTGTCAATATCGACCACAGGTTGTCTACCATGGCGGGTATTTTATAATTTCTCTATTGCTATCTTGATTGTTTCAATTTCAGCATCATAGTTATGGCAGTACTTTCCTGTTGGAACTCTGGTCGTGTCCCTAGTATTATTTGGGTATTCTATGTACACTCCCGCTCCTCCATTTCGAACAGCATTTTGTGCTGACCCATCTGTGTAGACTCGGATCCAGAGATCCTGTGGGTATTCTTCATCAAGGAAGCTGAGAGTGGCTGTTCTGCACTGTACACTGTTCTGTTCTGCCTTGTCAAATATTCCTCTGGATTTGTAATGATAGTTGTGGGATGTGGATTTTAATTCCTGAGAATGATTCGTTAAAATGTCTAGGGGGTATTATTGATTCTCTGTCACTGGTAAGAATGCAGGGTGATCAGGGATATTTACCACAAATCCCAGGAGGAAAGAGTTCCATCCTTGAAACAATGGCATCTGTGTGTAGGTTTCCCTTCCCACTTCATCACCCTTTAAATTAACTATAGATGCTAGAAGGATATTGATTGCTCACAATATATAAACAACCACTTATTGGACACCACATTTACTTGATGTACACAACACTTTTGGACAAACAGTTCAGGTATTAACTCAAGATCTGCCATTACATATATATATATATAGGTGTAATAAACACTATGCATTTTCAGACAGGCATGGGAATGATATGCAGTATTACAACATAGTACCCCGTGACCCCAGAAAAAAAAACAAGGTTATTACAAACAACACAACAACCACAAATAGGTTCTGCTAACTTGACTCATTGTACCTAGATAAAATCACATTGGTCTAGGTGCAGAAACCCAACATACATACATTTATTTCTGACACCATGTACAATTCTCATATTTAAAAATAATGAGTGGGTGTCAAAATATTATACATATATGTCATAACATAACCCTTTAGGTGTACACCATTACCATGTAAAACAATCTTTACCCTTTTCCTGTCATTGAAGAAAACCACCCTCATGAAAACAGTTGATACTAATAATTAAATTAATTAATTATAGTGTTCATTTAGGCGTTGCGGATGGGCATTCTTCTCCAGTGCATAGCAGTTAATGTCCATAATTATCCGTGCAGAATTATACTCAGTCATTTTCTACTCACAGTATGTCCACCGAAGTTGGCTGGCGAATGTTTCTAATCCATAATCCAAGAATAGAATTATACATAAGCACATATTCTCTCCATGAGACTGAATTTAAGAATACTCTGTTGCCATTTGGGCTGTGTTCCAATTGAAATTGATGCCTAGGTCTGTCATACTTTCAGGAGATGCAACTTAAGCTCTGCAGAAGGTTCTTCCCTATATCATCTTATCGATGAAAAGATGACGACTGTCCAACAGCTCGGTTTATGTTAACCGTTTCCCAATTTAGTTCAAAAGGCTTTGTCACACACCCGGTTCATGTTGATAGGCCATCCCACACTTGATGATGGGCAGTTAGGCTGACATGGGACCAGCATAGAGTTCTCATTCATTCCATTTCTGTGTAGAACATACAGTGGTGAATCATTCATTTGGTTTCATCTGAAGATTCTGCTGCAGGCATGTAACTGAAGAATATTACTCCACCACATATCCAGGTTTGCAAGCCATCAGGTGATTCCTTTGGTTGCAGGCGTAAAGGCATTTACTCATCTAGCTGCTTTCATATGGTTCTTTTGATGGTGTTCAGGTTTGGGACTTTGAGGTAATCTGGTGTAGTTATGGTTCAGATGTTCTGAAGTTGGTACATTTGTTTGTATTGGCTATAATGTTGTTTCAGTGTCTCTTCCCATTTGTTTGAGTTGGTGTTCATAGCTAGAACTTGGTGTTGCATGGCTGGAACCTTATGTTTGACTTTTGCAGCTGTGAGATGTTCTTTCGAAGACTTATCCATTGTGGATATTAACTTGGTAATCCAACCAACAGTTGAAGGTTACTCACTGTTGTTAGTTTTAGTAACTTGAAGAAGGATTGTCCCAGTTTCACTGACTTGGTTGAATGATGAGGCCATTGGTGATACTTCTCAGAAGTAACGCAAACGATACACTGTTGTCAGTACTCTGATGATCTTCATCTTTGTAGATTATTAGATCTTGAAGTCCATCCTGGATATTCCTACTAAAATAGGACTTAATCACTCACCCAGTCAGTTGTCTTCTAATTTATCTGTTGCTCGCTATGGAGATATTGAGTGCCGCAGTAAACATTGAGGTATTGCTAGATCCAGACTATGGTTTTGGACATTCACTTTATGGCTGTTTACCCAGGATCCAGTGTTAGTGATATAGTCCCACCAAATTCAACCACCACCTGCTTCTCTTCTATAGAAAAGGGATGACAAGAATACAACACTAGCATTAACCTACTGTGTTATGGTAAAAGGTTTACAACACAATTACAAACACAAATACAAAACAACAAGGGGAGAAGGGGAAAGGAGTGGGTGTCCATGTTCCACTGTCCCTCATTGCTGAGTTGAGCCATTCTGACTCTTCATAGTGAGTAAGATATTTTCTCACTTATATTTTGTTCTGTTGTTACTGGGACTATTGGATGGGTGAAGTCATTCTGTCCATCCAACATGTTGATATTGTCTCTCTCATTACTTGAAGAGAATAGCCTATACAGAATCCCTGTGGTCTCTAATGCCGCGTCTTCATTTCGGCACTATAATCATCACTAGGTCAAGACTATTCACCATTGGCTTCTTAAGTACTGACATACATATGTATTCTTACATCAACATCCTCTAATCCCAAGGTGCCACATTAAAATGTATATTCCCACAGTAAAAAGTAACAATCAGAACAAAGAAAATTCTCATACCAGAAAAAAACATACCTGTACATTTCTCTGATATTAAGTACATGATAATCATACATAATAATCATAATGATGATGCAGGGAGCCTAGATTTTTGAATTATCTTCATGAACTAAAACATCCATTGTTTTCCCCCATTGCGTACAGCACATGAGGATAGTAATCGCTGTGATATGTTTTGCCAATGACTGCTATTATTCGGAGGGTATTTATAAGAATAACTTATGCCGCATGGTCCAGTCTTCTGAATATTGCAAGCAATTTATTCACATCAATCTTCGCTTCTGTTTCTACTACGGTGAGGCGATGCGGAGTGAATCCTATCCGAACATACATTTACATCACGCGTTTAATTGTTCATGAATTTATATTCAAACATGGCCTGTCCCTAACACTATTTTATGAAATGATTATATGTTCAACCTCATATGGAGTGGTTTACTAATCTGTTAACAAAAGGATAGTACTAAAATTTAACACTATAGTTCCAAGTTACAGATTATGATGTGGCGCAGCATTTTATCCCCTGGCTAAGAGTCAGGAATACGCGTAATCATTTGTATGTCCCCGCATGGATAAAACACCTTTCTATAGTACATAGATTATTTGCAGATTTCTAAGCATAAATAGTGAGATATTGTTCACAGTGCCTAGAAGTTTTAACATAGGAATATGAAATTGACAGACACTAGTTCTTTACTATGAAGCATGAATCAGGGGTCTGCTCCTACATTGAGAAAATCTCTAGAATGTGTTTCAGACATGAGAGTTGATACTTTACAGTACACATAATATTCATAGATTATAGCACTACTAGTGAGATATAAGTTCATAATGCCTATACAAGATATTAACATATGGATTTGAAATTGTAAGACATAGGAAAAATTACAGCGTGGCGCCCACCTGTGTTTCCTTAGTAAACATCATCCAGCCTGGTTTAAGAGAATTGTAACTAATTCTTAATTAAACATACTGGTCTAGGTAATACATAAATATATCTTAATATATGTAGATAACATACCAATAGCTTGAAGAGAATCATGGTTTTAAAACAAACTACCTTCTCCCCGAAGGGAAAGGTCGACTTTCTTGTCTGTTCTCTTGACTAGAAATGGCCGCTTCAGTCTTTGTTTTCCCCCTCGCCAGGATTGGCCAGATAAGGGAGAGAAAACAAGCCAAACTAAATTTAGCTGTGCCACGGTCAGTCTATCGCTGTTTTATTTTCTCCTACATTAAGTAAGTTACTTAATCAGTAATTGTAAGGGTTTGTTTATTTTTAAGGGAGTCCATAAATAGGAAAGGGTAGAGACGTTTTTATTATATTACACGCCTCCCCCATTTAAGACATTTATTTCTTTCAGAAATTAAATGGTCAAGAAGTACTCTACAATTTCCGTCTTTACATTGACTCACCTAGTATCCATCCCTTATTACTTTACTACTGCCTTATGTTATATAATCAGAGCCACGTCCATTTTCTTTTAGTCACGACAACTGGCATAACCTTAAAGGATTATTTCTCTTTTAGTGAAAGAGTGTAGCACCCTCTCCACTGTTGTCAGCTATTGTTTGAAATATGAGTGGTTATCTGATAATTTGTTACTTTCCAGTACTGGTTTGTCTGCATCAAACCGACTTTTTGAAGCAATTGAGATATCATTAAGCTTGATTTCTCTCTCATTAGATTATCAATCTTGAGATTATGTTAAAACCGACGGTTAATTCTGCGTCTACTGATAGCCTATTAAACTCGCCCGTCTCCCTGTAAGTTAGACGTTTGTTTTTACTATAGATCTGATATTTAAAGGAAGCTAAAGATGGTTCCTGTTGAAATACATTTTCATCCAACACATCATGTGTTTGGGTTATAAGTCGAGTTATGGGATTTTCCGATCAGTTTTGATAACTACTGATTAGAGTGG
Source organism: Cepaea hortensis (assembly GCA_963921405.1). Classification (NCBI taxonomy): domain Eukaryota; kingdom Metazoa; phylum Mollusca; class Gastropoda; order Stylommatophora; family Helicidae; genus Cepaea; species Cepaea hortensis. Next base: position 86,804,174 of record OY992884.1, on the reverse strand, counting down.
TGTCCCTTTCTCTTGCGGGTTTACCCGGAGAATCTCGCCTAACATGTAAACAAGGTCCAACTTTTCTAGATTTCCGCTCTGAACCGAATTTTCCGGGGAACATGAATCTATCAGAAATGAAGTAATTCTTAGCTTACTTTCTCTGCTATTCCTTCTAATCGAGATCTATTTTACGCTAGAATCCTTATTAGTAATTCTAACTGATGTGTTTGAGTTTCACTCTGTATTTGTTGCTTTGGTGTTGAATTACGAGCAATTTTGCGTCGCTTGGCGTACATTGATCGTCGTCTGCCTCCCTCCAGGTTTTTAGACTATTTTCAACTTAGCAACATACATTGTTATGTAGGTTCAGACGTATTGTCTCCTACCATATATAATCAGTTCAGTGAGAAGTTAAAAGCCCCTTTTTGTGATTCCTTTGATAGTCTTCCAGACAATCAAGTTGCTGGTTCACTTTCCAGTTATGGATGTGGATTACTAGTTTTTGTAAAATTACTATTACATCTGTATATCCCTCTAATACTGGCGTCTCCTGAGTTGTGTCCTCAAGATAACAGGTAAGGTACTCTTAATGTTTCTCTCCAGTTTTGTTTTCATCCGTTTAATACGTGGAAACTCTGGATTTATTTAGATTGACTAAGGTCTATCTCTGAACTGTTATATAATTTACTAGCTGGATTCCTGATTGAAATTCCTACTCTAGTAAATATCAAGCAATTCTTCAGCTATCTGCTCCAATTTGCTTGGTTTTTACACAGCTATATTCCATTTTTCTAGCATGGGTTCACTGTATAAGTCTTAGGCGTTTCCCCTGTCTTCACGTCAAGGAGTTCGTCCTATTTATAAACAGCATCTATTCCAAGAGTTGTTTATTTAATTGTTGCTTTTACTGATTCGTATCAGTTATTTAAGCTAATCTCTGTTAGTCTGGATCTGCTTTCACATATTTAATGCTGGCATAACATCCAAATCAGAACTGAGATGTAGAAATCTGTTTCGTCTTGCGATTGATTTCTGATTCACCTACCTATTAGTAGGCTTCGAGCATTATCTAGAATTTAGTTACTCGGTTAGTTTTAAAGAAAATACAATTGAGTCGCGCGCCTCTATTGTACCACTTATTTTTGCCCTTCTTAATTCTTCCCTTATGAGAATATTAATGTTAGTTAGGCAATTATTGAAATAACTTTACGTAAGCTAATCGCTAACTAAAAGCTGTTTCACTCCTCTTTTTGATGAGGACTACTCATAGTGAACTTTTCACTTAATGAGATTAAACTGTAAATTTCAAAGCTAAGGAGCCAATTTTCTGAAATGTTTAGTCTCTTACTAGAGACTAGCACAGATTTTTTCCGGTATCTCCTGAAGTTCATTTGAAATTCCAATTTATATAGTTAATTCTTTAATTATACCTTTTACATACCTATACGGTCTGTTTCCTCTACCATTAATAATGGGATCGGGGTGGATAATTTAAAGAAATACCTTATATTCTGTTGGGTCAGTAAGTGAGTTGATCAGTTTCACTTACATCACCAGGTGAATATTTTGGTTTTGACCCTCATTAACATATGGGCCATCTGAGTTAGTTATTAATAACTACTCATATCACTGGTGGAGTAGAATAAGTGTCATTATGGCTTTTCTTCCTAAGTATCCATCATTTATTCACTTTACTTTACTACCGGTGTTGTAGAACATGTTATGTCATATGAAAAAAAAGGATTAAATTAGGGTGCCCCTAAATACTGCAAATTCTTACAATATTCCTTCCCTTCCATTAACTATGTCTACATTTTTGCAAGTGGTGGTTTTGGCCTTACCATTAGTTCATTTACTTTAGTTACTGCTATTTTCCCCTGGTTTAATTCATCTCTCAGGTATTATTTAGTGTACTACTGAATCATTTGTTGATTAAATTTTTCCCTTAAAAAAAATTTATTGGATTTTTAACTTATCTGTCCTAATTATCTATACAATTGTCTATCACTCTCTGCTGCCTTGGTAACTTTTCAATATTACATGAATTATACAAGCAGATCAAGCATGAAAATACAATGATAATCAATGACAAAATAATTAATTAACACATGATTCATATGTAGGAACATAAACCTTATGGATACATAATATAGTAGTGTGTTCATGAGTACACCACTTTTAAACCATTTAAAGAGAATATCAGAGTAGCAGAACCATACCTCAAACGGGAATGACTATGAATTCTAAACATTCACTGAATTACCTATCTTATGTGAGTTTACCATCAATAAGATATAAAATATGAGTTTTAAAAAAAAATCTCATATCCAACAACCAACTACCTGATGCATCTGCCAGAATCAAGATATTACCTGTGAACAGTTTTGTACCAAAAAAAAACCTATATTTATCTGAGCCATTATGGGTTCATATAACACTTGACTCAGCTCATACTAATGAGTGATTAGGTCTGTTACTAACACTATAACATTCTGAAGTGACTTGGTTTACCTGCGAGAGGTTTTCCCTGAATTCATATACTCACAATAATACACCAATTGTGATGTTTACCATGAGTTTTAAATTCACGGACTACTCCACTACTAGGTGAAGTCCGTACCGGGCGGGACCACACATGTGGGATGTGGATTTTAATTCCTGAGAATGATTCGTTAAAATGTCTAGGGGGTATTATTGATTCTCTGTCACTGGTAAGAATGCAGGGTGATCAGGGATATTTACCACAAATCCCAGGAGGAAAGAGTTCCATCCTTGAAACAATGGCATCTGTGTGTAGGTTTCCCTTCCCACTTCATCACCCTTTAAATTAACTATAGATGCTAGAAGGATATTGATTGCTCACAATATATAAACAACCACTTATTGGACACCACATTTACTTGATGTACACAACACTTTTGGACAAACAGTTCAGGTATTAACTCAAGATCTGCCATTACATATATATATATATAGGTGTAATAAACACTATGCATTTTCAGACAGGCATGGGAATGATATGCAGTATTACAACATAGTACCCCGTGACCCCAGAAAAAAACATACCTGTACATTTCTCTGATATTAAGTACATGATAATCATACATAATAATCATAATGATGATGCAGGGAGCCTAGATTTTTGAATTATCTTCATGAACTAAAACATCCATTGTTTTCCCCCATTGCGTACAGCACATGAGGATAGTAATCGCTGTGATATGTTTTGCCAATGACTGCTATTATTCGGAGGGTATTTATAAGAATAACTTATGCCGCATGGTCCAGTCTTCTGAATATTGCAAGCAATTTATTCACATCAATCTTCGCTTCTGTTTCTACTACGGTGAGGCGATGCGGAGTGAATCCTATCCGAACATACATTTACATCACGCGTTTAATTGTTCATGAATTTATATTCAAACATGGCCTGTCCCTAACACTATTTTATGAAATGATTATATGTTCAACCTCATATGGAGTGGTTTACTAATCTGTTAACAAAAGGATAGTACTAAAATTTAACACTATAGTTCCAAGTTACAGATTATGATGTGGCGCAGCATTTTATCCCCTGGCTAAGAGTCAGGAATACGCGTAATCATTTGTATGTCCCCGCATGGATAAAACACCTTTCTATAGTACATAGATTATTTGCAGATTTCTAAGCATAAATAGTGAGATATTGTTCACAGTGCCTAGAAGTTTTAACATAGGAATATGAAATTGACAGACACTAGTTCTTTACTATGAAGCATGAATCAGGGGTCTGCTCCTACATTGAGAAAATCTCTAGAATGTGTTTCAGACATGAGAGTTGATACTTTACAGTACACATAATATTCATAGATTATAGCACTACTAGTGAGATATAAGTTCATAATGCCTATACAAGATATTAACATATGGATTTGAAATTGTAAGACATAGGAAAAATTACAGCGTGGCGCCCACCTGTGTTTCCTTAGTAAACATCATCCAGCCTGGTTTAAGAGAATTGTAACTAATTCTTAATTAAACATACTGGTCTAGGTAATACATAAATATATCTTAATATATGTAGATAACATACCAATAGCTTGAAGAGAATCATGGTTTTAAAACAAACTACCTTCTCCCCGAAGGGAAAGGTCGACTTTCTTGTCTGTTCTCTTGACTAGAAATGGCCGCTTCAGTCTTTGTTTTCCCCCTCGCCAGGATTGGCCAGATAAGGGAGAGAAAACAAGCCAAACTAAATTTAGCTGTGCCACGGTCAGTCTATCGCTGTTTTATTTTCTCCTACATTAAGTAAGTTACTTAATCAGTAATTGTAAGGGTTTGTTTATTTTTAAGGGAGTCCATAAATAGGAAAGGGTAGAGACGTTTTTATTATATTACAATAGTCTATGTTCATCTTTCCACTAAGTTCGCTCTGGAATAGTTGTCAGTGGGATACCATCTGTGGGAAGATTGGTGGTTTCTCTGCAGAGTCGTTTGGCCTGGTGGACCTACTCCTTTTCAACCGCCCCATAGCTAAGTTTTCAAATCGGTTCTTCATAGGGTGGCCTGGCAAGCTGAGGAACTTGTCTGCTTGTATTCGTATTTTTGTATCTCTGCGTTATCTCAGTGCTGGTATCCTACCCATTTTCTCCATTGCTACTATAGGGGTTGATCTAATTCCTCCTGTGATAACTCTTAGAGCTTGATTTTGCACCTTGTCCAGCTCTCGTAGTGTGGTTTTTTATGCTGAACACCACGCAGTTGACCCGTATTCCAGGTGTTGTCGTATGCTCTGTTGATAAACTTTGCTAAGTATGTTCCCACTGGCTCCCCATGTGGTTCCACTTAGCTTTCTCAGGATGGCTATTTACCTTCTGGATTTTGCTTTTTTATGTGTGTCACATCACCTAATTTCCATGTGTATTAATATGTTATACGCTTATTTACATGAGGCGCCAGGGACACTAAGTCAATGTGTATAACAGCTGATTTCATTAATATTTAATTATACTATTTATATAAATTATTATATTATTCTTCCATATAATCTGAACTGTTTTATTTACCCACGCTGAGTCCACAACACAAACAGTTTCAAGTCGGGTGCAGCGCTGTAATCTAGACTGACTGGTACCTTGCCGTCTTGACAGATGATAGTTTGTAAAATAGAGTTATACCTCTCCATAACACAAAACCTGGGCTGGATTTAAAGTTGCCCATGCAGCATGACCCCTTTCTCTGCCTGTCTAGTTACTCCAGAGGAAAAGTAACACCAATATGTCTGGAACAAGATAAGCTGCAGAAGCTGCCGGATTAGCAAAGCAATGCTCTAACTGTCCGCCTATCGGAGCTTCCACCTTAGACCAGTTGCCGACCCAGGCTTAAGGCCTGGTCTACCCTGCAATTACATTTAGTGTTTAGGTTGCATTTTCTCCCAATAGAGTAAGAGTAATCTAGAATACTTAATTAAGAGCGATATGTGCCGGCTCTGCAATTATGGAAACCTCCTTGGATGGCGGGGAATACCCATGGTCTGCCCCTGCCTTTGTCAATTTTTGAGTTCCGGCGGTTGCCAGGACCAATCTGTTTTAACAGGCCAAACCTAGATGTGTCGATTTGGCGTTGTCACACACACACACACACACACACACACACACACACACACACACACAACACACACATACACACACACTGCCGCTCTCAATCTCACACTCACACACAAACTCACACACGCACACGCACACACACGCACATATTTATATATAAACAGACCAACAAAAATCATTTGCTTACGATATTCATGGTGAACATCGTACTTTTCATCATTATCTGAAACGTCTAGGTGTCCAGTCCATTACTCGAAGGTCATTGGGAATTTATCAGAAGATTTTCTAGAACTTTCTACCCACACATTAAGTACAGCCACGCTGTTTCTCAATCTAAAAACCTAAAATTTATTACAATAAAAACAAGACAAACATAACTGGCAGATGCTCTAAACGTACTCCAGTCTTTTGTAAATAAAGAAGCCAAACATACTTCTTTCTGAAATACCAGTTTGGCCTGTCAGTAAAAAAGTAATCCATATTCGCATTTCCAGTCTCTGTCAGAAAATAATTTTATAGGTCATTTATTTGGCTCGGATTGTGGTGGTATTTTTGGAATCACTCGGGGCCACTCACTCGTCATGATGTCGGTGAGGATGGCTTTTCTCATTGTTATATACTGTCTAATCTCTTCAGTCTAGTTTCTTTAGTCCGGGATTTCTGGAAAAATTGGACCTGGGGAGAGAAATTAGGCTGTGATGGTAGATCGAGGGCGGAAATAGCAAGACATTAAATAACAAAGAGAGAATGTGAGACCTGCCTGAAAGGTAACTGATAGACTCGACTGGATAATGATATATGGTGTTTTATTATCTATCTATCTATCTATCTATCTATCTATCTATCTATCTATCTATCTATCTATCTATCCATCTATCTATCTATCTATCTATCTATCTATCTATTTATCTATCTATCTGTCTGTCTGTCTGCCTATCTATCTATCTATCTATCTATCTATCTATCTATCTATCTATCTATCTGTATATCTGTCTGTCTGTCTGTCTGTCTGTCTGTCTGTCTGTCTGTCTGTCTGTCTGTCTGTCTGTCCACCCGGCCGCCCACCCGTCTGTCTGTCTGTCTGTCTGTCTGTCTGGCGGGCGGGCGGACGGGCGAGGAGACGGGATTGGATCGATAGGGCTGGATTGGGTCAATCTGGCGGCATTGGTTCGGTGGGATTTGGTCGGTGGGTCGGTGGGCGGGATTGGGTGGGTGGGTGGGTGGGTTGGTCGGTCGGTCGGTCAGTCGGCCGGCCGGCCAACAGGCCCGCCCGTGCCTGCCTATATATGTGTAGGTATTTAACGTGCACAGACGTCCTCTTAGTTTTTCACCCTCATCAGAGAAAGCTATATATCTTGATTACAGAACCAGGAAAATTAAGTGAGGGTCACATCCTGTGGTTCCTCATTTAGTGTAAATTCACAACGGCGATTTGTTCTCAGTTTATTAAAGTCATAGTGGAATGCCAGACCTCGAAGCCACACAGTTCCCTAATTGCTTATAGGGTTCGTCTGTTCAGACATAGGTCATCATAATCATCATCATCTTCCACTTTTGCCGTTAAGCGTCGTGGGGGGAATAATTGGCGTTCCGACGCCCGATGGATGGCAGTGGATAGTGTCATTCCGTTTGATTGTACACTGTCTTTGTTGTCGTCAATCCATTTTCATCTCGGGCGTCTTCTTGCTCTTGTCACCCATCGTAGACCTTAGCTCAAAGTTTACTTGTTCGCGGTGACTGACATCCGTCAATCGATGTGGCCCCGAATGATCATACTATTCTAGTATGATAATTTGTTCGGGTCTAGCGTGAGCCGCGTGGTCAAGTGGTTACAATCCTGCCTCATACGCCAGTGACCCTGAGTTCGATCTCTGGTCCAATCAGGGATATGCACTACTGACGAGCTCAAATGAGAGCGAAACTCGAATCTAGTGCTTACAATCCGGCGTGGACAAGGCCCAAGCTTTGTAACTGAAATATAACCGCCTTGCCAGTAGTTGGATCATTGCTTTGCTGTTCCAGAAGCTTCTGCAGCTTGTCTTGTTCCAGATATCTTGGTGTTACTTTTCCTCTGGAGTAGACTAGGCAGACCGAGAGAGGGATCACGCTGCACGGGCAACATATGGTCTCTAAATTCAGCCCAGGCGTTGTGCTATGGTAAGATCGAGGGGAACAGACCAAGGGGAAGACCTAGAAACAAGTATCTGGATGGCTTGGCCTTGTGGCATGGTCAAGACAAAAACACGGAACTGATCCACGACTCTGTTGATCGAGTGAGATGGCAGAACATGACCGCCCACGCTTACCGGCATGGCACATGATGGATGGATGGTTGTGCTATGAAGAGGTATAACTCCATTTGACAAACTATCGTCTATCATGGCGGCCAGTCATATTTCTTATGCCTTGTGCGATCCTGTGAAAGGACTTCATAGTTTATCATTTATCACGGCACACAATGATGATGAATGTGTTATATCTGCCTATTTCATATTTTCTATTATGAATGCCAATCACTATCAATAATGTCATTACATTCCTTTCTTTCCAGATTTATTCATCATAAAACGATATTCCCCACGCTATTGT
>OY992884.1:86771018-86791018 GCA_963921405.1 Cepaea hortensis | reverse complement strand
AATGTCCAGGCTTTCACGCCATATAGTAGTGTTGAATATACATAACATTTGACAATTCTCATTTTTAATGCGTTGTTAATCTCTCTATATGTTAATACTGATTTCATGTTGTTTAAAGTATTTTTGGCCATTAATATTTTCTTTCTGATTTGCAATAGAAATCACAGAAATATAAAGCTATAGTTATCATGCCAGAGTAACTAATAACGACTGCCTGAACATGACTAATGAAACTTGAGCATTACGTACAACGATAAGAATGAGACAAACATATTTCTTTGGTCCTGTGTTGGGAAGAGAGGTCCCGGGGAATATCGTGGCAACTGGAAATATCAAGAGGAAGAGAAGTAGAGGCAGACCAAGAGAAAGGATGCTGGATGGACTGAGACGGTGGCATGAAGGAACACATCAGTAGAGTTGATCCAGATCACGAAAGACCGAGACCTATGGATAGACAAGAACGCCTATGCCAGTCTTCAAGGCACTTGATAGTGATGATTTTAGATATCATGCCCGGATTCGAACCTGTCACCTCCAAAAGACGACAGCGTCTCACTGCAGACATGAGTGCATCTAATTAAATCTGTCTGTATTATATAGTTATGGGGTCACGTGTATGATAAACCTGGCGAATGATATTTGTTTAAGGGTCATGCGATGAATGAAGTACACGTGTTACTGCAGTGCGGGACTGCCGTCATTTGGAGGCGACAGATTCGAATCCCGGTTTGGTCACTAGACCTTTCAATGTTTATGTTGTCTAATTTGTCCTCTAATCTCTGCGTCTGTGAGCGCCTTCACCACTTGCGAATTTGTTTTTACACATTGGATCGGCGTGTAGGCTTAGGTGATAGTGAAACGTTGTTTCATAAAATATCCGACATACCGAATGAATTGCTCGACATCAGCAGCGGAAAATTTGGAAGAAGGGCTTTTTTGCGTTGATTTAGATGGTATAAGGTGTAAGCCGTTAAAAGTACAATGTCTCCCCCCCCCCTTCCCCCCCCCCCCCCAAAAAAAAAAAAAAAAAAAAAAAAAAACATGGAATATTCTTTACGGTCAACCAACGTTGATTTTCGGGTTGATTTTACGGTCAGTAGTTTGCCATTGCTTTCTAAACGAGCAGTCAAAATGTATGCCAATCTGACCTGTGCGTGGAACAAAAGTATTGCCTCTCTGCCAGCGGGCAGGGGGTGTTAGCTCGAGAGCGGCAAACCCTAGGTTCACGCTGACCGCTAAGGGCAAACTACTTATCCTAAAACTACCTATTAAATTATCAATAGCCACACATGCTGTAGTCACTGGCAACGTCCTGTAAACGACGTGCGACTAGTTTAAGCACACGTTGGGCAGCAAAACGGTCGTTAAGTATGTGCCCAAAAAAGCGGCCAAAAAATCATAATTCCATACGCTCTATCTTCCACACACTCCCTTCACTCCATATCTGGTGCACGTATCCCCAACTCCCAAGATATTTGATAACCCCACATTGTTCACCACTCCTTCCTTATTCACAATCACTTCACTTTAAAGAAAAGAAAACTAAGAAAAATTCCTTTTACTTTCGGAAATAAACAGCATGAAATGAAATTTTTTTCTTCTTCACCGCCTTTCTCTCCATCATGCCGTCTTTATTCTGTCTGTCCGTCTTAACGGTTCAGTGTACAACTTCTACCTGAATACCTCCTCTGTGATGCAGCTTTTTATTCTTTCTTAATTTGTTCCTCTTCATTTCTTTCCCGTCTTTCGCACTCTCATGTGCTGTTATCGTTTTATTTCATATTTCGCCCTAGATATTCTCGTTTGGGTTTGCTTCAGGCTGCGTCTGCACGCTGAGTTAGTTTAAATTTTGCCTCTGTCTGTCTGTCTGTCTGTCTGTCTGTCTGTCTGTCTGTCTGTCTGTCTGTCTGTCTGTCTGTCTGTCATTCACCTCGCGCTCCGAAGATTACGGGTTCGATTCCAGGCTACGTTTTTCGGTTCACGGGAGCATTTTTCTCGGGGACTCCTGGGGGTCGTCGCTGGAGCTACGAAGTTCGTTATTTGTGCGGCGCTTTCTGCAGGCCGCCCTGCGGAAAGAGACCGAGCCATGTGGGAAATAAACCCGGTGCAATGAAATCGATCCTCTCCACTTTTAAGACTTTTTAAAGTATCATCACTTCAGCTGTGAACCGGCTTCTCTAGATATCCCATTGCCAGTTTGACAAAATCTCAGATCGCCTTCAACTGTAGCAATGATGTGTGAACAGTGATGCCAATCATTGCAACATTGTAGCAGTAATCCACTCCAATCCAATCCAATTTTTGGTACGAATACCCTCTTTAAGCCCTTGAGTTTTCGACTTTGCTATAATTAGGGTATTTATGGTGTAGCTTGTAGTTTGTCTTTCGTACATTTGGCTGCTTGTTGTCAGCTTCCCCGGTTTCTGATGAGTTGATTGTGTTCATTCCTTTCTTGTTAGGTTTTTCATGGCTGGCCAGAGTCGCGCACTTGTTGAGGCCTGGAGTTGTTGTGTACCCACCCCGTCATATGCTGCTGTTTCCTTCAGGGAGATTTACCAGTTGTCATCTCTTCTAGTGATCCTTCTATTTCCCCGTCTTGGCTTGTCTTCAAATCTTCTCGGTGTTCGCCAGTTCGATCTTGGTGGGGAGTGATATCGTTCCATGGCCTCCCGACTTCTCCCGGGATTGGTTTGGGTAGACTTCTTCATCTGTTGCTTCTTCTTCTGTCTGTGTTCTAGCATCTTCTGATTCGGGTGTTTCTTAATCGGTCTTGAGCAGGTATATTATCCGTTGTAGAGTTCCTTCTGTTTTGTCTCTCGCTTGGTGTATTTTTGATAACTTATTTTCAGTCTCAGCCTTTGTAGCAGCCATTCGAGCGACATCCTGCTCTATCTTCTGCTGGACTTGCTTCAGTTCGTCGAGGATGCGCTGAACGGCCGTTATCTGTGTTTCCTACGTCTTGTCTTTTCCTTACTCCGTGCTGTTTAACTTTGATCTCAGGTCCTTCAGTTGGCCTTCCGGTTGCGCTTTGTCACTTTTTGTGAGTCGATTGGTGGCCTCGTACTGCCTCCTAGCCTCTTTATAGGGCAGGTTAGTTTTGACGACGATCTTCATAGCTTCCTTGCTGTCTTGGTAGCAGGGGCAGCCGAGACGCCTGGCGCCGTTGTTGCTGAGGCAGTTGGTGCATTTTCTGTTAGTGTTAGACCTCCTGAAGTCCTTGTTGATCTTTGAATGCTGGCACTGACTGTATGGATGGGGTCCATGGCAGTATCCACATACCTCCACCTCACTCTTGCAGGTGGCACGGGTGTGCCAAAACTTCTGACACTTGGAGCACTGCAGCACTCTCGGTATGTGGTGCTCTGGAACTTGGTCTCTCTTATCCCATCTGATGAATTGAGGGATCACTCGGTCCTCCGATGTTGCAGCAGTAATGCGTGAAGTGTATCTTTTATACCGGCGCGTGGTGGTAGCAGGTTATGTCGTAGGACACTGTAGCATTGTAGCAAATATGTGTGAATTGTATCACGGAAAGCAGAGTGTAGTATTAGCAGTAGTTCGTGTAAATAACTCCTCATACTGGAGCAATGCCTGTAGTTTCTTTCACGCAATGGATTTATTCCAATTAGACGATTGTTGACCTGTGGTTACAGCTTTCATTTCTTTCATTGACTGGCTCAGTTACGCTTTCACTTAGAGTAGCCCCAGTAGTGACTTCACAAGCCCGGAGCAAGTAAAATTGTTAGACAGCATTCAATTTCAGTATTTCTGAAAGTAACTTCTGGTAATCCGCGTGTTGGCGTGTGGCTGATTTCCCAGTTATAATTCGACCTGAAGCTATGCGCGACAAATAAATATTACTAATCCTCATTTGAAATGTACTCCTAAAGATGACCTTGAACTAAAAAGTGGATTTAAGCGCGGAAACAACTAACGAATGAACTTTGACAATAGTCAAAGGGTTAAGAAATTGAGCACATTCTGCCCTCCTTATATCTTTCCTCGCATACGTTATTTCATTCATACATCAAGCTAATCATGGACAACAACAGAACCAAATGCATTAAAAAGAATGGAAAATAATCAATAATACATGACTCACTAAAGCAATTTTTAATATATTTTTTTTTCTGTCGCATATCCTTTACAGGACATCGCTGTCAAAATCAGTATCTTTCAGCGGATTGTTGATTTCTTGTCAAGATTACGCTCAGTAGTTTGCCATTGTTTTCTGAGCGACCGGTTCACATACCCTGTAAGTTACCGACGCGGAGAGAACCGCTATCGATGCTCGCGCACGTCACGTTACTCACGAGAGTATACGGGATTTCGGAGAAAGTCGTGTAACACCTAGACCAGGGAGACCGACAGTTTTTAATATGGCCATTGTAAATACCTGAAAGCAGGTGTAACGTATTATATATATATGGGAATATTTATTATACTAGCTGTAGTTTGAGATACTATTTTTTAAAGAGCTGCGTGTTGTCTGTACTGAGATGTTAAAACAGGGTGCGACTCTATGTACAGTGATTGGTGGTGTCTTTGATTTCTTGTGGAAGATTGTTCTGCAACTAATAAGCAAATTACGCTTAGCTTGTTTTATCTCTACTTCTTTTCTTCTTCTTTTTTTCTATGAACGCCGATCAATTCCCCTGAACTTATTTATTGCGTAACAATTTTCCTGAAATTATTTATTGTGTAACAAATTAATTGAAAGTCGGTACGCTAGGATTGTTCCACGTTTGTTAACGCAGCAACTGTTGTATTCGTGACGGAATAATAACGAACACCCAACGATCGATAGAACAAAAGACTGTTGGCATTTGGAATATCAATTAGCCGGGATCTCTTTGAGTTCATTGATATAGCATTTGAAATAAATTCATAGTTAGACGTGAAAAAAAGGGAGTAGAGATAAGAAGACAGACTAGACAATATGACAAGTGAAAGCTATTGACACCCCGAGCTAGAAACATGTCGCTTTGAAGTCACGACAGCGTCACGGTGGAATCAATTAATCATGTCTCGCCTTTAGATGTGCATGATATCAGTACAACTATCTTGGAACAGTCATAACTTGTAATGGGCGCTGCCTTGTAGAGATTAGAATAGGAACATTTATGGCAAATATCGAAATTTGCCAGAGGGAAACCGGTATCATCATCTGTATGTATCATACTAGCTGTCGCAGGTGTTTTTGTCTCCCGAAAAAAAAAAAACAAGGTGTAGAAATTATCATCATCATCCTGTACCACGCCGATAAGCTTGGGAGGTCGTGTTTCGCCATCTTACACGATCACCAAAGTCATGAATCAGCTGTGTGTAGTTGTCTCTACCATGCCACGTGGCCAAGCCATCCAGATATTTACTTCTCTGTCTTCCCCTTGTTCTTTTCCCTTTAAACTTGTGGTTTGTCACCAAGTTCTTTAGTTTATTTCTTTCCATAACGTGCCCAAAAAATGTTGACTTTCTGCGTCTAATTTCTCCAATCAATTTACGGTTTTCATTTGCTTTTTGTAGGACTTGCTCATTAGTTTTTTTTCTGTCTCTTCATGGTCTCTTGAATTTTCATCAGAAACCATATTTCCACTGCCATCATATGTTTCTCAGCTTGTCTGCTCATTGTACACGCTTCACATCCATTCAAAAGTACAGGTTCAATGTAGCACCTCAACACTCTTTTTCTCGTTGCAATTTACATCTTTTTTATTGGTCAGTTTGGTTTCCATGTTGCAAAAGGCCATCTTCGCCATGGAAATTCTTGTTTTAATCTCTTCAAGGCGCCTCTCATCAGAAGTTGTGACGTTCCGAGATAGCTGTACTTGTTTAAGAATATTACTTGTATATTACTTTGTGTTATTTCCTTCTTCTTAGTGACGACCATAATCTGCGTCTTCATACAATGTAATCCTAACTCCAGTTGTGCAATGTGTACATTAACCGTATCTACTACACGCTGCAGATCCTGTTCATTATCTACAGTGAATCTGTAGCATCCTTATATCTAATGTTATTGATATTGCGTTCCCCAATGGTGATTCCTCTCATATCTTCTAAATTTCTAAACATAGTTTCATTGTATAGGGACAAAAGATCTGGAGACATTACACATCCCTGTCGCACACCTCTCTTAATAGGCTGATATTGACCTACTTCATTATCAATCTTTGTGGCTGCTTGCTGTTTCCAGAGAAATTATAGGACAGACGAATCCTTTGTGTACGCGCTAAAATCCGTTTTTAGTTGAAGCTCGATTCTTGGATTAAATTTCATGTGTGTATTAGTAATATTAATCAGTCACTCATTGCTTCAGGCCGAGTTATAACTGAGAATTCAGCCACATGTAACTTTTTTTTTTATTGTTGCGTATCCCTTGCGGGACGTTGCAGTCACCACCAGCATTTTTCAGCTGCTGTTGATGTACTAGGCAAGTGTTATTTTCAGTAGTTTGCCATTGCTTTCTGAACGACGGGATCCTATACCAGCACGTTATAACACAACGCGACACGGTCTGCTCGTATAACATAGCTACCTATATATAACTCATACATAACTATATATATATATATATATATATATATATATATATATATATATATATATATATATATAACTCATATAACTTAGCTACTTATAATTTTTTTTTTATTGCTCGCTTGCTCGCTTTGAACTCAAGCGAAGTCCATCCACGTGTTACTATTTCTAGTTCACTAGACTCATTTTAGCGTGTGAATTAGCTTTCCCTATTACCAGTATCCTTCGCCATCAGGCGAACCCATTTCAACTTCTACGGTACTTGTAATTTACGTCCCCAAGTCAAGGACAAGAAGTCAACATTTTAGTCCAACTGACCGGCGTAGGGGTTGAATCCGCTAACTCGGCATCTGCACACGGGATGTTTAAGAACTAGAGTTCTTATCCATTCAGCCAAGCTGACCTCCGCGGCCTATAATTGCCATGTCACAATTAGTTTAGTGAGTCATGTATTATTGATTATTGCACATTTTTCACGAGTTTTCATGCATATTATTTCTGTTGTCTAAGATTAGCTTTATAAGTGATGTATGAATGAAATAATGTTTGAGTGCAGAGAGGTAAACAGGGCAGAATGATAGACAGGCTTGAGTGCCCAATTCTTAACCGTTTGAAAATAACGTTCGTTTGTGTTTGTTCGTTCGTTCGCTCGTTCATTTCTTGGTGCTGTGGATCAAACCCCGCTGATGATATTTTTGTCGCTGTCTCAGTCCATCCAGAATGATGGCTTAGATTAAATAATAGAAAGACAGAAGTCATGGTGATATCCAAGAAACAGATTGTGCCTAAATGTACAGTGAAAGTACGGGACGTTGTTTTGGGGCAAGTACAGATATTCAGATATCTATGCACATTGATAATATCAAATGGAAGATGCATCACTGAGATAAAAAACGTAATACGACATGCAATAACTGCATTCTATCAATTGAAGAACGTTTTGTTTAATAAGTCATTGTCCTTGAAAGTTAGAAAAATAGTTCTTGCATGTTACATGGAACCAGTTGTAGCGTACGGCAGCGAATCCTGGACAATTAGTAAACAGGCAACAATATCCATGGAAACCTTTGAAATGTGGTTTTATGGAAGAATGCTGAAAATTAACTGGGCAGCCAAAATGAGCAATCAGGACGTTATCAGGGAAGTAGCAAAGATAACTTACCCTAAACATCAGACAAAGGCCAGGTTATGAAAAGACAAGAACTGGGACATATTGTGACAATCGGAAAGATTTGCGGAAAAAGAGATAGAAGAAGACAGGGGGAGACAGGCTTGACACACGAAATGATCCATGACGTCGGAGATAGTGATTTGCGAAAGGCATGATTGCCCACGCCAGCCGGCAAGGCACTGGATGATAAGATGATGAAGTTTACCTCTGTCTATCCCTCAACTGATCTCTCGAGTCATCACGATATTTTCCAATGCCCCTTTTCTGATCACACGACTAACTAAAGCTGTTTGTCTCTTTCTTATTGTTGTATATCATGTTCTAGTTTCACTAACCTCTTTCAGAGAATCGTTGTTAGTTACTCTGTCAGTCCAAGGTATTTACAACGTTCACATGTCTATTGCTTGCATGCTCTTCCTAATTTGTTTATCAACGTTCAATGATTCTCTATCATAAACAGAAAAGGTTCTATTTAACATGTCGATACTCTCTTCCTTGCATTTAATGCTAGTGAACTATTGCTTAAAGCACGTCTCATTTTCTGAAATACAGCGTTTGCTTGCCCTATTCTACTCATGCCAGTTCTGTGGGGGAAAGGGTTACAAATACAATTCATAATCCCGCATACCGCGTTCGAAACACAGCTGCTGGCGATTTGGCAGCAGCCGGCCTTGCGTTGGTTTTTTAACGAAATTGTATAGGTGCCGGTCGTTCAGAAAGCAATGGCAAACTACTGAACGTAAACATGCCAAGAGATCACAACAACAAACAAAGCTGGTGTTGACTGCGACGTCCTGTAAAGAATATGTGACTAACTTCTTCTTCTGGTTTCATTTGGTCTGTAGACAAGTTTAGAAACATACAATGACAGTCGACGTGTGGTTTTCTGGGAATAATGTTGTTAATACAACAGACGGACAGAAACAGAAATGGGGAAGACTTCAAGAAACAAATGAAAACCGTACACTGGTTGGGGAAATTAGAAGCATACAGTCGAAATAGTTTGGGAGCATTAGCAAGAGAAATTAACTTAGCAATTTAGTGGCAGCTGGCAAAATTGTTCAAAAAGGAACAAGGACTGGGCAAAGATAACATAAACCATGCCTGGATGACTTTGGTCATATGTTATAATTGGGATAATAACATGAAACAAATTCACACATATATAAACAAATTCACACATATATAAACAAATTCACACATATATAAACAAATTCACACATATATAAACAAATTCACACATATATAAACAAATTCACACATATATAAACAAATTCACACATATATAAACAAATTCACACATATATTGCTGCTCAGAAGTAGGAGAAACCAATTCACACATATATTGCCGCTCAGAAGTAGGAGAAACAAATTCACACATATATTGCCGCTCAGAAGTAGGAGAAACAAATTCACACATATATTGTTGCTCAGAAGTAGGAGAAACAAATTCACACATATATTGCTGCTCAGAAGTAGGAGAAACAAATTCACACATATATTGCCGCTCAGAAGTAGGAGAAACAAATTCACACATATATTGCCGCTCAGAAGTAGGAGAAACAAATTCACACATATATTGCCGCTCAGAAGTAGGAGAATGTAGAGACTAGAGGTCATACTAACAAGAGAACAGTTAAAAGCTATATTAACCCAACTGGAGTTCGTAACCCATCACCTCCAAATGACGACACCGCCTCGCTACAGGAACAAAGTGTACTCCGACTCATAACCAACGTGAAACTCCGTGATTATTGAATTTAATTATCCCATTATCCCATTAAGAATTTTCAGCCGTCACGATGCTTTAAAATGGCTTGCTTCTCATTATGCGACCAAAGAACGCTGTTTGTTTCTGTCTCATAGTTGTATATAATGTTCATGTTTCATTATTCTCTTCCAGACAATCGTTGTTAGTTACACTAGCAGTCCAAGGTATTCGCAACATTCTTCTTAACTCATTCCTTGCCAAACGATAATATATTGCGAAGGGTAACACCCCCTTCCCCCCCCCCCCCCGTTTGAACAGACGGACGATATATCACCATACTACTGCCAACGTGTTATATGTTTTGTTTCGTGGTATCTTCCGCAATTGCAATGCTCAGTGAACGGAAATGTTCATTATAATACTTGCTCCTTTGATGGCGTACCATATTTGGTCCACACCTACTTTGGGTTTCATGCTGAATCAGTTAGGAGCCGCTTTTATGTTTCTTCCATGCTCTTCCTAATTATAACCCCATAATATGCTGATATAGAGCAAAGCAGGTTCTTTATAATATTACCTCTACTAGTGAAGAATCAGATTCGCTGGGCTAGTCACTTGACTCGCTTGCCAGATCATAGACTCCCTAAACGAATTGTTTACAGCGTGTTGCGCTGTGATAAACGCTCCAAAGGCCGCCAAAGGAAACGCTTTAAAAACACTGTAGATCTCATTAAAAGCTTTTGGAATTCATCACGACGGTTGAGAGATCGAAAGACCGAAATTCGTGGCGTACATCATTACGCACGGGTGTAGTCACTTGTCAAGTAAACAGGACTGCAAGAGCTGTGGGGGGAAAAAAAAGACTGGAGAAAAACTACACTGCAGGAAATCCTCCTCCTGGAACTTGAAGCATTCTTTGCCCACATTGTCAAAGAACAATTCAAGCCAAAATAGGCCTTACCAGCCATCTTAGAACTCACGGCTCCATACTTTCAACCCCACTGGATGAAATGAATGGGCATTATCATTCTTGATGGACAAACAACACATAACATGTCAGTACGCTATTTCTTAGAGGTCAGCTTGGCCAACAGGATAAGACCACTCGCCCTCAAACTTCCCGTGAGCTAGCTATTGGGGTATTTGCTACACCAATCAGTTGAAATTAAATGATGACTTCTCGTTCATAAAGCTATAACAAACTGCAAACACATTGACATCTTGGTGGATGAAAGTTTGTTACATTGTCCTTCACAAAAGGCATAATACTTACATCTAGACCATGGATGGAGTTATACTTCTCCATAACGCAAAGCCTGTGTTGAATTATAGAGATTAAGTGTTACTCATGCATCATGATCCCTCACTCAGCCTGTCTAGTTTCCTCCAGAGGAAAAGTAACACCACTACATCTTGAACAAGGCAAGCTGCAGAAGCTTCCGGATCAGCAAAGCAATGCTCTAACTGCCCGCCTTAGGAGCCTCCATCCTATATCAGTTGCCAACCAAGGCTTATTGCCTGGTCTACCTTACCATGACATTCGGACTCATGCTGTCTTTCCTCCACCAGGATAAGGATTGTAACCACCCAGTTACGCTCCTCCGCCCGAGAAGGTTGGCGCATTGTGGGGTGTGGGGCTTGGTGAGCGCAACTTTTGGCGCTAACAGAAAGCAGGCATAGCATATTATTCCACGTAAAATTAGAAAATCAACATCCGGGTGATCGCAACATTCCGCGAAGTACATGTGTCATGATGTCTTCACTGTTTCTGACATTAAATGATAGTGACTTATTACATAACATACTTTTCATTTTCTTAAGTGCGGTATGTGCTTGACCTATTCTACTCTGAATTTCTGAAAT
Source organism: Cepaea hortensis (assembly GCA_963921405.1). Classification (NCBI taxonomy): domain Eukaryota; kingdom Metazoa; phylum Mollusca; class Gastropoda; order Stylommatophora; family Helicidae; genus Cepaea; species Cepaea hortensis. Next base: position 86,779,736 of record OY992884.1, on the reverse strand, counting down.
GCATTATCCATTTGATGTCATAATTGTCCGTAGGTATCAACATGTTTAAACATTTTCTCATCAATCGCTGTATAACATTTTTATTTTTGTATAACATTCTATTATTTATGTTTTCTTGATATTCAGGGACGATCCATGTTTGTGCTGTCTCTAATACTAAACTGTCCAAAACAATGTAGGTCTTTTAGGTTGTCATCTATCCATACTGTGTCATCTGCATAGAGTTGATTGTTTGTAATACTTCCAACTCTTAATCCTGGATACTCTTCAATCTCTCGCATTACTACACACTGATTTTATCGGTAGAATTCCATAAAACCCTAGGAGGATATTCTGGTGGTTTTCCCTTAATGAAAATATACACGCGAGAGTCTTTTACGCCTGTTTGTGCCTGCAGTGTTCAATCGTTACGGCATGCGAGTCACTGGTCAGTTCAGCTGCAGAGTTGTCCACTTATGATGGCAGATCTCTCCTCAGAGTTGCGTGTGCCACACCGTGATGAGTTTCCCATCCTCTATCACATAGTGGTGTAATTAGGATGATCTGTTCCTCGAGTTATGAAGCTCTGTTTTCATGTTTCAATTTCTCCAGTCCTTTCACAGTAAGTTATATATGTAGTTGCATTTTGCAAGACTTGACTAGTGTAGTTTCATGAATACATAATGGAGAACACAGACGTACTGGCAATAACGAAGACAATGTCCACCCAAATGTAAATAACCACTTTCACAACATAACTCTGAGGACAGTTTGACCAGATGAATAAGAGCTCTCGCTCTTAAACTTCCGGTGTGCTGATGCTGAGGTAGCTTGTTTAACCTCTACGCCACTCAGTAGGACTAACATGTTAACTTCTCCTCCTTGATTTGGGGACGTAAATTACAAGTACCTCAGAAGTCGAAATGGGTTCGCCTGGTGGCGAGGGACACTGGTAATAGGGAAAGCTAATTCATACGCAAAAAAATAGTCCATTGCACTAGAAGTATTAGCAGGTATATGGATTACACTTGAGTTCAAATCAGCAATACCCCCCCCCCCCCCCTTTACCACCAGGAAAATGAAGACTAACCCAAACTGGTTCTCAAGATTTTCTTTAGTGGACGATTGACTTAAAACAGCAATAAAACAAACACGCTTTGTTCTGAATCAATGATCAGATATAAAATCACCCTGGTTCCTACCCTATCTGTAAAAGAATCATTGTCTCGATACACCAAAACCACCGACATTTATTAATTCCAGCGTGAGTGCCAATGAAATTACCGAGGTAGAACGGAAAGATAATTAGCAAATCGAGTAGCCGAACATTTACCAATGTGGGTGGAGAAGAGAGTTAATCAGTTTTAAGGAATCCCTGTGAAGTCGAAAGGCTTTAAAACGCTTTTCTCGCCGATTTCTCAACAACTCATAAACCACGCGTATAAAGTTAACAAATGAAAAGCGTTTCGTATGCTGTATTTGATGAATTATAAACGATTGCTCAACTATAGTGAGACCTAGGCAATTTGATGGCTACAGCCAGCTTTGAGCAATCAGAAAGACTTTGTGTTATATTTGAAATTGCCGCGTTGATAACCAATTCTCCACATTTCAACGATACCTGTGGCACGTGTTTAAAGTATTTCAACCACTGTATTATTCATTTATTCACTTCATATGATTTATAACTCTCCTGTATGCACCTGACGAGATGCGGTGAAATATTCCAGGCAATAAATCGTGCACTATATTGTTTGTGGCTTCTCACCATCATAACAATTATCTCGATCATCATCTTCATTAAAATGTTGACCTCTCGTCCTTGACTTGGGGACGTAAATTACAAGTACCTCTGAAGTCGTAGCTTGATGGCGAGGGTAATTTAATAGGGAAAACTAATCCACAAGCAAAACTTAGTCCAGCACTACTAGAAGTAGTGTGTGTAGACTACGTTTGAGTTCAAAGCGAGCGAGCGCAAAATAAAAACAAAATTCTTAACCGCCATCTTCTTCTTCATCATCATCAAGATGCTCAGGCTATTACGTCTCATCAAAACTCTTATACTCAAATATAATATCTCAGTCCGTGCATTGGCACCCATCCTTTTATTTTTTTTAGGGATCGCGTTTCACGACCCCGTGTGTCAATCGGATCCCTTCCATTCCACAATACAATCCTAACCATGACCTTATCCCACTGCCGTCCTGAGTATCAATGCTCACCCACTCTCTCAGATTGTTGCAATATTTCCCCTCGCTTTATCCTCGGCGCGTAAACAAAGTATTAAATGTCACATGGTTTTCTGTTGGTCACGTGGGCTATCATTTCCGATCAATAGCATAATAACCTCCATTACACAGAGCGCGGGTCCACAAGATGTCCTAGTTTAGAGCAGCGCATGGCCTGTCACGTGTCCGTCGTATTTCTAGTGAGAGTTGTAGCTTAATGCATTCGGGTTATTATCAGCACTTATGGAGACACGGAATCATCACCATCATTATCATCTGAATCATCACCTGAATCCTCATCATGATTATCATAATAATCATCATTATTATTCGAATAATCATCTTAATTATCAATGTTTTAATCATCATGACGATCAACATTATCATCATCACCATCTGAATCATCATTATCACATGGAGCATCCTCATCATCATTATCATCTGAATAATCATCATAATCATCTCAGTCGTCATCATTAGAATCATAATTATAATCATTATCATCTAAATCGTCGCCATCCTTCATCATAAGCATCTTCAATATCATGTGAATCATCGTGTGCACCATTAAAGCCACAATTATTTATTACCGTTATCATCAATATCACCACAAAAACCCCAATACTTATCTTCATCACATCCATTCTCATCACAGTCATCATTGTTTCCCAGAGTGTTGAGACGCGGCGAAGTCATTAAGCCGTCTGCCTCGCATTCACACTGTTTCTGTCAGGCTACATTTGGTTCATCGATGCAATTTTCTCGGAAACTTGGGGTTTATAGCTGCAGAGTCCTACTCTGACCCACACTTTCAGCAGGACATTGTGCAGAAATCAACCGAGCCACTTGGGATAAAACCGGATGCAATGAAGTCGACCCTCTTGCCTGTATCCTTCTTCCACCCCCACAGAGACACCCATTAGTATTATTTAATTGTTCTTCTCCAAGTTGTCTTAGCCAATCCCCGAGCTTCTGGCTTTATTGACCGTTAGTCAGTTGACCCTGTTAACCCACATCCGGTTTATTCCATCCACGGATAGCCGCTCAAGCAAGGATACAGATAAGTAATCTTAATACTTTCATGTAGTGTCTTTCGTGTATTTGTCTGTTTTTATTTGTTTTTTCTGTGCTGACGAAGGCTTTGGCCGCAACGTCCATGTTGTTTCTTGTAGTCGTGCTCTAGTAAAGCCCACAATCTACTTCTCATTTTTCGGTGATTCATTCATTGCTCTTCTACACTTGAATGTTAAAATACCTCACATCAAAGTTAGTCTTTACTCTCGTGACAACGTATAATGAGGTTATCTTATGCAACAGTTCACATTTTTCCTCGTCTATCCTAGATTGTTGCCGGCTCCGTGTGGAAGGGTTATGCATGCATACCGCGTTCGAAACACAGCTGCTTGCGATTTGGCAGTAGACCGCCTTGCGTTGGTATTTTATGAAATGGTATGGGTGCCGGTCGTTCAGAAAGCAATGGCAAACTATTGAACGTAAACTTGCCCAGGAATCACGAACAGCCAACAAAAAATGCTGGGCTTGCTAGGATATGCAACTAACTAAGTGTATCCTAGATTGGACATGAACATAAAGGTCATTATCTGGACTGGATATTAAGGAAACCTGGATAAAGGTTCTTATGGATGTGTTTAAGTTGAGCCCAGAACCGACATCGCAAAACTCTGGACCTGTCCAAACGTGCTCCGTTTCATCTTCAACAACCAACGACAGTCTACAACAACCAACAACAGTCTAAAACAACCAACAATAGTCTACAACACGGCGCCGACTACGATCCAGTATTGTAGCTATTTAGAGTTACGGTTTTCTTCAAAGTTGCATACTCTACTGCTCAAAGTTACAGACTCTACTGCTCAAAGTTGCAGGCTCTACTGCTCAAAGCTACAGACTCTACTGCTCAAAGTTGCAGACTCTACTGGTCAAAGTTGGAGACTCTACTGCTCACAGTTGCATACTTTATCTCCCATGTATCATATGTTTGATGGCACCGCGAGACTTTTTTGTAGATGGTTTTCCTCAGCCGGCTCTCGGGGGGGGGGGGGGGGGGGAAGGGTCACGGACGCAATTCGTAGTCCCGCATACCACGTTCGAAGCACAGCTGCGGGAGATTTGGCAGCAGACCGCCTAGCGTTGGTATTTCATATAATAGTATGGGTGTCTGTTGTTCAGAAAGCAATGTCAAACTACTGAACGTAAACTTGCCAAGAAATCACAAACAGCCAAAAATACCGGAGTTGACTGCGACGTCCTGTAAAGGATATGCAACCAACTAACAAACGTGTCATCTAGATTGCCTTCTTCTGTTATTCCTACTGTTTCCCCACATTACAAGTCACTTATGTATTCATTAAACACGCTTTTCTATATTACAGCATATTCGCCATCAAAAGATTTGTCGTCTTTCATTTCAAACAATCCGTGTGCAATCTTATATTTCTGCCTGCAAACTCATTGCTTTGTCTGTGAACATTTTTGGCCTCTTTAAAAGAATGCGTTTCAACGTTGCTACACTACTCGTTTAAACAATTCCCTTATGCTTTTACGCATTTTATCTTTAGTTTCTTTATTTAACTTACGACATTCTTCTTCGTCGGTTTTAGTGTGTTTTTCTTTGTCCCTCAACGTTAAGATTTCTCCAGTCATCCATTTCTTTGTGGCATTCTGTTTCCTTTCTAGTAATATATCTTTACTTTCTTGATTAATGCATTTTTTTAGCATTTCACATTATTTGTGCGTGCTTTTCATTTCGGTGTTGCATTTATCTTTTTCTTACAGTAAAATTATATCATGGCTGAATTTCTCTATTCTACCAGTAGAATGTCTTTGCTAAGTCTAATGTACTACAACTACGAAATAAATCACGGAGTGGGACAGATAGGACTACAAAAAATAGATTTTTAAGAGTATGCACCTTCACCATTGCAACTGCCGAATGCTTTTTATACAAGTCTCAAAGTGATAGAGGAAAGCTGAGGTTCCTCTATGCCAATGTGATCGTGCCCGTTGTAAATATAATAGCCTACAATAGCTCAATAGTTTGAGTCCATAAATAGAGTCCAGGAGAGCCAAGGAAGTCCCCAAGGTGAACAAGGAAAAGATTTCCTTGAACAATAATACTCTTGTGGAGTTTCCTTGCCCCTCTGCTCTCAGCTATAATTAATATCAAGGGCATATTAATTAATAACAACGATGTTAGAAACACTCAATGAATTCTCGTAACACTCAAGAGTGGAAAACACATATTTGCAACATTTTATTAATCAACAAGCTGGGTTTGAGGTTTGGCCATTTCATCAAACAATTTATCATCCAGTCCAAAGGTCTTATGTATACTTATTAATCTTACAATCATTCACTTGGTTGTGAAATAAACACAAATAGAAACCCAAATTTCCCAGATGAACAAATATTATACATCTATCAGTGGAGTTATAATAATCAATGTCTTGATCAAGAACTCGAGCTTCTCCACTTCAGTGTTTTTGGAACCCCCTAGTATAAAGAGTTTTGTCCGTTTAATTACAGTTGGTCCAATGTGTGAGTGTCATTTTGGATCAGGTATGTTGATGGGTGAGTTGTCACTTCACTTCCAAGTACAAGCTAAAGTGCCCTTGATTTCCTGAAGGCGATACAGATTCACATGGAGTTTGGTGGTAGTGTTTTTGCCTATAAGTTCTTTCAAAAAAGAGGCTTCATCATCGTCCCAGTCAGGAGCTCCCATCAAGAGTCAGACCTGGATCAGTATGGATCCAACCACTACCTGAAATTCCAGCATCAAACATATATCTACTGATATCATCAATACATCTCCATGATCATTAGAAATCCATCCATCCATCATGTGCCATGCCGGTAAGCGTGGGCGGTCATGTTCTGCCATCTCACTCGATCACCAGAGTCGTGGATCAGCTTCGTGTTTCTGTCTCGACCATGCCACAAGGCCAAGCCATCCAGGTACTTGCTTCTAGGTCTTCCCCTTGGTCTGTTCCCCTCGATCTTACCAGTTGTCACCAAGTTCTCCAAATCATTTCTTCTCATAACATGCCCAAAAAATTGTGACTGTCTACGTCTAATGTCTCTAATCAGTTTACGATCTTCATTTCTTTCTTGAAGGACTTGTTCATTGGTCTTTCTTGCTGTTAATGGTATTCTTTGCATTTTCCTCAGAAACCACATTTCTACAGCCATCAGATGTTTTTCAGCCTGACTGCTCATTGTCCAAGCTTCACATCCATATGGAAGAAGGTAAAACCCCAAAGTTAAAAAAAAGGAAAATAAATAAAGGGAATTTTGACCCCAGGGAAAAATAAACAAAGGGGAGAAGAGTCTTAGTGTTCCCCAACAGTTACCAACTCCATAGCTGGTCCCTCTCCAGCCAATCCTCAATTACTGGGCGGTCAAGGTTTAGACTACCAGACAAGAAGTGTCATCGTCGCCCAAGCCTATCACCCAAGGTCTCCAGGTTGAGTCTCCTTGATCGATACGGAATTTAATAACCATGTTCACCATTCCCTTTTGTACATAATTATTTTCCCTAGTCATCCTTCCATTAAAAAGACAAAAGCCTCACACATTAAGTGTCTTAATTCCTTCACCAAATGCAATGAGTATTTACTTATGAACAATATAAGAACATTATGGCATCATCTCCTGTATAACATCCAGGTAGCCTGTATAACATCCAGGTGGGTTCTTCCCAATGAAATGCTTTGAGGAGGAGCATTTTCTCTCCTCTCGAACATGTAGGTATATGTCTTTACCTTTCTACTCTAAAAGATTTATCGTCATCATACATCAAACACAAGTCAAAAGCATATAATTGTAACATGAGTGATACAGAATATAGAATGGCGTCATGCAGTGAATCGCACTAAATTATCACTCAATGTATGTGTACTTCTGATAGACGTGGCAGTATGCCTCAAATTGTCTACTATCAGGTGATTGGTTGATTGATGATACACATCCTCTGTGTGTCTCTTCTATTCACCCAATCTACAATCATTCTTCTTAAATCATAAACATACTTGCATGGATGATGGATAGGCATAATTATGTGACTCACAATCAGTAAGTTAAAAGATAAATTCATATACTTAACACCAATGAAGTCACAATTGAATCACCGCACGAATGCTTCCACAGAACACACAGGCATTTATGATAACACCTAGGAGAGACCATCAATCGTGAAAGAGAGTGGGTTGAAGTACGGAAGACATGGTGGATTGGCACAATGTAATAGTAACACTGGGTCGTGAGTGCTCAGAATGGGCAGAGGGCCGCACTGAGTTTGAAGTGCAACAGCTGATCTAGAGTAACACACATCAAGGTGACATAGTCACCTACAACGATGAGTCAGTGGTGAGAAACAGAAGTAGTGGCTGAGGCTTTATTGCAAAAGCTAACGGGCGAGTCTTGAAAAAGGAAAGTCTGACATATGAGACAACGACCTCCAGCATGAGAATTAAGATGGAGGTAGTAACAACGGCATTCCGGTGGCTAGAGGAGACTACTGCAACACACGTTGTATTCATTACGGATTCAAAGCGTAAGTTTAGTAAGGTGGAGAAAGGATTGTTTCGTGTGGAATGGCTCGCGTCGCTTCAGAGGTCACAGATTGTAAGAATTGTATGTATATTTTGCCCTGGCCATAATACGGGGGCAATGAACAGGTTGATAGGCTAGCAGGGAATGCACCTCTTGGTGGTAGTTTGCCTATGGACAAGGGGGAGGTGGTCGTGCGCTTGTGGGACCAGGTGGTGAAGGCGGAGGAACAGATTGAGAACCCATATGGGGAAAGAATGAGATTGCGGGGGATCGGCGGGGGTTCTGGTAGAATCTCAAAACTGAGAGGGATGACCAGGAGAACTTTAAATCAGATAGTGGTGGGAACGATTAGTAGTATGACTCTTCACTGGCTGTTGAACGAGGGAACGGAGCACGTATGGGAATGTCCTGATTGCAGTGATGTCGGTTCTTAACTCAACTCAACTCAACATTCAATGTGCCCATGTACTGTTCTAGGATAAATTACACTAATTCCTCCTACTTAGTGAATGCATATTTAAGATAGTTCCTTACTACTGAACTATGGATTCTAACCTTCTACAATCTACACCATACTGACTTAGCTTAACTGCTTAATGATTAAAATGCACAACCTAGGCAGGATGCTTATGCTTTCATAGAAGCTGCATAATTAGAAAAAAAAACCGCACTATGGGTTACCTTTGAGCACAGATTATTCATGAACTACGACATCTGAATATAGGGCTTAGTCTCTCCTGAATTAAGATCTTACGGACTAACCACATTTTTACAACACACCAACTTACCATTTTCTGGGAAAAGAACATAACTAACTTAATATTACAGTGTGCTTACCTTCAACATATTTGAATGTAATAAAGCAATCAGGTTTCAGGCTTCAGGCTTAGGATTTGATTTTCCCAGTTCTCTGGTTGCGTAATATGCCGGCACTTCTCTC
>OY992884.1:86658419-86770818 GCA_963921405.1 Cepaea hortensis | reverse complement strand
AAATCAGCGCTCAATGTTCAAAATAAGATGATGTAAATGTCATCTTTCTTCTAAACTATCGGCGCTAATTCCAACATTCTTAAAATTTGAATTTGTTTATGATGGTGGTGGTTGTTGGCGCTGTTGCTATCTGGAAGGTAGTGCGGGGAAGTTTAAACAGCGGTGTGACGGTTTGCAAGATGTATACTACATGAACATACGCCTGTAAAGACATGGACACTTACTAAACAAACTGAACAGCGCATAGATGCCTTTAAATATAAATGTTATAGACAAGTTCTAAGAATATATTGGATAATGAAAATAACAAATGCATCAATACTTCAAGAGCTGAATATTGAAGAAGGTTTGCTATTAAAGACGACAAAACAAAGAAAATTGAAATATTTTGGTCACCTGAAAACGTCACGAAAGTTTGGAGAGAACAATAATGGAGGGGTATATGCCTGGTTATGTGAGCCGGTCGCTCAGAAAGCAATGGCAAACTACTGAGCGTAATCTTGCCTAGTACATCAACTGCAGCTGAAAAATGCGGATGTTGACTGCAACGTCCTGTAAGGGATAAGCAAAAAAAAAAAAAAAAAAAAACTAAAAAATATGCCTGGTAAGAGAGGAAGAGGAAGGCCAAAGAGAAGATGGGTGCAGGATGTGGCGGATGATCTCTAGATGGGTGTAGTGTATCGGGACGCAGGACTTCTTATTTATGATCGAGAGGTTTTCCGGAAGGTTGTTATGGGAGCGAGGTTCTACAAAGGACATGCTACTGAATGAATGAAGTGTAATGTCTTAACCTCGTATTTTCCTGTTGTAAATCTTTCTATTATTCGTCCACATAGTGGGAGGTGACAATCATTATAGACAGTGTCGACATGCTGGTGATGTGGGGGAATGAACAGTCAGATAGATTGCTGGGTCGGCACGGCTGGGTGTAGTTGCTGGTGCACTAAAAGGCAGATCTGGTCAGCACCCTTTGGGAGAATGTGTTAGTTAGTTAGTTAGTTAGTCGCAGTTCCAACTTCACAGTGTATAGTGTGAAAGAAAAGATCAATCTTTATAGCATAGAGAAAATGTGCATGGAGAATCTGGCCAACACTCAGGATTATAAAAAAAAGAGGCCAGATGGACACATTATCAAACTGACTCTAATACTATTTGTATTGGTACTCTTCGCGGGCTGTTGAAGGTGAGGACGGAGCATGTATAGGAATGCCCCGAGTGCTATAACATTAGTTCTTGACACAACTCAACTCTTCTCAACTAAGACAGTCAAGAGTTGTCCTCGCGCGTATCAAAGTATTCCTAAATCTTTTATTGATCCGTATTTAGTCAATTTGATTGAATGTTTTCCTATCAGAGCTTTTCCATGTGTACAGTCGTCTCTTGTGTTGTTTAAACTGGGTGTTTCCAATCATCATATCATTTATTTTTGCCAATTCCATCAGGTTTTTACTTTTTCATTTTTTTTTAAATCCCAAAAGCATTGTCGTCAACCACATCTTCCCTTCTCTCCTGTCCTACTTCTGCATTGCCATCTCCAGATATTATTTTGAATTCCTGTTGTTTGGTTTGAGAGATTGCCATTTATGTTTCGTCATAAGATATGTGTATGCTTGCTTGCTTGCTTGTGTTCGTTGGCTTGAGCTCCAACGTTAAGTCCTGTATGTCGGATGAAGGCATCCTGTTGTCCAACATCAGTGTGATGTCATACCGGACTGAGGTTTGCGTGAGTATCCGTTGTCCCATGTCTGGCTTATTGGTGTGCAGACTGGTGGTTCCTCGCCGTACAGGCAGACACTCTCCGACTTCGGAGGAATCTGCGATCCTACTGACTTTAGCCAGGATCATGAAGGTACCTGTTGCCCAGGACGCTCGACGAGGACGCGTCAATAGGTCTTGGCCAGTATATAACCCGGCCCTAGTGTCTTGGAAACACCTCTGCGTCCCATATGTGTATGTTTTCTTCAGGACTCCCTGGTGTTGGTGCATTAATCAATCAAGTACCGTCTCCACAATGAAGGCTGCCTGCAATGGATCTTCAACACTGTTTCCCGCTTTGATTGTTCATTCTGTCAGACTGCTGTCTTCCATCTCTTGATGTTATCATCCCACTTGTATCGTTATCTACCTCTTGCTCGCTTGCCTTCAACCTTACCCTCCAGTTTGATGTTAATGAGAGTGTTATGTCTTTTAACGTTGATGCAAATTCATGTATGCTATTTATATGTATGGGTTTACTAATTTTTCCACAACATCGCTTTATGGCAATATGGATTTGTGGAATTGAAAGGTACACACAATACCATGGACACCTTTAGAACATTAACATAAAGATTGGTTGAAATAAACAGAAATCTGTATTTGTGCGTTATTGATTACACTAAGGCATTCGATAAGGTGAAACACAAAGCATTTATTACAATGTTTGAAAGGTTACGCTTTGATAGTAACGATCTGAGAATAACAAAGAACATGTAGTCGCAACATGTGCAGCCATAAGAATTACAACCAGTTCGGAACTTTTTAACAAATTAAACAAGTTGTTAGATAGGGTTGTGTACTATCATTGTAAAAAGAGAGAGCATTATGTAAATATAAGTAAACTTTTGTTAGTGAGTTTGTGATTGTGAGTGTATTTATACGCGAGTGTGTTTTTGTGTTTTGTTAAGTGTTATCATAACTGTGAGAGTTTGTAAAAAGCACGTAAGTATGTATGCAGGTATGTATGTGTGTGTGTGTGTGTATGTATGCGCGTGTGTTTGCATGTATGGCTGTCTGCCTGACTCATAACATGGTAATATACTTTCATTTGACAATGTTTGTTTCTGCTATGTGAATGTAACACGCACAACAGATAATTGATGTACAAAAGATGAGTGGTTGGAAGGGCTGAATGTAGGACGGGCCTGCGTGCCCAATTTGTGACCCTTTGAAAATAAAGTTCTTGCGTTCTATCATTCTTTCATCCGATGTGTTCAATTTGTATAGCGAAATAATAATGTGGCCCATACAAGACACGCCAGGAATATCGGTTGGCGGTCATGCAGTACACAACTTGCGTTATGCTGAGGACATGGTTGTGGTGGCAGAAAGTAACACGCTGTTACAAGAAATGGTATACCCAAGTGTAACTTCAAGGCGCATGAAACTAACCTGAAACAAGTCAATGCATTTAAGTATTCCGGTTCTCTACTAGTAGTAGATGGTAGATGTATTAAAGAAGTTACATGTGGAAAAGTCAAAGGAAAGATAGCATTTCACAAGATGAAAAATGTTTTCCGCAATTTATCTTTGTCAACTGAGATGAGGAAAAGCGTTCTTAAGTGCTATATTGAGCCAGTCCTGGTGTATGGAAGCGAATCATGGATAGTTAGTAGACGAGTAAGGAATTATGCGGACGCCGGGGGAGAAGAAGAGAATGATGAGAAAACCATGGACAGATAGAAAGAGTGATGAAATATTTTGAAAGAATAAAAATTACTTCCGGTCCCCAGCATGGCGGTTAGGCATTGAACAGCTACGGCCTCTGGAGTATTTACCTCTGTGGCTGCGGTTTGCATTTCGCATTTTCCTCATGTTGAACTGGTAGTATATGGTTCCGTCGCCCTGCTACTGAGTGTGTGCGTGGTGCGACCCTGTGAGCTGTGATAGTCACGTGGAATGCTTTTACATGTCCGCTTTTGTTTGTACAGTGACCTGCATGTTCGGAACAATGGTTACCGTGTGGCTGAATTGACTGCATTGCCTTTTCTGTTCACGGATGCATTTTTCAGGAGACTCATGGGAGTCGGCGCTGGAGCTACGGAGTTCGTGCTTTATACGACACTTTCGGCAGGTCGCCCTGCGGATAGAGACAGAACCATGTGAGAAAACCCTGGTCAATGAGTTCTTTCTCGTGCATGCCGAGTCCATCGACGATGAACTGTGGTTTTCGTGGAGGAATTTTGTGTTGGTATTCTGGCGGCGGCATTATGCACTGTGTACCTGTGCGGACTGTTGGATTGCCGAGACTCCTGTCTGTTACACTTTTCACATTGGACAGTGGGGAGCATTTTGTGTGAAACTCACTGGCACAGGAACGGAGCATAATGGGGACGACCCGTTGCCGTGAAGTTGGAACGTCGACTAATTAACTAACTCACAAAAAGAACTGGTGACGCGCATCATGAACAGAGAATCCAAATTCTTTAGGTGTCTCATGTGCAGGAGAAGGCTAGAGTATGTCGTCGCAACAGGAAAGTTGGAGAGGCAGAGAAATAGGGAATGGTACAGTGTCAGTAATGACTGACAGCACACGTACGACACAAAAGTGAGTATTACATAATGACCAGCGCAACATGGCATGAACTATAAGAAGGAGATCAGAGAAATTGCTATTCCTTTTCCAAATTAAACATTTTCATTTCTTCTTCATCACAGCTTATTTTTGATACCTATACGTGCATTTTATTTATACACATTGATTTCGCTATGATTTGTCCCATTAAAGCGCTTTCTGAAATACTCATGTAACCACTAATTGACTTAGCTATGTCCTCGCAGCGTAGTATTTCTACTAACTTTTGTGTGTGTAACACATACTGAAAAAACGAGGGGGCTTCAATTGGAAACTTTAAAAGTATGATAGAAATTAAAATAACCATGCCATTTTCTTGCCACCTGTCAATACTGTTGTTAAGGATGTAAAGAGTGTTCCGCACGCAACATCGAGGCGCAGACGAACACAATGACGTCGAAAGGACGGTTTGCTTGCTTGCTTGTGTTCGTTGGCTTGAGCTCCAACGCGAAGTCCTGTATGTCGGATGAAGACATCCTGTTGTCCAACATCAGTGTGATGTCATACAGGACTTGAGGTTTGCGTGAGTATCCGTTGTCCCATGTCTGGCTTATTGGTGTGCAGACTGGTGGTTCCTCACCGTACAGGCAGACACTCTCCGACTTCGGAGGAATCGGCGATCCTACTGACCTTAGCCAGGACCCCGAAGGGGCCTGTTGCCCAGGACGCTCGACGAGGACGCGTCAATAGGTCTTGGCCAGTATACAACCCGGCCCTGGTGCCTTGGAAACACCTCTGCGTCCCAAAGGACGGTTTAAAAATGGCCTCTCCACTTTGAGATGCATTAAAGAGGTGCAGCGTTCTGTTTTCGGTTGTTGTTGTGTTTTTTTTTTAAATCAGTGACGGGGTGAAACCTATAGAAATTCATCGGCAAATTACGGGCCAATAGGTGTATGAGTTTAGAAGGAAGTTTCAAAACGGCGTGACTTTTAGATAGACTGTTCACGACCGGGTTAGGCACACCGAGTAGTGAGACTAGATCGATGTTTCTACAGGAATCCAAGCACTTTATCGGCGCCGGAGACTTGCATTGAATACAGTGGTGACTACATTGAACAATGATACATTTGTTCTTTACTTTTTCATAATATTTTCATTATCATCATCAAGTGTCTTGGTGACTGGCGTAGGCGTTCATGACTCTCCGCAGATCTCGGACTTTGGTGTTCTGGATCAACTCCGCCGTTGATATTCCTTCATGCCACCGTCGCAATCCACCCAGCATCATTTCACTTGGTCTGCTGCCTCTCTTCCCCTCGATCTTTCCAGTTGTCTTGATTTTCTCCAATGCCTCCCTTCTCATCACATGACCAAAAAAAGTTGTTTGTCTCTTTCTTATTGTTGTATATAATGTTCTAGTTTCATTAGCCTCTTTCAGGCATTCGTTGTTAGTTACTTTGGCAGTCCAAGGAATTCGCAACATTCGTCTCAGGAACCTCATTTCTGTTGCTTCCAATCTCTTTCTAATTTGTTCATTTACATTTCAAGATTCACAGCAATACAGCAAAATCGGTTCTATATAGCACTTTAGCACTCTTTCTTACATTCAATGATAGTGACTTACTGCATAAGATACTCTTCATTTTCCGAAACACAGCCTTTGCTTGCCCTATTCTGCTCTTAATATCTGTTGTGCAACAGATTTATAACATCAGATGGAAATCTTATCTTATATATGTCTCTATATATTTAAAACTATCCACTTGGTGAAGAATTTTTCTTTTCTATTTCTATTTCACATTTGGGTGTCACCTTTCTCTTTCATATCACCATTGTTACTGTTTTCTTGACAACGTCTACTATCTGCATTCTCCAATGCTTGTTCTGAACTTGGTTTAACAATTAGCAAAAAGAAGACACAGATTATGTTACAAGGTGCACATGGGGTACCATCAATCTTTATTGACGACCTCAAACTAGAGATAGTAGACCATTTTACATATCTAGGATAAGAGGTAAATAGTAAATTATCCCTAGATCAAGAAATCAACATCGGGATATGCAAGGCAGCAACAGGTTAAGAAAAAGAGTCTGGGAGAAAGGAATCTTGCTGCCAAAACAAACGTCCTTGTCTATCAAGGCTGTGTCCTTAGTACTCTTCTTTATGGCAGTGAAGCCTGGACAACTTACTCACACCAAGAGAAACGTCTAAACAGCTTTCATATGCGGTGTCTGCAAAGAATACTTGGTATTAAGTGGCAAGACAAAATTACAAATACTGAAGTTTTGGAAAGATCAGGTTGTGTGACGGTGTATTCCATGCTCAGTCTTCGTAGACTTAGATGGATAGGACACGTTAGTAGGATGGATGATGGTAGAATTCCAAAGGACATCTTTTTAGGTGAATTACAGATGGGTAAGAGATCCCAGCCGATCTCTGTGGCCGAAGGTTTGCGAACGCGGTTCGTGAGCCGCTTACTAGGCGTTCGAAACGCAACCTCGACCGATTTGTGCAACAGACCGTGTCGTCGTTGTATTATAGCGTCTTGGTATGGGAGCCGGTCGTTCAGAAATCAATGGCAAACATTTTTTTAAATTTTTGTTGCGTATCCCTAACGGGACGTTGCAGTCAACAACAGCATTTTTCAGCTGCTGTTGATGTACAAGGCAAGTGTTACGTTCAGTAGTTCGAATGGCAAACTACTGAACGTAAAATTTGCCTAGTACATCCACAGCAGCTGAAAACTGCTGGTGTTGACTGCATGATGGTGAAAATGACCATGTGTTCACATGCATCCACGGTGGGCGAACAAATGTAACAAACTATCGTCTGTCAAGACGGCATGGTGCTAATGAATGAATGAATGAATGTTTTCTTAATATTCAAGGATAGTTCTTTCTTTGCACTCTCTGTTACTACAATGTTCAACAATTGTTGTGGATCTTTTGTATTATCCATCATCAATACTGTGTCATCTGCATAGCGTATATTATTTATCTTATAACCTCCGAATTTTATTCTTGGCTTCTTTTTTTTATCTCTCTCATTATTACTTCGCTATAGTGGGAGAAGAGATCCGGTGACAAAACGCATAATTCCCTTCTTTATTTCCCATTTTAATTGATGCTATTTGGTTCGAGCAAATATTTTTTTTTATTATTCTGAGATCTTTCCCTATCATATTTTACTTTATCATATACCTTAGTATAATCTATGAAGCACAAATATATGTCTTTCTTTGTCTCTATTGATCATTAAATTACTGTCCGTAATGTATATATTGCTCTACCTTTTCCTTCCACAAATCCATATTGCTCTTCACCAATCTCCATTTTTATTTTCTTTCTTATTTTTCTCATTATAGATTCTAAGTAGAAGCTTAGTGACACAATTTGTGAGGTTAATCGTACGAAAATCTTCGCATTCAATTGCTCCTGGTCTTTTTGGTATAGCTATAAATACAGATTTCAGCATATCGCTTGGAATATATCCACTGCTGTAAATATCATTCAACATTTTGGTTAGACGATCATGCTGATGATGATGATGATGATGATGATGATGATGATGATGATGATGATGATGATGATATAAACAAAGTAGACAGTTCAACAATCATAGTAGATAGCTATACAAACAACATAGATCGCAAGATAAAGTACACAGTAGTGCAGGAAAAATCGATAGTTATATAAAAACACACACACACACACACACACACACACACACGTATATATATATATATATATATATATATATATATATATATATATATATATATATACACACACACACACACACAGCTATACAAAATAGACAGTAATTCAAACAAAGTAGACAGTGGTACAAATAAGGTAGATAGTTATACAACCAGCCTGGATAGCAAGACATACACAGAACAAATGATTGAACAAACATCGACAGATACGTAAACAAAACTCGCAAATTAACAAAGCAGACAAAAAGAAAATAGTAACACTGACAATATAACACAGCAAAAGAATTCAGCCAAATACAAATGATATTTATGGCCAGTCTTCTAGAGTCTGTTTTCTAGAGCGACCTAATGTGGCCAAATGTAGATGTTGACATTTGATTCACAAAGAGCTGGAAATAGAACGTTGCCGACCAAGCTGGCAAGCCCAGAAACCGCCATATTGTAAAAATCAGTTGGGCTATGTCGGATTGAGATCGTAGCTTTGGGAGTGTGTTGGCTTTGTAGTTGTGTTTGTGTGCTGTGTGATGAGTTCTTCTGGCTAGCACACTTGCCTGAGATCCGGTGATAATGGGTGCAAATTCGCATCAAGGGGAAGTTTTAAAATTGGAAGTGGGCTAGTTAACTAACAGTCACATAGCCACGTCTGCAATCTAGTGGACTAGTTAACAGACAGTCATATAGCACCGCCTACCATCCTTGGACTAGTTAACTGACAGTCACACAGCCACATGTACCATCTAGTGGACTAGTTAACTGACGGCCACATAGCCACGACTACCATCTCGTGGATTAGTTAATTTACAGTCACATAGACACGCCTAACATCAGGTGGACTAGTTAACTAACAGTCACATAGCCACACCTACCATCTAGTGGACTATCCAACTGACAGTCACTCACCCAAACGTACCATCTGTTCAATTAACTTATTAAAACGTCGCATACTCACATCAGCCTTATTTTGAGCTAGCTAATTGAAACAATCACACACCCACAATAGCCATCATGTGGTCTAGATAACTGAAACTTGCACACTCCCCAAAAACCTTTCGAGATCATATTGGCCTTGTCAGTCAATAAACTTCGTGCTCGTCATCCTTGAATTTCATTGGATGATAAATCGTCTTGATCTTTTATGATGGACAAAACCCATACCCACAACCACTATCGCATCCGTTAATAACTAAAGGTGACATTTTTAAAATATTGTAAACGAAAACAAATAAGCATAAAATTTAAAAATAAAAAATAAAAACAGCTATTGAATTCAGAGGTTGATTGCAAGGTTCTGTAAAGGACATGTGTTTATGTAATGTTTACAACTACTACTACTACTACTACTACTACTACTACTACTACTACTACTACTACTACTACTACTACTACTACTACTACTACTACTACTACTACTACTACTACTACTACTACTACTACTACTACTACTACTACTACTACTACTACTACAATACTGTGTGCAGAACAGTGTTGTTGTTGTTTGTTTTTTTTAATACGTCCGCAACATATTTCAGACAGTTTAACTTGGAGAGGCAATCACATACCAGCGTCAACCAACGAATCTATATTTGTTCTGGGACAACTGTGAAGTCTTAGTTAGTCAAGCAGATTGATATCTTGGTCTCTATCTCCTCAACCATCCATTGTCTGTGTGGTTGCAGGTTCGAGTCGTGACTCACCCACCAGCCCAATGGATCTAACGCGTGGATTAATTTACCAACTGACGTCCTGTGCTGTTCACTTGTTGTCTTAAGGTAGGTGAATTATTTGTCTATCTGAGAATTTTTTCCTCTCTCTCTGTCTCATTTCCCATTTGCTGGATGGAATGTTTGTATTCTGTCTGCCAATGTAACTTAGATAACCTTTGTTTCTCAGTATTTGATCCTCTGTTCTTTGTATGTCTGTGTCACTCTCTGTCGGTCTGTATGTTGGATGGCAACTGTTACTGCTGCAACAACAACAACAACAACAACAACAACAACAACAACAACAACAACAACTACTACTACTACTACTACTACTACTACTACTACTACTACTACTACTACTACTACTACTACTACTAATACTACTACTACTACTACTACTACTACTACTACTACTACTACTACTACTACTACTACTACTACTACTATCACTACTATTACTACCACAACAACTACTACTACTACTACTACTACTACTACTACTACTACTACTACTACTACTACTACTACTACTACTACTACTACTACTACTACTACCACTACTACTACTACTACTACTACTACTATCACTACTATTACTACCACAACAACTACTACTACTACTACTACTACTACTACTACTACTACTACTACTACTACTACTACTACTACTACTACTACTACTACTACTACTACTACTACTACTACTACTACTACTACTACTACTACTACTACTACTACTACTACTACTACTACTACTACTACTACTATCACTACTATTACTACCACAACAACTACTACTACTACTACTACTACTACTACTACTACTACTACTACTACTACTACTACTACTACTACTACTACTACTACTACTACTACTACTACTACTACTACTACTACCACTACTACTACTACTACTACTACTACTACTACTACTGCTGCTGCTGCTACTACTACTACTACTACTACTACTACTACTACTACTACTACTACTACTATCACTAACTATCACTACTATTACTACCACAACAACTACTACTACTACTACTACTACTACTACTACTACTACTACTACTACTACTACTACTACTACTACTACTACTACTACTACCACTGATCCTACAACAATAACAACAATAACTACTACTACTACTACTACTACTACTACTACTACTACTACTACTACTAATATTATTATTACTGCACACTACTGCCACTACTACTACTACTACTACTACTACTACTACTACTACTACTACTACTACTACTACTACTACTACTACTACATCTACTCCTATCTATCAAGCCAATCAGCTCAGCGATGGATGAACTATCAGCATCTAGAAACAACACTAATAAAACTGTGGTCGTTATGCGGGACACGTGACTGCAATCTGGTACAAGAATTGTTTGTTTGTCTTCGGCTCATAGTCCTCAACCCCTGGCTGGCTTTCTGTTTTAAATGTCACCAACCATGCGCTGGACCAGCTTTACAAACATTGCATTTCCGAAGTGAGTAGCAGTGGTCGATGAGCTCACGATCTAAACGCAGACCGCATTGCAGCTACTGTTGAAGTATTGCAACATGCCTTCATGATCAGATTCTGTCTTCTGGCTACTTAAGAACATCGTGGCAAGTTCTGGAAACAACTGTTCTTTCTTGCTGTTGGAGATCTGGGACTTGGATTTAAGAATGTCGAAGTCAAATATTACAGACAGTTTGCTTGTCGAAGTCAAATATTACAAACAGCTTGCTTGTCGATATCAAATATTACAGACACTAATCTTGTCGAAGTCAAATAATATAGACAACTTGCTTTTCGAAGTCAAATATTAGAGACATCATTCTTGTCGAAGTCAAATTTTACAGACAACTAACTTGTTTAAGTCAACTATTATAGACAACTTGCTTTTCTTCTTGCGCTTCTTCCCGCGATTGCATATTCAATGACCGCACCACCTGGCCAGGTCTCATTACGAACTTGATCGTTCTTTGGAGTTGCGCTTAAGTCCCATGGATATGTACGGGTTCCCATTCGCATCGGCGCGGGTTTGTAAAATATACCTGGACTTACAAGTCGATCCAGCCTAAAGTGAGTACTAGAAATTGTCTTGGGAAACAAAGGCGACCAATGTGATACTGGCTACACCATCAAACAAATTCGATGTCTTTATAACAATAGGGGTATAGCACCACATGACCCATGTCCCTTAGGCGTCTTTTACTTATAGTTTACATTATTTCCGCCAAAGCCTGAGTTTCGTGTTGATTCAGCGGGCTAGTATATGTTTCCTTGCCCGTTGTACAGAGTACAATCACGCAGATCATGTTCAACCATGCTTGTTTAGAATTGTGAAAGAAAGTGACCAAGTTTTTGCATCAGTTTATTCTGTCTGTTTGTTGTTGTTGTTGATGTTGTTGTTGTCAAAATGCTGTTGTGGTTCCTTCATCTGGCGTCACGATGTTATTAAGATTGTGGACCAAATATTGCTGGGTTGTCTCTGCTTGAAAGCCCAATGTTGGTGAGTTATGGCCATTCGACAGCCCAATTTTAGTGAGTTATAGCCACTAGGCAGCCCAATGTTGGTGAATTATGACCACTTGGTAGCCAAAATGTTGCTGAGTTGTCATCACCTGATAGCGACACATTACTGAGTTGTCGCCATTTGTCAGCTCATATTTTGGTGATTTGTAGCTACTTGTCAGCTCAAATGTTAGTAATTTGTCGCCACTGCTCAGCATATTTGTTGCTGAAGTTATAGTCATTTGTTAGCCCAAATATTACTGAAGTTTTAGCCACTTGTCAACCCAAATATTGCTGAGTTTCTGTGTGTATGTTGAAGAAGCTTGGGAAAAACCTTCATCCCTACCATACTTCTCCTTTTATCTCTATGGGCGATAGTAATTATCTCCGTACCTAATTGTCGCCACTTGTTCCCATTACAAGTAATTAATAAGCTGATGCCCTTTCCGTCTACGCCTATATCTTGAAGGCATGTAATTAATGGTTCATGTTGAATAGCCTTCTTGTAGTCTATATAACTTACATATATGTTTTATGAACTTCTAAATATTTTACAATCAACATCCTCAAACAGATTATGGCTTCTCTATTTCCCCTTTTTTGCGGAACCCAAATTATTCTTCAGATACTTCCTCATCTATTTTATTTTTAATTCTTTCTTCTATGGCCTTGATGAGTATCTTAGTTATATTGCTCATTATGCTAATAGTTATGTATTCCTCAAAATTAACAGCTCTGGGCTTTTTGGATAGTGTGATGAAAATTGATGTTATCAAATCCCTTGGTGATGTCTAAACACTACTGGAATAGGCTTCTTGGTGTTTCGTTATAAGGCAGCTTGGCTGGTGGACAGGGAGGTAGACAAGCAGACAGACAGACAGACAGAAAAAAACCGCACATATACAGACAGATAGAAAGAAAGCCAAACACACAGAAAGGCAAACGCATAGATAGGCAGGATGAGAGGTAGACAGGCAGGCAAACGTCAAGATAGACAGACACGCGGGATCGTGTGCAGATAGGAAGTAAGACAAACACGTGACAGACATAGCCACACACCAGCAGATCAACAGATGCAGATATATAGATACATCTAGACAGATGGAATCGCAGATAAACGTGAATGTAGACAGACAGACAGACAGACAGACATGCAGGCAGGCAGGCAGGCAGTCAGTCAAACAGACTAGCAGGCTAACAGTTAAACAAACAAATAAACAAACATAAGTATAGATTTTGAGGCAATCAGACAGTCACACAAGTATGTGGTCAGGAAACGATGTCAAATAGCTAGGTACATAGTAGACTGATAGATGGGTGTTTGTATGAAGAGGCGAACCATCAGACAAACAGAAAGTCACATAGATACGGCACACAGGTAATAATTTCCTAGTTACATCATCAATTTACGCGGTCCAATTGAGATGATCTCTTTACAGCAGGTGTCGGTCTGGCGTTTACCTTTGATTAATCCGAATTAGTTGTCTGTAGTTAATGAATTATTGATTATCAATTTCCACAGACTGAGACATATGCAAATATCGTCTTCGGGTCATTTCACATTGTAATCATTCATCCATCATGTGCCGTGCCTGTAAGCCTTGATGGTCATGGTTCGCCATCTCCCAGGATCACCAGTATTGGAGTAGATCTGTGTTCTTGCCCGGATTATACCACACGGACAAGCCACCTATGTATTTATCTATGTGCTTTCCTCTTGCTCTTTTACTTACACTGTTGCCAGTTGCATCTATGTTTTCAAAGGGGTTACCGACGTAATTCGTATTCCCACATACTGCTTTCGAAACACAGCTGCGGGTGATTTGGAAGCAGAACGCCTTGCGCTGGTTTTCATAAAATGGTATGAGCACCAGTAGTTTAGAAATCAATGGCAAACTACTGAATGTGAAACGTGCCAAGAAATCACAAACAGCCAAAAATGCCGACGATGACTGAGACGTCCTGTAAAGGATATGCCACTGACTTTGACCTAAGTTTTCTAGTTATTTCTCCCCATAACATGCTTTTAAATGGTGACTGTTAACGCGTCTCTTTGTCTTCTCCTCTTTTTCCTCCTCCTTCTGCTGTCATTTCTGGAACTGATATCGGCGACCACAACTCTTATCCTCTTTATCAGGGTCGGAGAATCTTTCTTCTGTCAAGGATCATTTGGAGAGTATATATATCAACTTAAGAATTAGTCTTCTATATTTATATATTAACTAACTCACCCCTGATATGATGGCCTGACCTGCTTTTCTTTGGTGAGGTGTGTGGTGTTAGCTGATATTGATTATGTTGCTATAAGATGTATTGATGATTGTGTATTAAGCTCCTAGAGTTGTTGAATTTTCAGTCCCGCCTGCGGTTGCTTTAGCAGGGCCAAACCAAATTATTTCGCGGGCTTCATACAACCCCCGGACCGGACGTCCCCGACCCTACTCTGTCATTTGATAGTTTAATGAAATTGGTATTGATTATAATATTATCTTTTTTTCCGATGTTTGTTCACGTACATTTTTCTCTTTCTTCCCCTGCCTCTCTAGTTTAATATTGTCTCACGTTAAGATAATAACTCTATTTGACTTCTTTAGTTGATTTGCCTCATAATATTTGTTTGTTGTTTATGGTTGTAATCCCTGATTTCGAAATACATGTAAT
Organism: Cepaea hortensis; assembly: GCA_963921405.1. Classification (NCBI taxonomy): domain Eukaryota; kingdom Metazoa; phylum Mollusca; class Gastropoda; order Stylommatophora; family Helicidae; genus Cepaea; species Cepaea hortensis. The sequence continues at coordinate 86,755,940 of OY992884.1, read as the reverse complement.
TATATATCCAAACATGTTGTTTGTTTATCTTAACGCGATATAATCAAATTCTCATATTACCATTAATAATGTTTATCATCTTTCCCAAGGCGCTATGGTGTTTGTTGTTATTAATTAATACTCCACCATCCTCCATTCTGTGACTTCTTTTGTCCGTTATTGTCTTCGGGTTACCATTATCTCCAGCTCCCACTTTGCGTGCTTTCTTGTGGATTTGTTCTCTGTAATTGTTTATTTAGATGCATCCAGGGCTCTTTTGTTTCCACTACTGGCTTGTCGTTTATGATGTGACTTCTTTATACTTTCTCCTTTCCATAAATTTGTTATCATAATTGCTCAATTCTGAGTTCTTTGGACGCTTGCATATTGTATTATATGAGTTCTTTATCTGTTAGGGAACTCGACAGCGTAGTGGTTTGACTCTCACCTATCGTTCTAGTAATCAGGGTTCAAATCGACAATCCGTAGGTCAGCATGGCCGAGTGGATAAGAACGAGTGTTCTTAAACATCCGGTGTGCTGATTCCGAGGTAATGGGTTCAACCCCTACACCGGACAGTTGGACTAAAATGTTGACCTCTCGTCCTCGACTTGGGGACGTTAATTACAAGTACCTCTGAAGTCTTAGTAGGTTGATGGTAGTACTGATGGTAGTACTGATGGTAGTACTGATGGTAGTACTGATGGCGAGGGACACTGTTAATAGGGAAAGCAAATCCACATGCAAAATTCAGTCCAGAACTACTAGAAGTAGTGTGTATGAACTACCCTTGAGTTCAAAGCGACACTTCGATGGATGTTTTAAAATAACAGATATGGTTATGTATGTCGATCAAGCTAAGAATTGTTAGCCACTTTATGTCTTGTCTACCTCACCCATCGAGAAGTGACTGACCGGCGTGATACCTCAACTATCGAGAGGTGACTGACCGGCGTGATACCTCACCCATCGAGAGGTGACTGACCGGCGTGATACCTCACCCATCGAGAGGTGACTGACCGGCGTGATACCTCACCCATCGAGAGGTGACTGACCGGCGTGATACCTCACCCATCGAGAGGTGACTGACCGGCGTGATACCTCACCCATCGATAGGTGACTGACCGGCGTGATACCTCACCCATCGAGAGGTGACTGACCGGCGTGATACCTCACCCATCGATAGGTGACTGACCGGTGTGATACCTCACACATCGAGAGATGACTGACCGGCGTGATACCTCACCCATCGAGAGGTGACTGACCTTTGACAAGATGGGCTCAGGAGCATATGTCCAGTGCATTCCAAGGCGTGTTGGGAGGGTGGAGTGTCGGGGGGGGGGGGAGAGGGGGCTTTACTTAATTCCTGACTAGACATAAGTCTGTTGAAGCTGAAATGATGTTGTACTGACATACGTGCTTCAAATGTTGAAGCTGGAATGATGTTGTACTGCCACCTGGATTCTATACTGATGCAGTCTGTATCCTAAACAACCGGTTATCTGTTGGGGTATCATCCTTGCACTCCGTACATGTCCATAGGTGCTCAGATCCCCCCACCCCCATCCACCCTGAACATATGTATGTACGTCCGGTGGCTAATACTGCCAATTCTGTGTTGATTAACGAATCCCCTCGTTGTCCCGATTTGCCTCTAGTCCCGAGTATTTCATTCCAGACAACGATACGGATTCACTGGCGTCAAACGTCTCCGATGTCGACATCTCACTAATAACATCGGGACGAGGCATGGGCTGACCATCTGCAGGGGGATACACAGCCAGCAAGCTGACCAGCTCGTTCATCAGTACCAGCTGGGAGCGGTCCTTGACCAGCTCCAGTTCTCTAACCCAATCAGTCAATCTAACAAACTCGGACCCGTTCATCTCTGTTGGCGTACCTTTGTTCACTGACATTTAGTGTAGTTGGATATCAACAGTGAGAATCCTCTTCTATTCTCGGCCCAGCCCATATTTCCCTACATCTGTCAAACGTCAGCATCGACTCATCATCAGTGATAGAAGCACCTGTCGGCACGCCGAGGTCATCGGATCTAATCCGATCAAAAGCTCCAAGTTATTCCACATTTGTTTCTGCACGCATGGCAGTTGCTGCTATAGTGCGTTCACAAATGTTTGAAAAGTATCTGTCGCGTCAATATTTAATGTTTCCTGCCATCTTTTATATACTCCCACCCAAGGAGTATGTCTTTGATAGATCCAAAGGCAACTGAAATTATGGAAAGCGACGAAAATTCTTTGAAGTGTTGGCGAAAATGTATGGAATTCTCGCTAACAAATTTGGTTAACAGTAATGCACGTCGATTCTGAACACTTCCGTTCCACTAAGTGACTTGCTTCTCGTAAGGAAATTCCCGTGCAGCACGGGAAATTTTCATTATTGAACACTGATATTTCCCTGAGAAGATGTAATACATTTCATAATATGCATTTCATTACTGGTATGTAAATATTGTACCGAATATAAACGAACATGCATTGGATCTGCTTTACAATCTAAAGAACAACTGTTTTGTTGGGAGTATATAATGATAAGGTTATATGCTAAATCTCATCGTTTTCACACGGTTGGTTACTGAGTTCCTTCCTTCCTTCCTTCCTTCTTTCCTTCCTTCCTTGCGCCCGACCACCCGGGGCGTTCATTTGAAATCCGTTCGTGCCGCACCGCGCGTAATTGCGTCCGTTGAACATGATCATGTCATAGTCATGTGATAAGTACTGACCATGGAATAAAACAGCACGTGCTTATCGTCCCGTTCTGTTTCTGACCGTTGAGAAAATGACCGGGTTGATCCAAATCCGCCCAAAGAAGCTCAAAGAGCGGTAATTCAGTTTCTTTCATTTGAAGGATGTCGACCAGTGGACATTCATCGAATAATGCAGACAGCGTACGGTAACAAATGTGTGTCGATGACAACAGTGACAGACTGGGCACGAATATTTCGGAAAGGACGTCAGTTCACGACAGATCTTCGACGACCGGGTCAAGCGCATATTGTTGCAACAACAAAAAACCTATCGCCAAAATTGATGCAGCAGTACAGATGAACTGTTGTCGAAGCATACGTTCGCTAGCGAAACAATTTAACGTGTCAATTGGAACAATTCACAAGGTCGTTCGTTAGAAACTGCAATATCGGAAGGTGTGTTCACAGTGGGTATCACGGATGTTGACCGACCACCAAAAAGAGGAACGTATGGCATGGTGTTTGAACAACTTGCTGCGTTACAGAGTGGAGGGTGATGGTTTTCTCTTCCGCATAGTGGCAGGCGATGAATCATGGTGTCACCACTTTGAGCCGAACAGCAAAAGAGAGAGCATGTAATGGAAGCATGCTGGATCACCGAAAGCCAAAAAATCCAAGTTACATGTTTCCGCTGGTAAGGTTATGCTGAGCGCATTTTTTGACCATGAAGGGCTATTGTTGGCCGACTTTAGAGAGCCTGGTGTCAACATCAACTCTACCCACTACTTGCAAACACTAGACAAGCTGCAAAAAGCCATCAAGAATAAACGATCCGGCATGCTTTCTCGCGGTGTGATTTTATTGCACGATAATGCTTGTCGACATATTGTGCAGGAAGCATTAGCAAGGAAGAAGTGGGAAATTCTGCAACATCCAGCCTATAGTCATGATTTGTCACCAAGTGATTTTCATTTGTTCAGACCTCTAAAAAAATTCCCTCAAGAGGCAACGATTTCACACAGATACAGACGTAATGAGCGCGGTAAACACTTGGTTCAGTGAGCAACCACAATCCTTTTTTTTCGGACGGCATTCGCCGCCTACCTAAGCAATGGGATGCTTGCCTGAATGCCTACGGCGACTTATTCTGACCAAGCCATGGTGTATAATTCATTCAAAATGAATGCTTTGTTAATTCTACCACACCTGTTAATGTTTCTTTCATGCTTTTGTAATAAAGCCATTGGAACGGGTTTCAAGTGAACGTCCCTAATAGTTGTGAAGACAGATCTTGTAATTCATGCAGCACTCAATACGGTGGCGATTTTTTCTTTCTCATCCAACGATAGTTTAAACATTCTTCTCTGCCCACGATATTGTAAGCATTCTTCTCTGCCCACGATAGATTAAACATTCTTCTCTGCCCACGATAATTTAAATATTCTTTTCAGCTTACGATATCTTTAACATTCTTTTGTGTCCACGATATTTTAAGCATTCTTCTCTGTCCACGATATTATCAACATTCTTCTCTGTCCCGATATTCTCCACATTCTTCTCTGTCCACAACATTCTCAACATTCTTCTCTGTCCACAATATTCTCAACATTCTTCTCTGTCCACAACATTCTCAATATTCTTCTCTGTCCACAATATTCTCAACATTCTTCTCTGTCCACAACATTCTCAACATTCTTCTCTGTCCACAATATTCTCAACATTCTTCTCTGTCCACAACATTCTCAACATTCTTCTCTGTCCACAATATTCTCCACATTCTTCTCTGTCCACAATATTCTCAACATTCTTCTCTGTCAACAACATTCTCAACATTCTTCTCTGTCCACAATATTCTCCACATTCTTCTCTGTCCACAACATTCTCAACATTCTTCTCTGTCCACAACATTCTCAACATTCTTCTCTGTCCACGATATTATCAACATTCTTCTCTGTCCCGATATTCTCCACATTCTTCTCTGTCCACAATATTCTCCACATTCTTCTCTGTCCACAATATTCTCAACATTCTTCTCTGTCCCGATATTCTCCACATTCTTCTCTGTCCACAATATTCTCAACATTCTTCTCTGTCCCGATATTCTCCACATTCTTCTCTGTCCACAATATTCTCAACATTCTTCTCTGTCCCGATATTCTCCACATTCTTCTCTGTCCACAATATTCTCCACATTCTTCTCTGTCCCGATATTCTCCACATTCTTCTCTGTCCACAACATTCTCAACATTCTTCTCTGTCCCGATATTCTCCACATTCTTCTCTGTCCACAACATTCTCAACATTCTTCTCTGTCCCGATATTCTCCACATTCTTCTCTGTCCCGATATTCTCCACTATCTTCTCTGTCCACAACATTCTCAACATTCTTCTCTATCCATGATGTTCTCAACATTCTTCTCTGTCCCGATATTCTCCACATTCTTCTCTGTCCACAACATTCTCAACATTCTTCTCTGTCCACAACATTCTCAACATTCTTCTCTGTCCCGATATTCTCCACATTCTTCTCTGTCCACAACATTCTCAACATTCTTCTCTGTCCCGATATTCTCCACATTCTTCTCTGTCCACAACATTCTCAACATTCTTCTCTGTCCCGATATTCTCAACATTCTTCTTTGTCCAAAACATTCTCAACATTCTTCTCTGTGTACCATATTCTCAACATTCTTCCCAGTCCACGATATGTTCAACATTCAGCTTTATTCACAATATGTTCTACATTCCTCTCTGTCCACGATACTCTGAACATTGTTCTCTGTCCACGATATTCTCACCAATCTTCTCTGTCCACAATATTCTCAAAGATTTTTCTAGGTCCACGTGTTTCTCAACATTTTTAATGCTTACAAAATCAATTTGACAATGTTTTTTTCCCCTATGTAAATGTAACATGTCATCTAAAAGTACTGGAGAGTTTTGGTCATAGACCACAACTTTAGGAAGGGAATATCCCAACTGCACCTCCCCGTGGTAGAGGATGGAAACACACTACGGTGTGGCTAACACAGCTCTGGGGACCGAGTATACACCGGAATAAGTGGACAACTCTGCAGCTGAGCAGAGCAGGGCACTCACTTGTCCTTACAGTCGGAAATGGCTGTCAAAGGCAGAGGTAAAAAGACCACCATGTGAATGTGGAAGGCAAGGGGAAACCACCACATTATCTTCCCAAGACTTTATGGCAAAACATATATCAAAGTTAGTGAAGGACATTAATGGCTGTCTTAGGGCATCCTCGTCCGGTAGGGACAGTCATGAGCCACAGGTGACACCAGACCGTCATCCAGCTAATGATGGCAAAATCTTAACTAAAATAAATAAATTTAGAGTAGGAACATGGAATGTTAGGACATTAAATGAGCTAGGAAAGTTGACCAACGTTCTAAGAGAAATGGATAGCATGAAAATGAATATACTAGGCGTTAGTGAGATGAGATGGAAGGGATCGGGCAAAATTATAGCTGACAATCACACAATAATTTATTCTGGAGGGAATACACATGAAAAAGGTGTAGGAATAATATTAGACGAAAAAACAGCCAAGTCAATTAATGGATACTGGTGTATTTCATATAGAGTTATTATGGTAAAAATCAAAGGCAAACCAATAGACATAAATATTATACAAGTATATGCACCAACAGCAAGCAGTAGTGATGAAGAAATACAACACTTTTACGACGAAATAGAAATGGCGATGGCTCAAATTGGATCACAAGAAATAAAGATAATACTTGGTGATTTTAATGCAAAAGTTGGAAAGGGAAAAATGGAGGATGTAGTGGGGAATTATGGTTTAGGTACAAGAAATGAAAGAGGGGAAAAGCTAATAGAATGGGCAAATATCAATGATATGATAATTGGAAACACATGGTTTAAACACCATAAAAGACGACTGTACACATGGATAAGCCCTGATAAGAAAATACGCAACCAAATTGACTACATACTAATTAATAAAAGATTTAGAAATGCTTTAATTAATGTAAAGACAATGCCTGGTGTTGACTGTAATAGTGATCATGTACCACTATGTGGACAAATAAAAGTAAGATTAAAGAGAGGGAAAAAAATGGTGAAGAACATGAGACTTAATAAAGAGGTTCTGAAAATAGATAAAGAAATGCAAGAACAATACAGAGTGACTGTGAAAAATAGGTACAATGCAATAGCTAAGATACAGAGTATAAATGAACAATGGGAAATGTTAAGGGACTCCATTCATCAAACTAGCAAAGAAGTATTACCGGAGAGAGGCAAAATAGCTAAGAAAAAATGGATGAATGAAGATATCTTAAAATTGATGGACAAAAGAAAACAGAGTAAAAATGACAAACAAGAATATGCTAAGATAAATAAAGAAATAAAAGATAAATGTGGGAAGGCTAAAGAAAGTTGGTTAAACGAGCAATGCAAAAAAAAATTGAATTAAATTCCATTAAAGATACAAAAAATATGCACAGACAAATCAGTGAGCTTACAGGAAGAAAAATAAGAATAAATACAGGGTGTTTGAAATCAAAAACAGGAAAGATAATATTAGAGGAAGATGCTATAATGAAGAGGTGGAATGAGTAAATAAGAGAATTATATGAAGGAGAAAGGGAAGAATTAACAGAAGATAGTAACTTAGAAGGTCCACCTATTCTGAAAGAAGAAGTCGCTGACGCTATGAAACGTATGAAGAAAGGAAAAACAGCTGGGCCAGATGAAATCACAACAGAATAATTAGAAGTATTGGGAGAATTTGGAGTAGATATATTAACCAAAATGTTGAATGATATTTACAGCAGTGGATATTTACCCAGTGATATGCTAAAATCTGTATTTATAGCTATACCAAAAAGACCAGGAGCAATTGATTGTGAAGATTTTCGTACAATTAACCTTATAAACCATATCACTAAGCTTCTACTCAGAATCATAATGAGAAGAACCAAAAAGAAAATAAAAATGGAAATTAGTGAAGAACAGTATGGATTTGTGGAAGGAAAGGGCACAAACAATGCAATTTATACATTACGGACACTAATAGAAAGGTCAATAGAGAAACAGAGAGACATATATTTGTGCTTCATAGATTATACTAAGGCATTTGATAAAGTAAAACATGATGAACTGATTAAAATGTTGGAAGATATCAACACTGATGGAAAAGATTTAAGAATAATAAAGAATATTTACTGGAACCAAGTAGCAGCAATTAAAATGGGAAATAAAGAGGGTAGTTACGAACAGATAAAGCTAGGAGTACGACAAGGGTGTGTCTTGTCACCAGATCTTTTCTCCCTGTATAGCGAAGTAATAATGAGAGAGATCAAAGAGATGCCAGGAATACTAGTTAGAGGTTATAATATAAATAATATACGCTATGCAGATGACACAGTATTGTTGGCGGATAATTCAACAGATCTACAACAATTGTTGGTCATTGCAGGTAACAGAGAGTGCAAGGGGGTGACTCCTTGAATATCAAGAAAACAGTAACAATGGTAATATATATCAAAGAAAATGGTGACACCAAAATGTGACATAGAAATAGAAGGGAAAATCCTTAACCAAGTTGATAATTTTAGATACCTAGGGGCATTTATAACATCAGATGGAAGATGTACAACAGAGATTAGGAGCAGAATAGGGCAGGCAAAAGCCGCATTTCAGAAAATGAAGAGTATCTTATGCAATAAGTCACTATCACTAAATGTAAGAAAGAGAGTGCTGAAATGCTATGCAGAACCGGTTTTGCTGTATGGCAGTGAATCTTGGAATGTAAAGGAACAAATTAAGAAGAAATTAGAAGCAACAGAGATGTGGTTCCTGAGACGAATGTTGCGAATTCCTTGGACTGCCAGAGTAACTAACGACGACTGCCTGAAACAGGTTAATGAAACTAGAACATTATATACAACAATAAGACAGAGACAAACAGCTTTCCTCGGTCATGTGATGAGAAGAGAGGCATTGGAGAACATCGTAACAACTGGAAAGATCGAGGGGAAGAGAGGCAGAGGTAGACCAAGAGAAGTGATGCTAGATGGATTGAGACGGTGGCATGGAGGAATATCAGCAGCAGAGTTGATCCAGAAAACCAAAGACCGAGATCTATGGAGAGCCATGAACGCCTACGCCAGCCGGCACGGCACTTGATGATGATGATGAAATGTAACATGCACATTTGATGAATGAAAGATGAGTGATCGAAAGGGCCAAATGTAAGACGGGCCTGAGTGCCCAATTTGTTACCCTTTTAAAATAAAGTTCGTTCGTTCGTTCTTTCGTTCGTTCGTTCGTTCGTTCTGCCCATAATATTCTCAATTCTTCTCTGCTCACGATATTCTAGCATTCTTCTCTATCCACGACATTCTCAATTCTTTTCTGTCCACGATATTCACACTTCTTCCCTGTCCACCATATTCTCAACTTTTTCTTTAAAAATTCACATCTGTGCATCACATATCTTCTGCATCAATAAAAACCTGCCACACACAACGTTTCACCGGATCTTTGTACTTGTCAGATTTCTGCCATTTTTTCTTGTTGTTGAGTGGAAGGGGGGGGGGGGGGGGGGTTGGTGTTCATTCTAGTAAACTAATCTGTCTTTTTATAGAGCACACATTAAGAATCACACACCACTTGCACGAAATCCGTATCAGATACGAGGAGCTATCCATCCACATATCCATCCACTTGTCTATCCATTCCATCCATCCATCCATCCATCCATCCAACAAATCACTCACAAACCCATCCATTCATCCATCCATCTATCCAATCACCATCAAAACATCCACCCAACAATCCATCTATCTATACCAGTCCATCCTTCCAATCACCAATCCATCCATCCTTCAACTCACCCATCCACCCATGCATCCACTCATTCATGCATCCATCCAATCACCCATCAATCCATCACCCACCCACCAATCTATCCATCCAATCACCCATCCACACACCCACCCTTCCATCCATCCACCCACCCACCCATCCATCCATCCATCCATCCATCCATCCAACCATCCATCCATCCATCCATCCACCCATCCAATCACCCACCTATCCATCCATTCATCCATCAAATCATCCACCAACCCATCCATCCACCCAAACACCCATCCTCCCATCCATTCACCCACCCATCCAGCCATACCCATCTATTCTTCCTATCACCAATCCATCCATCCATCCATTCAAACACCTACCGACCCATCCAACCATGCATCAGCTCATCCATCCATCCAGTCAAACGCATCCATCCATCCTATCACCCACCCATCCATCCAATCACTCATCCATCCATCTACCCACCAAACCATCCATCCATCCATCTACCCATCCATCCATCCATCTACCCATCCATCCATCCATCCATCTACCCACCCATCCATCCATCCATCCATCACGCAGCCACCCATCCCCCCATCTAATCAGCCACCCACCCATCCATCCATCCATCCACCTATCTATTCAGTCACCCACCCAGCCATCCACCCATTATCCACCCACCCACCTATCCGTCCATCCATCAGTCCATCCATTCATTCATCCATCGATCCATCCATTCATCCAATCACTCACCCATTCATCAATCCATACATCCAATAACCCACAACTCATCTACCCACACACCTATACATCCACTCACTCACACACCCATCCATCCATCCATCCAGCCACCAAACTACCCATCCACCCACCCATCCAAACATCCACCCATCCATCAAAATTTCCACCCGCCCATCCATCCATGCATCCATCCAATCACCCCGCACCCCTTCACCCACCCACCTATCCCTCCATCCACCAATCACTCACCCACCCACCCACAAACCCATTAATCTATCCATCCACCCACCCATCAATCCATACATCTATCCGTCCATCCATCCAATCACCCACCCACCCACGCACCCATCTAGAGTGAAGCATGCTATAAATATTATCTATGTGCAGATTGTCTAATGTGAAAATGTATCTTGCGCTACCCCCACCCGGCGTCTGTGGCTCAGAGTTGGTGAGCTCATTTTAACAAACCCGACATTGCGGACTCGACGTCCGCCCCAGACGGTACACCCAAATTACACTCAAATTACATCAACAGCCAACAGCATCAACATCACATCACCAATGACACCCACATAACACCCACAATATACTCACAACACCCATATTAGGCTCACGTTGTATTCACAAACAGACCTGCATCTTATCCACAATGACACCCACATCACATTCCCAATCACACTACATTATACTCACTAACCCCCCCCCCCCCTCCTTACACACACACACACACACACGCACACACACTACACCACATCCACAAACGCACCCATATAACCTCTAGAGTCGCACCCAAGACACACTGAAAGATTCACATCATATTAACAATGACACCCACATGACACCCACACCCTGCCCACACACATCGGGTCACACCCACACCCACATACACCCACATAACGTCCACAATCACATCTTGGACACATCCACAAACAGAATATCATCATATCCCCATTGACATCCAGATTACGCTCATATCACATCCTCTGCCTTCAGATCACATATTCACACTGACACCCGGATTACGCTCATATCACATCTACAAGCACACCCACACAACACCCACACCGCGCCCACACATAAACACACACGCACACTCCATACATTTATATAATTTCCACATATAATATTTTCAAACATCGTTGCTCACACATGACATATTTTCATATGGTATTTATTATGAGATGATCTTCAGAAAAAGAAAAAAAAATTATATCTATAGAAAATCTTCTATGCCATAAACATGTTTTTCTATATGTCGCAGACACGTTTGAAAGAAATACAGAAATCGAGAGGAGAAAGAAAGAAAGAAGGTGAAAAGGAAAGAAAGAGGAGGGAAAGGAAGGAAGGATTAGTGGCTACAGACAAGATAAAAAAAAATAATAATAAAGTGACAGAGAGAAATGTCAACAGTGAGAAAATAAAATCAATATGGCGGACGAGGGTGTGGGCTGACCGTTGAGAGGAGATTGAGATGGGGAGAGCATCTGTGGTGAGAGAAGGCACACAGCAGAAAGATAGATGAGGAGAAAGACGTGATAATAATGATAGGGAGAAGAAAATTGGAGATAGAAATGAAAGATGTAACAGATGAAGGAAGGTACGATAGTGAGTTATCATCATCATTAAGTGAAATGCCAGGTGGCGTAGGCGTCCATGTCACTCCACAGATCTCGGTCTTTGGTGTTCTGGATCAACTCTGCTGCTGATATTACCCCATGCCACCGTCTCAATCCATCTAGCATCATTTCTCTTGGTCGGCCTCTGCTTCTCTTGCCCTTCATCTTCCCAGTCGTCACTATGTTCTCCAATGCCTCCCCTTTCATCACATGACCAAAGAAAGCTGTTTGTCACTTTCTTATTGTTGTAATGTAATGTTTTAGTTTCCTTAACTTCTTAAAGGCAATCGTTGTTAGTTACTCTGGCAGTCCAAGGAATTTGCAACATTTGTCTCGGGAATCACATCTCTGTTGCTTCCAATTTCTTCCTAATTTTTGTTTATCTACATTCCAGAATTCACTACCATACAGCCAAATAGGTTCTGTATAGCACTGCAGCACTCGTTTCCTTACATTCATTGATTGTGACGTATTGCATAAGATACTTTTCATTTTCTGAAATGCATCTTTTGTTTGCTCTATTCTGCTCTTAATCGCTGTTGTGCACCGTCAGTCTGGTGTTATAAATGCCCCTATATATTTAAAATGATCCATTTGGTTAAGAATTTTCCCTTCTATTTCCATTTCACATTATGGTGTCACATTGTTCTTTGATGTCACCATAGCAACTGTTTTCTTGATATTCAAGGAGAGTCTTTTCTTCGCACTCTCCGTTACTACAATATTGAGAGATTGAGATATATTGACAATTAGAAAGCAGATATAGTGATGGATATACAAATAGATAGACAGATTGGCGGATGGAAAAATCAATAGAAAGATAGAGAGATAAACAAGAAGAAAGACAGATTGATGAATAGAAAGTTAAAGAGATAGAAAGATAAAAAGACAGACAGACCTACGGATGGACGGACGGACAGAGTCGAACAGAAAGATAGAGAAATAGACAGACAAAACGACAGACAGTTGAAAAGAAACATATAGAGATAAACAGACAGGCAGACGTAAGGGTGGAAGGTATGGAAAGATTAATTTAAAGGCAGAAAAAAGACAGACCGATGAACGGATGAATAGAACGATAGACAGACAGACCAAATTTACTACCCATCAACTTCGTGACGAAAAAGGCTGACGCTCACGCCAGCAGCAACGAAGTCGCACACACAAAAATCATAGAGACTAAGATGGCAAACGACCGAAGGCAACATTGCCGAAGAGAACGATATGGGGTCAACCGCAACGTCCTGCAGATAACACACATATATATATATAGTTAGTTTAGTTTAGTCGATGGATCAACATCACGGCACACGGGTGCAACCCATAAGTGCTCCGTTCTCTTCCTAACTCAAACCTGAGTCTGGAGAAACTCAGCTCATTTCACGAACTCCGAAGCACCGGCGAGGATCCTGAAATACTTTGGGTAGATTTTTGACTCGAAATTTTGCCCGGGCAGCGCCGTTAGGCTACTCTTTTCGATTTCCAACTGCCAAGGGATTTTTTACGTGCGCAGCAATACACACGGGCGTCCGATCTCACTACCCAGAGACCAGGGGAAATGTTATTACAAGAAGTCCACGAGAAAAAGTCCCGGTCATCACCGGGGCTTGAACTCGGGACCTCCAGCACTCGAGGCGGACACCATACCTCGAGACCACGCAGCCATATATATATATATATATATATATAACTTATGGCATCATGCTTTGGAATAATTAGTTCTCTGTGTACTATGCCTTCCTTTACCATTTTACGAATTGATGTGTCGGGTGTCTCCCACACTCTAGTTTCAAATGTCTCGGTTGCGTATCTAGGAAATCCAGACGTTCTCATGTGTGTACTTTCCGGGAATGAAGACAGATCACTACATTATGCATGTACACGCACATCCGCACACACATGGCAGAGAGAGATGGCAGAGAGACATGGCAGAGAGAAAGAGAGAGATGGCAGAGAGAGATGACAAAGAGACATGGCAGAGAAACACGGCAAAGAGACATGGCAGAGGGACATGGCAAAGACAGATGGCAGAGAGAGAGTTGGCAAAGAGATGACAGAGAGAGAGAGATAGCAGAGAGAGAGAGATGGCAGAGAGAGAGAGATGGCAGAGAGAGAGAGAGAGATAGAGAGAGAGATAACATAGAGACATAGCAGAGAGAGATGACAGAGAGACATGACAGAGAGAGAGAGATAACAGAGAGACATGGCATATAGACATAACAGAGAGACGTGGCAGAGAGGGGTGGCAGGGTGAAAGTTGACAGCATGAGTGAGAGGGAGAGAGGTGTCGGGAAGACATTTTCAGAGAAAGATGGCAGAGATACATGGCACAGATAGAGAGATGACAGAGAGAGAGAGAGAGAGAGAGAGACAGAGACAGAGACAGAGACAGAGAGATGGCAGAGAGAGATGGTAGAGAGAGATGGCAGAGAGATGGCATAGAGTCATGGCAGAGAGAGAGATGGCAGAGACAGATGGCAGAATTACATGGCAGAGAGAAATGACAGAGAGAGTCATGCCAGAGAGAGAGAGAGAGATGATAGAGAGAGATGGCAGACAGAGAGAGATGATAGAGAGAGATGGCAGAGAGAGAGAGAGATGATAGAGATGGCAGAGAGAGAGAGAGATGATAGAGAGACATGGCAGAGAGAGAGATGATAGAGAGAGATGGTAGAGAGAGAGAGAGATGATAGAGAGAGATGGTAGTGTGAGATGGCATAGAGATTGCATAGAGACATGGCAGAGAGAGAGAGAGATGATAGAGAGAGATGGCAGAGAGAGAGAGATGATAGAGAGACATGGCAGAGAGAGAGATGATAGAGAGAGATGGCAGAGAGATTGCAGAGAGAGTGATGGCTGAAAGAGATGGTAGAGAGAGATTGCAGAGAGAGACATGGCAGAGAGAGATGGTAGAGAGAGATGGTAGAGAGAGATGGTAGAGAGAGACATGGCAGAGAGAGATGGTAGAGAGAGAGATGGTAGAGAGAGAGATGGTAGAGAGAGAGAGAGAAGGTAGAGAGAGAGAGAGATGGTAGAGAGAGAGATGGTAGAGAAAGAGATGGTAGAGAGAGATGGTAGAGAGAGAGATGGTAGAGAGAGACATGGCAGAGAGAGATGGTAGAGAGAGACATGGCAGAGAGAGATGGTAGAGAGAGACATGGCAGAGAGAGATGGTAGAGAGAGACATGGCAGAGAGAGATGGTAGATAGAGAGAGAGATGGTAGAGAGAGAGAGATGGTAGAGAGAGAGAGATGGTAGAGAGAGACATGGCAGAGAGAGATGGTAGAGAGAGACATGGCAGAGAGAGATGGTAGAGAGAGAGAGATGGTAGAGAGAGAGATGGTAGAGAGAGAGATGGTAGAGAGAGAGATGGTAGAGAGAGAGATGGTAGAGAGAGAGATGGTAGAGAGAGATGGCAGAGAGATTGCAGAGAGAGTGATGGCTGAAAGAGATGGTAGAGAGAGAGATGGTAGAGAGAGAGATGGTAGAGAGTGAGATGGTAGAGAGAGAGAGATGGTAGAGAGAGAGATGGTAGAGAGAGAGATGGTAGAGAGAGATGGTAGAGAGAGAGAGAGATGGTAGAGAGAGAGAGATGGTAGAGAGAGATGATAGAGAAAGAGAGATGGTAGAGAGAGAGAGAGATGGTAGAGAGAGAGATGGTAGAGATAGAGATGGTAGAGAGAGAGAGAGATGGTAGAGAGAGAGAGAGATGGTAGAGAGAGATGATAGAGAGAGATGGTAGAGAGAGATTGCAGAGAGAGATGGCAGAGAGAGACATGGCAGAGAGAGATAGTAGAGAGAGATGGTAGAGAGAGATTGCAGAGAGAGATGGCAGAGAGAGACATGGCAGAGAGAGATGGTAGAGAGAGATGGTAGAGAGAGATTGCAGAGAGAGATGGCAGAGAGAGACATGGCAGAGAGAGAAGGCAGAGAGAGACATGGCAGAGAGAGACATGGCAGAGAGAGACATGGCAGAGAGAGACATGGCAGAGAGAGATGGCAGAGAGAGATGGCAGAGAGAGATGGCAGAGAGAGACATGGCAGAGAGAGATGGCAGAGAGAGACATGGCAGAGAGAGATGGCAGAGAGAGATGGTAGAGAGAGATGGTAGAGAGAGATGGTAGAGAGAGATGGTAGAGAGAGAGACATGGCAGAGAGAGATGATAGAGAGAGAGATGGTAGAGAGATTGCAGAGAGAGTGATGGCAAAGAGACATGGCAGAATGAGATGGCAGAGAGACATGGCAGAGAGAGATGGCAGAGAGAGATGATAGAGAGATTGCAGAGAGAGTGATGGCAAAGAGACATGGCAGAATGAGATGGCAGAGAGAGATGGTAGAGAGAGATGGCAGAGAGAGACATGGCAGAGAGAGAGATGGTAGAGAGAGATGGTAGAGAGAGACATGGCAGAGAGAGATGGTAGAGAGAGAGATGGTAGAGAGAGAGAGAGATGGTAGAGAGAGAGATGGTAGAGAGAGAGATGGTAGAGAGAGAGAGATGGTAGAGAGAGATGGTAGAAAGAGATGGTAGAGAGAGAGAGAGATGGTAGAGAGAGAGATGGTAGAGAGAGACATGGCAGAGAGAGATGGTAGAGAGAGACATGGCAGAGAGAGATGGTAGAGAGAGACATGGCAGAGAGAGATGGTAGAGAGAGACATGGCAGAGAGAGATGGTAGATAGAGAGAGAGAGATGGTAGAGAGAGATGGTAGAGAGAGAGATGGTAGAGAGAGACATGGCAGAGAGAGATGGTAGAGAGACACATGGCAGAGAGAGAGATGGTAGAGAGAGAGATGGTAGAGAAAGAGATGGTAGAGAGATAGAGAGATGATAGAGAGAGAGATGGTAGATAGAGAGAGAGATGGTAGATAGAGAGAGAGAGATGGTAGAGAGAGATGGTAGAGAGAGATGGCAGAGAGATTGCAGAGAGAGTGATGGCTGAAAGAGATGGTAGAGAGAGAGAGATGGTAGAGAGAGAGATGGTAGAGATAGAGATGGTAGAGAGAGATGGTAGAGAGAGAGATGGTAGAGAGAGAGATGGTAGAGAGAGAGATGGTAGAGAGAGAGATGGTAGAGAGAGAGATGATAGAGAGAGAGATGGTAGAGAGAGAGATGGTAGAGAGAGAGATGGTAGAGAGAGAGAGTTGTAGAGAGAGAGAGATGGTAGAGAGAGAGATGATAGAGAGAGATGGTAGAGAGAGATTGCAGAGAGAGATGGCAGAGAGAGACATGGCAGAGAGAGATGGTAGAGAGAGATGGTAGAGAGAGATTGCAGAGAGAGATGGCAGAGAGAGACATGGCAGAGAGAGACATGGCAGAGAGAGACATGGCAGAGAGAGACATGGCAGAGAGAGACATGGCAGAGAGAGACATGGCAGAGAGAGATGGCAGAGAGAGATGGCAGAGAGAAATGGCAGAGAGAGACATGGCAGAGAGAGATGGCAGAGAGAGATGGTAGAGAGAGATGGTAGAGAGAGATGGTAGAGAGAGAGATGGTAGAGAGAGAGACATGGCAGAGAGAGATGATAGAGAGAGATGGTAGAGAGATTGCAGAGAGAGTGATGGCAGAGAGAGATGGTAGAGAGAGATGGCAGAGAGAGATGGTAGAGAGAGATGGTAGAGAGAGATGGTAGAGAGAGATGGTAGAGAGAGATGGTAGAGAGACATGGCAGAGAGAGATGACAGAGAGAGATGATAGAGAGATTGCAGAGAGAGTGATGGCAAAGAGACATGGCAGAATGAGATGGCAGAGAGAGATGGTAGAGAGATTGCAGAGAGAGTGATGGCAAAGAGACATGGCAGAATGAGATGGCAGAGAGAGAGAGATGGTAGAGAGAGATGGCAGAGAGAGATGGTAGAGAGAGATGGTAGAGAGTGATGGTAGAGAGAGATGGTAGAGAGAGATGGTAGCGAGACATGGCAGAGAGACATGGCAGAATGAGATGGCAGAGAGAGATAGTAGAGAGAGAGATGGCAGAGAGAGATGGTAGAGAGAGATGGTAGAGAGAGATGGTAGAGAGAGATGGTAGAGAGAGATGACAGAGAGAGATGGCAAAGAGACATGGTAGAGAGAGATGGCAGAGAGAGATTGCAGAGAGAGAAGGCAGAGAGAAATGGCAGAGAAACATGGCAGAGAGAGAGATTGCAGAGATAAATGGCAGAGAGAGATGGCCA
This sequence comes from Cepaea hortensis, assembly GCA_963921405.1. NCBI lineage: Eukaryota > Metazoa > Mollusca > Gastropoda > Stylommatophora > Helicidae > Cepaea > Cepaea hortensis. Next base: position 86,737,877 of record OY992884.1, on the reverse strand, counting down.
AGAGAGTTATGGCAGAGAGAGATGGCCAAGAGAGTTATGGCACAGAGAGAGATGGTAGAGAGAGAGAAAGAGAGATGGCAGAGAGATTGAAGAGAGAGATGGCAGAGAGACATGGCAGAGAGAGATTGAAAAGAGACATGGCAGAATGAGATCTCAGAGAGACATGGCAGAGAGACATGGCAGAGAGAGAGAGATAGCAGAGAGAGATGGTTGAGAGACACATGGCAGAGAGAGATGGTAGAGAGAGAGATGGCCAAGAGACATGGCAGAGAGACATGGCAGAGAGAGAGAGAGATTGCAGAGAGAGATGAGAGAGGTTGCAGAGAGACATGGTAGAGAGATATGGCAGAGAGACATGGCAGAGAGAGAGAGAGAGCAGAGAAACATGGCAGAGAGAGATTGCAGAAAGACATGGCAGAGAGATATGGCAGAGAGACATGGCAGAGAGAGAGAGATTGCAGAGAGAGAGACATGGCAGGGATGGATGGCACAGAGAGAGAGAGATTGCAGAGAGACATGGCATAGAGAGATTGCACAGAGAGAGAGAGATTGCAGAAAGACATGGCAGAGAGATATGGCAGAGAGACATGGCAGAGAGAGAAAGAGAGATTGCAGAGAGAGAGACATGGCAGGGATGGATGACAGAGAGAGATTGCAGAGAGACATGGCAGAGAGAGATTGCACAGAGAGAGAGAGAGAGAGAGAGAGAGAGATGGCAGAGAGACATGGCAGAGAGGGAGAGAAAGAAAGAGAGAGAGATTGCAGAAAAACATGGCAGAATGAGATTGCAGAGCGACATGGCAGAGAGAAGGAGAGAGAGAGAGAGAGAATGCAGAGAGAGAGAGATGGCAAAGAGAGTGATGGCAGAGAGAGAGATGGCAAGGAGAGACATTGCAGGGTCAAAGATGACAGTAAGAGTGAGAGGGATGGAGGTGTGGAGAAGACATTGCAGAGAGAGATGGCAGAATGACATGGGAGAGAGATGGCAGAGAGAGATGAGAGAGAGACATAGCAGAGAGAGATGGCACAGAGATATGGCAAAGAGAGAGAGAGAGATGACAGAGAGAGAGAGAGATGGCAGAGAGACATGGCAGAGAGAGTGATGGCAGTGAGACATGGCAGAGAGTGTGATGGCAGAGAGACATGGTAGAGAAAGAAAGATGGCAGAAAGTGATGGCAGTGAGACATGGCAGAGAGTGTGATGGCAGAGAGACATGGTAGAGAAAGAAAGATGGCAGAAAGTGATGGCAGTGAGACATGGCAGAGAGTGTGATGGCAGAGAGACATGGTAGAGAAAGAAATATGGCAGAAAGTGATGGCAGTGAGACATGGCAGAGAGACATGGCAGAGAGAGTGATGGCAGTGAGACATGGCAGAGAGACATGGCAGAGAGACATTGCAGAGAGTGAGATGGCAGAGAGACATGGTAGAGAAAGAAAGATGGCAGAAAGTGATGGCAGAGAGACATGGCAGGGAGACATGGCAGGGAGACATGGCAGAGAGATAGATAGAGAGAGAGAGAGAGAGAGAGAGAGAGATGGCAGAGAGATATAGCATAGAGAGATGGCAGAGAGCGATGGCAGAGAGACATGACAGGATTAACGATGACAGTGCGTTAGAGTGAGAGGCAGTAAAATGGCAGAGATACATGGCAGGTGGAAAGATGACAGTGAAGGGAGAGGAAGAGAAATAGCAGGGAGACAATGCAGTGACAAAGGTGACAGTGAGAAATCAAATCAAATCAAATCAAATTAAATCAACTTTATTTTAAAAGGGTCACAAATTGGACACGCAGGCCCGTCTTACATTCGGCCCTTCCAATCACTCATCTTTCTTTTATCAAGAGCATTATACATTCACATAGGAAGAAAAAAAAACATTGTGAAATGAATGTTGTAAACATAAACAAGGCAAATTACTATGTTATGAGGCCCATATCCCACCTACCCAAACATCACCCCACCCACACACATACACCCACCTACCAACACACACACACACACACCCAGGGACACATACATACCCCACCAACCGACCCATCCACCTCCCGCACATCCCCATCTCCAATATCTAGATCTGCTGCTGTATTTTGTAATTTTAAATTAAGGAACCATATTATTCATTCATTGGCACATTGCCGTCTTGACAGACGATAGTTTGTTCCATTGTGCCATAAAAAGGGCAAGGTAATACCAAGGATGGAGTTATACCTCCCTATAGCACAAAACCTGGGCTAAAATATAGAGACCATGTGTTGCCCATGCAGCATGATCCCTCTCTCGGCCTGCCTAGTTCACTCCAGAGGAAAGGGAACACCAATATATATGGAATCAGACAAGCTGCAGAAGCTTCCGGCTCAGCAAAGCAATACTCTAACAGTCCACCTGTCGGAGCTTCGATCCTAGACCAGCTTCCAACCAAGGCTTAGGGCCTGGTCTGCCCTGCCATGACATTTTGTCTTTAGGTTACGTTTCCTCGCACCAGGATAAGGGTTGTACCCTCCCAACTGCGCTTCTCCGCCCGAAGCCGGTGACACAATGTGGGGTGTTGGGTTTGGTAAGCGCCGCCCAACATTCGGCGCTAACAGAAAGCAGATAGTAACGTCTACTGTCATGCGGTAGCTCAGCCATGTCTGACAACATGTAAGGAACCATAATCATGACGGATTTATACCAAATTAAATTCTCACGGTTGCTTACCTTGTTTCTCTTATATTTAATGATAGAGATTCAGCGATTTAACTTTCCGTGTAGGCGCTCGAGAACTCAATTTGCAAACCCATTTTTGGGGATTCAATTTCCGGTCTTGATAAATATAAGTAATTTAGGCGTATTGTTTCTGTGCGACTTAACACTGACATTTCCACCACGTTATTATCGTTATTACATATCACCGTTAGAAATTAATTATAGATTAAATATGTTTGCATATCCTTTACAGGACATCGCTGTCACCATCAGCATCTTTCAGCTGATTGTTGATTTCTTGGCAAGATTACGCTCAGTAGTTTGCAATTGCTTTCTGAGCGGCCGGCTCACATACCCCGTAAGTTACTGACGCGATTCGAACCACTTCTGATTCTCACCGTCGTCACGTTACTTACGAGAGTATACGAGATTTCGGAGAAAAGTCGCTAACCTCTAGACTAGGAAGCCGGCAATTATAGATATTACCTGTGGAAATAACTTGTTGAAATTATCTGTAGAAATTAGCTGTATACATTACTTGTAGAAATTACTTGTAGAAATATTTGCATTCAATGGTAACCATAATGTGCCATGGTGTTTCTTCTGTGTATATATTGGTGTTAATGTAATAGGTGCCATGCTCTTTTGTGTATATAAACAATGATGTTTATGTAATAGGTGCCATATTGTCTCGTGTATATAAACAATTTTGTTAATGTAATAATTGCATAATTCCAGAAAGATGGCAGGAGTACAGCAGAGGAATGTATGCTATGAGTGAAAGTGAGTATATGAATGAGATAATGAGCCAATGACAGCAGAGACAGAACCTGAACCATCATTAGATTAAATTGCATGGGCAATAAAGAACCTGAAGAATGGTAAATCACCTGGATGTGATGAGATAACAGCTGAACTAATTAAGGCGGGAGGTGGAGAAAGCATATAAATCTATCACGCATTATGTAAAAAGATATGGAAATATGGTATATGGCCAAAAGATTGGAAGAGAACTATCTTCATTCCAATACCAAAAAGGGCAACCTGAAATAATGCACCAACTATAGAACTGTTGCCCTGATCAGTCATGCAAGTAAAATTCTACTAAAAATCATAATGGGAAGACTTCGTAAGAAAATGGAAGAAGAAATTAACGTGGTTCAAGCTGGATTTAGACAAGGAAGAGGAACAAGAGATCACATTCTCAACATGCGTTTAATAATAGAGAAGTGCAGAGAATTTAATGTAAACTTATTCTCATGGATTATTCAAGGGCATTTGACTGTGTACAACATCAGACACTTTGGGAAATCATGAGGAATATGGTCTTTCCATCACATGTAATACAACTCATAAGAATGCTCTATCTAGACAAAAAGCAGCGGTTAAAATAGATGGCGAGACATCAGATTGGTTTGACATCAACAAAGGAGTCCGTCAGGGCTGCGTGCTGTCACCCTATTTGTTTAACCTGTACGCCGAAAATATAATGAGAAATGTAAGATATGCTCTTTCGTGTATATAAACAATGGTGTTATATGATATGATATAAATGATATGGTATACATGAAAAGATATGGAATAAACAGGGAGTTATATGATGCCCTAAATATCGGTGGTCATGACATACCAGAGATTCGGTATGCTGATGGTACAGTATTGCTATCCACAACACATAATGGTATAGAAAACCTAATAACCTCAACCCAATTGAATAATGAAAATTCCAACTTATATCTTAAAATAGCAAAAACAAAGACAATACATACAGATAAAACTACTATGGAGAAAGAAATATATGTTAATGGGGGAAAATTGGAGGTGGTGGAAAATTTTGAATATCTTGGGTCATTGATTACCAACAACGGTGACACAATGAAAGAAATTAAACGACGACTCTCAATTGCTCTTCAAAGACTAAAACAACTGAATAAATTATGGAGGGGACTGACAGAACTACAAAAATTAGAGTTTTAAGAGCAAAGATCTTTCCCATATCAACGTACGCCTGTGAGATCTGGACACTTACTAAACAAGCTGAACAATGCATGAATGCCTTTGAATATAAATGTTATAGACGAGTTCTAAGAATATCTTGGGTAAAGAAAAGAATACAATTCAATCTACAGCAGAAGAATGTCTCGGTGTGTTAACCACGTATAGAAAGAACAGATGGTTCAATCAAAAATGTGAAGAAGCAGTCACCGAATGCCAGACAGCTATGGCTAAATGACATCAACAACATCCAAAAGGAAGAGCAATATAGAAATGAATGTAAAGAGGCTACAAAAATAGTTCGACAGCAGAAGCGAGAATATATGAGTAATATAATCAATGATATGGAAACTAATCACCAGAAAAACGAATCCAGAAAGTTTTTTAAAGAACTGAAGTCAATGAAGCGAGGGCACCAACACAACACATGTGGGTTAAAAGACAAAAATGGGAATATGATAAATACCAATGAGGAAATGTGCAACACACGGAAAGAATACTTTGTTGAATTACTAAATTGTGAAGCTCAAAGTAACACGTTCGCACAGGAAGGGGTTCTAACGTGTGAACCACAAACTGAAGAACCTGCATTTGAAGAAATCATATATGTAATCACACGACTTAAAAACAATAAGGCAACAGGGGCTGATGGAATTGCTGCAGAATTTATAAAGGCAGGTGGCCATGCATTACATCTAAAGCTATACGAACTAATAATAAAAATCTGGAGGACACAAGAATTACCCCATCACTGGAAATAGTCATTATTGATACCTATCTTTAAGAAAGGAGACAAGTTCCAATGTGAAAATTATAGAGGAATATCACTACTGTCCACAAGCTATAAGATACTATCCGCGGTATTACTAAATAGACTAAAACCATATTCAGAAGACATATTATGTGACTACCAGGCGGGTTTTAGACAAAACAGATCAACAATAGATAAGATATTTATCTTACGACAAATAGCCGAGAAAAATTGGGAATATAAAAGAGATCTCCACAACATTTTTGCGGATTTTAAAAAGGCTTATGATAGTGTCCATAGGAATAGTCTACGGAATGCTATGCAGGAATTTGGAATACCAAGGAAGTTAATCAACATGACCAGACTATGCATGGAAGATACTTATAATATAGTAACATATAAAGGCAGGAAATCAGACTTTTTCTAAATAACATATGGCTTGAAACAGGGTGATGCACTATCGCCGCAACTCTTCAATATGGCTCTAGAGAAAGTTGTAAGGAAGGTAAAGGAGGAATGTGATAATGGAGGAACATCAAAGCTGTTTGGTTATGCAGATGATATAGATATTATAGGGGAAAATGAACAAAAGACATTAGAAATATTGACTCACTTAAAGGAAAAAGCCCAACAGATGAGGCTGGTTATCAACCAAGATAAGACAGAATATATGGTAATTTTAAGAGAAGGAATGGCTAAAAGCTCTGGCCACATACAAATAGATAATATGACCATTAAAAGAACGGAAACATACAAATACCTGGGTGCAATCTTCAACTGCTCCAACATCATAAGGGAAGAAATACAAACTAGAATCAATTCTGGAAATAAGATATATTATGCACTACAACATCTACTAAAATCAAATGCGCTATCTCGTAACACCAAAATCACAATATACAAAACACTGATCAGACCAGTTGAGCTGTATGGCTCTGATTGATTGATTGATTGATTGATTGATTTAAGAATCTACATCACAGCATTCGGCGCATTCCCATAAGCGCTCCGTCCCCATCCTCAGAAGCCAGCAAAGAGTTCCAACCCCAATAGTACCAGTAGCAATCTGATTATATGTGCGTCTCGCCTTTCCTCTGAGCGTTGAGCATCGGCCAGATCCCCTCGTCACCCCTCGCTGTCGCATTCTTGCCAGACTATGGTGATCCATTTGCTTCTCCGAGGTTTGCACGTGCTCCCACAAAGCCGCAACCACGTCTGCCTTATCATGCATCAATATTCACCAAGTTTTGCAGAGCCAGCCAATCTGTCCGCCTGTTCATTCCCCAGCACACCAGCATGCCCCAGAGAAAAGATCCAGACGATGCTTGCCACCCGTGACTTCCGAAGCGAAGCAAGCCACCCGGCACGAAGCCTGCCTGTCCTCACCCTACTCAGCATGCTTTCTGAGTCAGTTACAGTCACGACGTGCGTGTGTATCGTATTCTCCATCCAGAGGAAAGCTGCACTGACTGCCTCCACCTCCATTCTTAAGCTAGATGTCGTATGGCTCTGAAACCTGGAGTACAACGAAAGGAGACAAAGCCTTGTTACAAACCTTTGAGAACAAAGTTTTAAGACGCATCTTTGGACCTATTAGGAATACACAAAGTGGAGAGTGGAAAAGAAGAAGTAACAAAGACATTTATGATCTGTTTAAGTCCCCGCTAATCACTGGTATCATGAAGGCTAATAGACTACAATGGCTGGGGCATATAGAAAGAATGGAAGCCAATAGGGAAACAAAACTCGCTTACACTCAGGAAATAAATGACCGTAGACCCCGAGGTAGACCAAGAAGACGGTGGAGAGATAATATATATACAGACCTACAAGCACTTGGAATCAACGACTGGCAAGAGAAGGTCAACCAGAGAGACGAATGGAGATGGATTGTATCTGCAGCAAAGAACCTCAAGGCTCGGAACGCTGAAGAAGAAGAAGAAGAAGAAGAAGAAGAAGAAGAAGAAGAAGAAGAAGAAGAAGAAGAAGAAGAAGAAGAAGAAGAAGAAGAAGAAGAAGAAGAAGAAGAAGAAGAAGAAAGAAAAGAACAAATGCATTCATACTTCAAGAGCTGAATATTGAAGAAGGTTTGCTATTAAAGACGATATAACAATGAAAATTGAAATATTTTGGTCACTTGAAACGTCACGAAAGTTTGGAGAGAACAATAATGGAGTTGGTAACTGGTAACTATTGGAGACAAGTTCCAATATACCTGGGATGATCTCCAGATGGGTGTATCGGACGCGGGACATTTTGATTATGAACCAGAGGTTTTCCTGAAGGTTGTTATGGGAGCGAGGTTCTGCAAAGGACATGCTACTGAATGAATGAATGAATAAGTGCATGCTGTCTCGTGTATATAAACAATGGTGTTTATGTAATAGGTGCCATGCTGTCTCATGTATATAAAACAAAAATTGTGTTGCGTATCCCTTACGGGACGTTGCAGTCAACACCAGCATTTTCAGCTGCTGTTGATGTACTAGGCAAGTGTTACGTTCAGTAGTTTGCCATTTGTGGCTGAAGGGCTTGCGAACGCGGTTTGTGAGCCCGTATACCCGGGTTCGAAACACGGCGGTGCTGGTTTTTTCGAAAAAGGTATAGAGGCCGGTCGTTCAGAAAGCATGTATATAAACAAAGGTTTTTATGTAATAGGTGCCATGCTGTCTCGTGTATATAAACTATGGTGTATATGTAATAGTTGCAATGCTGTCTCGTGTATATAAGCAATGGTGTTTATACAATAGTGCCATGCTGTCTCGTGTATATAAACAATTTTGTTTATGTAATAAGTGCATGCTGTCTCGTGTATATAATCAATGGTGTTTATGTAATAGGTGTCATGCTGTCTCGTGTATATAAACTATGGTGTATATGTAACAGTTGCAATGCTGTCTCGTGTATATAAACAATGGTGTTTATGTAATAGGTAAAATGATGTCTCTTGTATATAAACAAATATAATAAGTGCATGCTGTCTCGTGTATATAAACAATGGTATGTATGTAATAGGTGCCATTGCTGTCTCGTGTATATAAACAATGGTATTTATGTAATAGGTGCCATTGCTGTCTCGTGTTTATAAACAATGGTATTTATGTAATAGGTGCCATTGCTGTCTCGTGTATATAAACAATTGTGTTTATCTAATAGGTGCCATGCTGTCTCGTGTATATAAACAAATGTAATAAGAGCATGCTGTCTCATGTATATAAACAATGGTGTTTATGTAATAGGTGCCATGCTCCCTCTTGTATATAAACAATTTGGTTATGTAATAGTTGCCATGCTGACTAGTGTATATAAACAATTTGGTTATGTAATGGGTGCCATGCTGTCTCGTGTATATAAACAATTTGGATATGTAATGGGTGCCATGCTGTCTCGTGTATATAAACAATTTGGTAATGTAATAGATGCCATGCTGTCTCGTTTTTATAAACAATTTGGTTATGTAATGGGTGCCATGCTTTCTCGTGCATATAAACAATTTGGTTATGTAATGGGTACCATGCTGTCTCGTGTATATAAACAATTTGGTTATGTAATGGGTGCCATGCTGTCTCGTGTATATAAACAATTTGGTTATGTAATGGGTGCCATGCTCCCTCGTGTATATAAACAATTTGGTTATGTAATAGGTGCCATGCTCTCTCGTGTATATAAACAATTTGGTTATGTAATGGGTACCATGCTGTCTCGTGTATATAAACAATTTGGTTATGTAATAGGTGCCATGCTGTCTCGTGTATATAAACAATTTGGTTATCCATGCTCCCTCGTATATATAAACAATTTGGTTATGTAATGGGTGTCGTGCTCCCTCGAGTATATAAACAATGGTTTTTTAATTAACGCTCGGCTATGTATTCTTAAGCCGTCTCCGTGGCGAAGGGTTTAACGACTTTCTCCGTAATTCCGTATATCCACGTGGTTAACGCAGGTGCGCGAGATTCGGTAGCGGATCGCGTCTGTTGGTTACTTAAGGGGGTATGCAAGCCGGTCGCTCAGAATGCAATGGCAAACGATTGAGCGTAACCTTGCCAAGATATCAACAGCAGCTGCAAAAATGCAAGTGTTGGCTGTAATGTCCTGTAAAAGATATGCCAAAAAAAAAAAAAACACTGTATTCCTAAACATGGCTAATAATTATGTATTATTAAACATGGCTGATAGTTATGTATTATTAAACATTGCTGTTTATTTACTATTCTAAAACATGGCTGATAGTTCTGTATTATAAAACATGGCTGATAGTTATGTATTATAAAACACGGTTGATAGCTACGTATAATAAAACATGGCTGATAGTTCTGTATTATTAAACATGGCTGATTATATTGTATATACGAGATTATGCCTCTGTGGCGAAGGGGTTACGGAGGCAATTCGCAATCCCGGATACTGCGATCGAAACACAGCTGCGGAAGTTTTGGTAGCAGACCACCTTGCATTGGTTTTCATAAAATGGTATGAGTTGCGGTCGTTCAGAAAGCAATGGAGACTACTGAACTTGCCAAGGAAAGACAAACAGCCGCACAAATCCGGGTGACGACTGCGACGTCCTGTAAACAATATGCAACTAGCTGTATGTATTATTGGCACGTGGATTTCATCCATCGTTTTTCTGGGTCTGTCTCTTCCACTTCTACATTTGATTTTTCCCGACATCACGATATTTTTCAAAGCTTTTATTCTCATTGCCGGTCTCTCTGGCTGTGGGGTTACAACACTTTCTCTCTGTAATCCCGTTTATCACGCAGAGTCTCGCAGCGGAGCGAGAACTGAGGTGGTTCGACCCCCGCTCGTGACTTGCGGATACTGAGCCGGCCGCTCAGAAAGCAATGGCAAACTACTGAGCGTAATCTTGCCAAGAGATCAACAGACAGCTGAAAGATGCTGCTGTTGACAGCTAAGTCCTGTAAAAGGATACGCAAAACATTTTTTTTTATTCTCATTAAAAATAGTGCATCGGCATGGCACAAAATGTTGATGAGTTTGCCATTGCTTTTTTAACTAGAAGTGAGCACTTAAGTTTAACTTAACGCCGGTAAAGGGTTAAACCACCTACCCCGCCATCATCACATGGGAGGTTTTCGAGCGACCTCTCCAGTCCGTTAGTTCAAGTCTACGTGTGTGTGTGTTTTTTTTTATCAAGTCATTCCATAGACAAAAACATGGCATATGATACCACAACATCTAGCTTAAGAATGGAGGTTGAGGCAGTCAGTGCAGCTTTCCGCTGGATGGAGAATACGATACACACACATCGTGATTGTAACTGACTCAGAAAGCATGCTGAGTAGGGTGAGGACTGGCAAGCTTCGTGCAGAGTGGCTTGCTTCGCTTCGGATGTCACGTGTGGCAAGCATCGTCTGGATATTTTCTCCGGGGCATGCTGGTGTGCTGGGGAATGAACAGGCGGACAGATTGGCTGGCTCGGCAAAACTTGGTGGAGTATTGATGCATGATAAGGCAGACGTGGTTGCGGCCTTGTGGGAGCACGTGCACACCTCGGAGGAGAAAATGAATCACCATGGTCTGGCAAGAATGCGACAGCGTGGAGTGACGAGGGGATCTGGCCGATGCTCTACGCTTAGAGGAAAGGTGAGACGCATATATAATCAGATTGCTACTGGTACTATTGTGGTTGGAACTCTTCGCTGGCTTCTGAGGATGGGGACGGAGCGCTTATGGGAATGCCCCGAATGCTGTGATGTCGGTTATTAAATCAATCAATCAATCAATCAATCTAATAGTTAACATGCACCCACCAATGCAGACATAGATTTAGTAATTATATGAGTAGAACGGAAAGACAGAACATCGAGTAGCCGTAAATCTCGTATACTAGCGTGGGTGGAAAAGAGAGTTAAACACTCTTAACAAATCCTTGTGCAGTCGACAGGTTATAACACGTCGAATTCGGCCATCATGGATCATTTGCTGATGAACAATCACAGAGTTTACATACAAGGTGCATTTCGTATACTGTATGTCACAAACACTAATCTATTGCTTAGATATATCGAAGCATTACCTATAGGCGATTCCAGTCGTTGCTATGCAAACACAGAAGGACTTCCTGTTAAGTGTTGGCTTCCGTTGGGCTAACGTTCTGAACGTTCGAGTAATATTAACGACAATGTTCCTAATATTTCATCATTGTAATGTACCATGCCGATAAGCGTGGGCGGTCATGTTTCAGCATCTCGCACGATCACCAGAGTCGTGGATCAAATCCGTATTCTTGTCTTGACCATACCAAGTGGCCAAACCATCCAGATATTTACGTCTCTGCCTTCCCCTTGATCTTTTCCTTTATTCTTTCCAGTTGTCAGCACGTTCTCTAATTCATTTTCGTTTAATGTGTCCAAAAATGTTTGACTACGTCTAATTTCTCTAATCAGTTTACCGTATTCATTTGCCTCTTGCAGGACTTGCTCATTGGTGTTTCTGTCTGTCCATGGTATTTTTTTTTTTTTTTTTTTTGCATTTTCCTCTGGTTTTCTTCCAAAGTATTATTTGTTTGTCCATTTCATTTCATTATAACTCTGCAGTTATGACTTGACGAAATACCTGAAAAGACCTTTTTTTTTTTTTTTTACAAAGGTCGCTTTTAAACGACCTGACGAAATACAGCGATATATGCCAGGTAAAAAACAAAACAAAAAAACAAGCCTTGAAATATTTTGTTTAGGGCATCTGAAAATGCAAAGAATACCATGGACAGATAGAAAAACCAATGACCAAGTACTACAAGAGACAAATGAAAATCGTAGATTGATTAGAGAAATTAGACGTAGACAGTCAAAATTTTTTGGACATGTTATGAGAAGAAATGGACTGGAGAACTTGGTGACAGCTGGCAAGATCGAGGGGAACAGACCAAGAGGAAGACCGAGAGGAAAATACCTGGATGGCTTGGCCACATGGCATGGACGAGACAGGAACACTGAGCTGATCCACGACTCTGGTGATCGAGTGAAATGGCGAATCATGACCGCCCACGCTTTCCGGCATTGCACATGATTGATTGTTGTTGATCTGTGTTTGTACATTTATTGCTCAAAATAGACAGACGACTTGTCTTCATTGTATTTCTCCTGCTGTGCAGTTCCTTAAAGTCAGACAGACGTGTAATAACCCCACTGTTTGTGACAAATCACGCTTAATGACTCCATTTACTATTTTTTAGTCCACAAAATTATACTCCCTGCCGCCGACTTATAATCCCGCACAGAGAAAGTGCATACACATAAAAACAATATTAATAATAACAATATTTATACTTTCGCACACTGTTGCTATTGATTGTCAGTCGCAGTTGTTTTATTTTTTTAAAATTGCTCCGGTGAAACACATTTTCCCGACAAGCGGAGCGCGCGTGCTAACGGAGAAAACCCCATCCGGCTGCTCCATCCGCCTCGTGAGTCGCTGGTTTGTAGCGCTGCCACAGCTGCTGTACCCGGCTGTGATATGGCGGTGGAAATAAATCCACCTTCGCGTTTGACAGCCAGGCTTGTCAGCTTTAGGTTTGTCCAACTAGATCTGTTTGGTGTGTCACCGATCTTTCGTGGACAATATTCATTCTGTCAAAGTGTTTGTGCGTGGGTAATTTATTCTGATTTTTCTTGGCCGGCTGTGTGTGAGTTTTAATGCGCGTTGGATTTACTTATTTAGTTATGTTTTACTTCAGGTAAATTTGTTGTTTGTAAAATATCACTTGGCTTGTGTGTAGGGGAAGCAAAGAATAGTAATACTGTACACTACCATACATGTCGTAGGAAAAGAGTGGGTAGGGTTGGCCTCAGGATGACTACCTTATTGCGTAAGAAATGTCTGCTTTAAAATTCACCCAAACACACGTCTATAGGTTGCATGAGGGGAGATGGCTGAATGTTTATGCACCGAAAGGAGATGAATGTGGATATAAAATATTTATGCTCAAATAGGAGATGAGTGGTGATATGTAATGTTTATGCTCCAATAGGAGATGGATGTGGATATGAAATGTTTATGTTCCGATAGGAGATGAATTTGGAAGTTAAATGCCGAATCTATAGCAGCACATTTGGCACTTTCCTCATATTGGAAGGTGAAATGCTGAAGAAGGAAAAGGAGCATGACGACGACAATGACGGAAATGAAGAAACACTTCAAGAAGAGAAAGAGGACAAGGACGATAACAAAGGGATCATATTTATTGCACATACATATCTTCATCGATGCCATCAGTCTCATTTCCCAGATCACACAAAGACAATCTCAGCACAGCTGACGAACTCGCAGCAGCGGCGAGAATCCACATACCTGTATACTAGAACCAAACATTATGCCAACATTCTTTAGTTGGACAGTTTTCTGATTGTTGTGCGCAGTTTAGTCTGCACTGCGACCTTCTCCATCAGCTCCGTTAGGCTTCTAGCTGCCAAGGAATTTTTTACGTACTCACTGATCGTCCTTATCTTAAAAGGCCACACCTCCGATCCACTGTCACAGAGTCACGGGAGTGTGGACAAGTAAAGGATTTGAGGGAATATTGTATATGTGGCTAAGTTAGTTGCATATCCTTTACAGGACGTCGTATTCAACCCCAAATTGTGTAAATGTTTGTGATTTCTTGTCAAATCCAATAGCTTGCCATTACTTTATGAACGACCGGCACTCTTACCATTTTTATAAAACCAACACAAGGCGGCCCGCTGCTAAATCGCCTGCAGTTGTGTTTCGAGCGCGGTATGTCCGTAACCACTTTGCCACAGAGCCGGCTAGCCTGTATTAATATCGACCAATACTGGATGGGTGAGGTGGGTGAGGTGGGTGAGGTGGGTGAGGTGGGTGGGGCTTGCTGGGACACTTCCTGGTCGTCATTTTGACTGGGTCAACCTGGAAAAATATAATTCACCTTGAAGGGATTCGAACTTCGGACACCCGGAGAGGCAGGCAAGTATGCTAGCCAGTGAGCTACCGTGACTCCAGGGGTAATATACCTTGTCTTATTTTGCAACATTTCTATGATGTCCGCTCCATGAATGGAACCATTTCAGCTAACGTTAGAGTATGTAGTAGGGCCACTAGCCACTCCGCCCAACAATGCAAATGTTATATAATTTAGGTCAGCATGACTGAATAGATAATAGCGTTCACTCTTAAACTTCCGATGTGCTGAGGCCGAGATAGCGGGTTCGACTAAGATTTTGACGTAAATTACAAGTACCTCAGAAGTCGGAGTGGGTTCGCCTGATGGACACTGGTAATAGGTAAAGCTAATCCACACGCAAAAATCAGTCCAGCGCACAATGAGTAGCAGCACGTGTATGGACTACATTTGAGTTCAAAGCAAGCGAACGCATAAAAAAATAAAAAAAATAAATAAATAAATAAATCCTATTATTCTTGAAGCTGGAGTCAAAATGACGCATATCTTTCTGGGTTTATTGTGGTTAAAAAGCAAATATTGCACGTTATTTGATGGACTAGGCGATCAACCCACATCCCAGGTTGATTTTTCAGGCAGTTTTACGTTAAGTAGTTTGTTGTTAAGGTTATCTATACTACGAGTAAATTGCCCATGTCGTTTTCTGAGTTAATCTGCAAGTTCTTTGTTCTAATGTGATGCCGACAATTCTAAGGATAATCTTGAGTGGAAATACCCAGGATACATTGCTGGTATCTTAAAGGTAAATGTTCGAAGATCTCTAGAGTGCTTATCGTGTTATATTTTAGATGCTTTATCGTTTGGTATATTTAAAACTTGATAGTATTCGTTATATTTTAAAGCTATCATGATGTACTATATTTAACATTTGTTTTCACGTATCATATTCTAAAGTCGTTATCATTTGTTGTATTTTATATTTTTTTCCCATGGATTATATTTTACATTTGTTTTCATGTTAAATTTTATAATTGTTATCATGTTATTTGTTATATTTATTTTGTGTTACATGTTACATTTGTTTTATTGTGTTATACTTTATATATGTTATCATGTGTTAAACTTTATATTTCTTATCATTTATTATATTTTATATTTGTTATCACATGTATTTTAAATTCGTTATCATGTTATATTTTATATTTGTTATGCGTTATATTTAAAGTCATCATTACATTTCATATTTGTTGTGTACTATATTTTAAAGTCATCGTTATATTTTATAGTTATTATGTGTTAAATTTTAAAGTCATCGATATATTTTATGTTTGTCATGTGTGATATTTTTAAGCCGTTATAATGCGTTGATGGCATCTGTAGCTTTAGGTCTTTGGAACGCAGTTTCAGTTTTCAGATATAACGTACCAAGTGTTTGAAATCAGCCCAGGACGATTTGGGAACAGATCGGTTTGCGTTGATTTCGATGATTTTAGCATCGGCTGTTCAGAAAACAATGGCAAACCAAAGAACATAAAATATTGCGAGTAAATCACAGTCAGTAAATGCTCGGGTTGATTGCAACGTCACGTGAAAAGATGTGTGTTATATTTTAAAGTCGTTGTTTTTTCCCGCGTTTCCATCCTGTTTCAGGATATTGCGGTCAAAATCAGCATCTTTCCTAGGCTAGATTACGCTCATCAGCACGCCACGACTTTCTGAGCGACCGGCTCCATACTCTCATAAGTCACTGGCGCGACTCGAACCGCTTCCAATTCTTGTGCGTTCATGTCAGCCACGAGAGTATTCGGGGTGAATAAAAGCTGATAACCTCTCGGCCAAGGAGACTGGCATTTTAACGTCGTTACCATGTGTTATATTTTAACATCGTTATCGTGTGTTATATTTTAAATTCGTTAACATGTGTTATATTTAAAGTCGTTATTATCTCTATATATATAAAAGAGAAAGTTTGTGTCTTTGTATGTCCTTTATGCGTTCCTGAACGGTCCATCCGATTGAAATGAAATTTTCTACAGATGTCCATCTCATTCCCGCGCAGCCAACTGGCATAGTTATTTTGTTTAAAATCAACAATTTTTCCTCCAGCACGAAAACAGCTTTAGAAACAGACGAATAAATGTTCCGCCATCTTGCTGCAAGGGAACTCACTCTCTGATTAAACCAGAAATTCGTTAGGAACAGTTGTTGTTCTCACTAGCATGGATGCAACTAAAATAGTTAGTTTAAAATCAATTTTTAATTTTTGGGAACGAGAACGGGAGCAGGGACCGAATATGAATTAAATGAGAGTTGGGCGAAGCCGGGCCGGGTCGTTTTTTTTTTTTTTTTTGGGAGGGGAGGGGGAGACGGGAATGGGTGCAGGGGCCGAATATGAATTAAATGAGACGCTCCCCACCAGGAGCTGGGCGAAGACGGGCCGGGTCGTCTTTTTTGGGAACGGGAAAGGGAGCAGGGGCCGAATATGAATTAAATGAGACGCTCCCCGCCAGGAGTTGGGCGAAGCCGGGCCGGGTAGTCTAGTATGTTATATTTTAAAGTCGTTATTGTGTATTATATTTTAAAATCGTTATTATGTATTTTATTTTAAAATCAGTATCGTCTGTTATATTTTAAATCGTTATCATAAGCTAGAAGCAGCAGCAACAAAGTGGCTAGAGCATTTCCCTGCCAAACCACTGGGCCATGCTCAGCCCTCAGTAAAGGCACATTGATTATTTGTCCGACCACTACCATTCTGAGGCCATCCTAGCCTCTTCAATAAAATGGTCACCGGAAAATTTTCAGAATTGTATTGGAAGGAACGGCGAGGATGCTGGCAACTGGTCCTCTCACCTCATACGACGTGGACTAGAATATGTAAAGCACTAACACCTCACACCTCGACAATAGTATCGAAACAGTTTCGCGCTGTAAGTCTGTGATGGGTTTTCCGATTTTGATTATATCATTACCCTTACCCTGTTCAACCTCAAAGAGAAGTTGTATTAGGGTCCATCGCCTGGCTCAGATTAATAATCCTGTGACTGAGTCAGAAATAGGATATTAATTTAAAGGTGATTGTTGTCCACAGACGGCAATGGTGAGTGGTGTTATAGAGCCATCTAATTGTTAGTTAGTTAGTTAGTCGCAGTTCCAAATTCACGGCAAAGGGTCGCCCCATAATGCTCCGTTCCTGTACCAGTTAATATCACACAATGCTCTACACTGCACCATGAGAAAATTATAACAGACAGGAGTCTCGACAAACCAACCGCCCGCACAGGTATACTATGCATAATAACGCTGCCAGAATGCCAACACAAAAGTCCGATGATGGAAGCTGATGAAAGACGATGAAATCAACAGTCACACATTACTGCATAAGGCAAACCCAGTTACTTCAGCGACCGGCCGGTCTGCGTTGGTTTTTTTTTTTTTTTTTAAGGCCCGGGGGGGGGGGGGGGATGCAGGTCGTGTACTTCTGAACGTAAACTTGCCAAGGAATCACGAACAGCCAAACAATGCTGGGGTTGACTGCTACGTCTGTAAATGATATGCAACTAACTTTTTTTTTTAAAGTTCAAACAACCGCGGACAGATGTAAAACATTCCACACGAAATTCACAGCTGACATTGTCGCTCCACGCAATCAACTCAGTAGCAGGGCGACGGAACCATCTCATTGTATAGACATGAATGCATGGAGGAGTATGTAGCCACTCTTTTCGTATCTTAGCTGACGACGAGCGTAGGCCTGGAACTCTCGTCCGACCATAATAAGTGTAGCCCCCTAGGGACTGCATTTACACATATCTGTTACGGGACTACATTTGCCTGTATCGCATTCGTACTACCGCGTTTGAAATACATCTGTCATAGATTTGGAAGCAGACGGCCTTGCTCTCGTTTTCATACAATAGTGTGAGTGCCTCTCGATCAGATAGCAATAGTAGATTCATTCATTCAGTAGCATGTCCTTTGCAGAACCTCGCTCCCATAACAGCCTTCCGGAAAACTTCTCGGTCATAAGCAAGATGTCCCGCGTCCGATACACCCATCTGGAGATCATTCGCCACATCCTGCACCCATCTTCTCTTTGGCCTTGCTCTTCCTCTCTTCCCGGGTATATACCCTTCCATGACTGTTCTCTCCACACTTTCGTGACGTTTAAAGTGACCAAAATATATCAATTGTCATTGTTTTATCGTGTTAAGTGTTAAGTGTTAAGTGTTAAGTGTTAAGTGTTAAGTGGCCAACAATCTTCAATATTCAGATCTTGTGGAGTGGATGCATTTGTTCTTGTCTGTATCTAAGATTGTCTTAAAACCCGCCTGTAACATTTATTTACGCGCTATTCAGCTTGTTGAGTAAGTGTCCAGGTCTCACAGTAAACCGGTGCCCACCCACACAATATAGGACTTAAATGGGATCACACATTCACCAACCTGGAGCTCATAATACAGGTGTATGTAACGGTTCCGTTTACATTCCTAAGGCGTGTTCGCCATGTGGAGCTGGACACTAATTGTGTAGACCAAACGGCACTCATAGGCTGATGTGGTTGGTCTCACGCCGGTTATGTTTGCTTCCCAAGATGCATTCTGGAACCTATTTTAGGCTGGGTTATAGGGTGACTAAACCAATGCTACTGAATCAAGAGGTGGTGTTTGTCGTGTAGTTGTGTGTCTGTTTGTATGTGTTTGTTCTGTGCTGACGAAGGCTTTAGCCGCAACGTCCATTGTGTTTTTTTTTGTGTGGTAATCGTGTTCTAGTAAAGCTGACAATCAATTTTTCGTTTTGTTTTTGGTGATTCATTCATTGCCCTTTTAAGCTTTACTGCATTTCCCCTTATTTCTTATTATGGTGATGGATAGAACATTCAGTGAGAAAACCTGAGAATAAAAAAAAACACAGAGCCTTTGTCTGGAATCCACGAGAAAAAAGAAATAGAAAAAGTTCAAACAAGACAAAAAGACATGGCGAGGAGAAGTAGAAACAGACAGATACCATGGGGAGGACATGGGCAGAGCTGCGTGGGATAGCTAAGGCGTATACCCCAATGGGAGGTGACTGACCGAAGTAGACGAAACCTGCACGGTGTTGAATCATTACATGCTGAATCATGTCACAAATATCTTGTTGTATCATTACCTTCTGTCATGTTTAGCCTTCCTTCTTCTTTCTCTCAGTGTAAACTATCTTTAATCATGTTTGGTCTTTCCACTTCTACCCTTAGGTGATCAGTTTCTTTAGATCTTTCCTCCACATACGAGGGTAAGTTAATAAGTAAGTTATGTTGAGAAATAAAGGGACAATGTATGTATAAAAATAAACTGGCTTCAAGTTGTTATCAAATCTAGTTATTTTTCTACGGCCATTTGTGACTTTCTTATTTATCTTACCCTCGTATTACGCATATATAACTTCTTATGCCACCTTCGTCTTTTCTTGTACTTTCAGATAATTGATTGTTTTGTGTGTTTACCCAGTCCATTCATTTGTTTCACCTCATTATTTCCGGAATTATGAACTGGGCTAGACCGAAACATCGCGTGAATCTCAGACATATGTACCAGTTGAACTTCGTTGAACCGAGATATGTACTGTTCCCCGCCAACAGAAGTCTGCTCTTTTATCGAGGAATCGTCTTGTAGAGATTAGCTGGGCTTGAAATCTAGTCTTCTCAAAAGCTAATTTAATAAATTCTGTGGGTTACGCGTCTTTATACTGTCATTTGGTGGTGTTGGGTAAACGACCCCGGGAAATGACAATATGCAGATAAGCAAAATGGTATCGAAAAAGCGGAGTTGGATTCTGTCAAGCTAATACTTGAGGAGATGGAGAATTTTCAATCAGATGGCAACTGGAACTATTGGCAATATGACGCTTCGTTGGCTGTTGAACGACGGGACGGAGTTCGTGTGGGAATGTCCTGAGTGCAGTTTTGTCGTTTCTTAGCTCAACTAAACTCATCTCAAATAATTATCATTATCACGTGCCATGCCAGCTGGCGTAGGCGCTCATAACTCTCCTCAGATCTCGGTCCTTGGTTTTCTGAATCAACTCTGATGATTATTTTCCTCCATGCCATCGTCTCAATTCATCCAGTATCATTTCTCTTGGTTTGCCTCTGCCTCTCTTCCCCTTATTCTTTCCAGTTGTCACGATGTTCTCCAATTCCACTCTTCTCATCACATGACCAAAGGAAAGCCGCTTGTCTCTTCCTTATTGTTAATTGCAAATCATACTGGAGTCCAAATAAATACAAATTATGACTAGATAGTTTGACAACAGAAAACAGCGATGTCTGTGAACGTGTCGATAGAAGTCTACTTCAATGTTGATAATACTTTTCGTCGGAACTATCGCTCAATTCTCAGCTCATGTTCCCTTCAGTTGAGCTTCCTAATCATAAGTTGTGGTTATTTGGTAATCAGAGAAATAACATACTAGACTCAGAATAACACTTCGAAGTTTTTAATTGTTAACTGAGTTATGCTGATTTAATTAACATTTCTGATACCTGTAACGCTATATTATTGGCGGGATAAGTATTCTGTCCATAGTCAAAGCTGTGAGTTTAGGTTGGTGATATACCTGGCTTATGACAATTTATTATTATGGCATCTGGATGGATGTGTTAGAATACAGTTGTTCCTGAGTCGACATTTGTAAGTGGCCAATATTTTGATTTGGGGGAATTTTGATATGCCAGTTAACTTTCAGACGTTAACTAACAAAGAGAACTGGTTACTCGCATCAGAAGATGGCAACCCACACTCTTTGGATAAATCGTAAAAAGGAGATAGCTGGAGTATGTCGCACAACGGAAAATTTAAAGAAGAGGAGGCACAAGAGACGATTGAGAAGATGCCAGACAGTTTGACTTCTTGGCAAGGAGGTATATCGGTTTTAGAAAGGATTGACTGTAAATGTGAAATAAAGATGTAAATAAACGTTAGCATCAATGCCATATGTTCTGGTTAAGAAACAGCAGAAGACAATGTTGTATTGTTTAGTGTGTTTTGTAATCCCTAATTAATTTCTTTACTTCTAAGTGCGCCGATCTATGACTGGGGATTTGTTTCTTATGCTACATGAACTGTAATTGTCTTCAAAGTTAATCCACACATGATGCCCGAGTTCCCTCCCTGTGTTATCTTCTAATTTCTTTTACTTCAAATCACCATCATCATCATCATCATCATCATCATCATCATCATCATCATCATCATCATCATCATCATCATCATCATCATCATCATCATCATCATCACAACAACATCGGAATCTTCTAGTTTTGGATCAAACGTCGTGTTGAAGAATAGTTAACTTTCCAACTTCCGATGGGTGGCACTGGATAGTGGCATTCCGTGTGATTGTACAGTATCTTTGATGTCATCAATCTATTTTCTTCCCGGGCACTATCTTGCTCGCATATCAGATCATCAATGGTATAGCGTGACTGCTGGTAGTTGATGCTCTTGCATTTTAGCCATATGGCCGAATCATTTTATCTTCTACCTTTCAGTATTACCAAATGATCAAATTGCCAGAATGGACTAAGATCATTGCACTCCGGACACGTCGATATGTACCCAGATCTCCCACCGTGAGTGTCTACAGATTTATCATGGCTGCTCACACAAGTTTAGTGCTGATGGAAGAGGCCAAGAAAGCGGTGGAACAGACTGAGCACCCGTATACGAAGAGAATAGCATGGCAGTGGATCAGTAGGGGTTCTGGATAGATCTCGAAACTGAGATAGAAGAACAGGAGAACTTTCAATAATATGACAGTTGGAACGATTAGCAGTGACTCTTCGCTGGCTGTTGAACGAGGGGACAGATCACATGTGGGAATGTCCCGAGTGCAGTGTTGTCGGTTCTTAACTCATCTCAACTCAACTTAATGCTGGTTCCCCGAATTGTTTGTGTCATTAACAAATCCTTCTCGCCGTTCGACTCTCCGGTTGACATACCGGTCTCCCATAGTGCCCCGGCTGATGCCTCACCAATTACATCACAGTCAGCATTGCACCAAGCTATTTAACTGCATTAACTGATTAATTGCCATGAATGATTAATCGTATTACACGACTTCCCGTACCTGCCATGAGCTTATACATAGCTGAAATGTTGTCATTGCGAAATTTCTCAATAAAATCTCAATACAGAGGTTCTCCCTAAGCAATCTCCTTTAATTATATATATATATATATATATATATATATATATATATATATATATATATATATATATATATATATATATATATATATATACACACAGTTATCTCGGCTTAATCATAACATCTTATGGGAGATGCCTTGAAGAGATTAGAATAAGAATTGCCATTGCGAAGGTAGCCTTTTGTAAGATGAAAAACATACTGACCAATAAAAAGAGATCAATTGAAACGAGAAAAAGAGTGTTGAAGTGCTACATAGAACCTGTATTTTTGTATGGATGTGAAGCGTGGACAATGAGCAATAAGCTAACAAAAAACAGCTGATG
This sequence comes from Cepaea hortensis, assembly GCA_963921405.1. NCBI lineage: Eukaryota > Metazoa > Mollusca > Gastropoda > Stylommatophora > Helicidae > Cepaea > Cepaea hortensis. The sequence continues at coordinate 86,715,044 of OY992884.1, read as the reverse complement.
GCTGTGGAAATACGGTTTCTGAGGAAAATACAAAGAATACCATGGACAGAAAGAAAAACCATTGAACAAGTCCTTCAAGAAACAAATAAAGATCGTAAACGTAGACAGTCAACCTTTTTTGGGCATGTCGTGAGAAGAAATGATTTTGAGAACTTGGTGACAACTGGCAAGATCGAAGGGAAGAGACCAAGGGGACAACCGAGAAGTAAATACCTGGATGGCTTGCCACGTGGCATGGTCGAGACAGGAACACAGAGCTGATCCACGACTCTGGTGATCGAGTGAGATGGCAGAACCTGACCGCCCACGCTTATCGGCATAGAACATGATGGATGGATACATATACATAAATATATAGGGCGTATTTTAAATGACAGTGGGATTTTTGAAAATATTGCCGTTCCAAGTTTTGCATTCACTCTCTGTGGAGTTCATGCAACATTAAAGATAAATGCAAAACTTGGAACGACAATATTGTCAAAAACCCCACAGTCATTAAAATACACCCTAGTTAGTTAGTTAGACGACAGATCATCCTCATTGCATATCAAACCATTCAGTCCATAAGTGCTCGGATCCCCTCCTCAGTAAATCCTGCAGCGTGTAGCGGCTAAAGACACCAGTTCTGTGGTGGTTTATCAATCTTCTTTGGCTTCCTGCGTAGTGCTCTTGTTTGGCTACCTCTCTTTTAATTTGCTGTTCTCGCAGTCTGGCCATGGTTGTAGATTCACAGTCATAACTTGGTTCTCGCAACAGTCTTACTTCTTGTAGAGCATTCAGAATGTCAGCCTGTTCCATTGCGCGTCCGCCCTCCACAGTAACGAGCTTGTCGGCCCGCTCATTTCCTGGCACGAAGATGAAACTAATCTTTGCCAGCCGAGACCGCTCCAGAGGCAGCAACCATTCTCTTCGGATCCACCCCATCTCTATCCTCCTGAGCATGCTCATTGGGTCGCTAAGGAAACATGCCCTAGTGAATGCCTGAGTCTCAAGCCATGTTATTGCTTTACTTACTGCCATGACTTCCAGAATCAGGCTGCTTGTGGTCTCAGCAAAAGCACCAAAGTCCTCCTTCACAATTCTCCCTCCGGCCTGAGCCGTAAAGGCCCATGAGCTTCTCACATGTCGGACGACCGACCCAAATGTGTAAATGACAGCATCACCGTCTAACGAATTCTCGAAAATCAACGCTTGTACTTCCGCCTCCACATCAGCCGAATTTTCTTGTCCGCATTTTCTGTCTAGTTGGATGCAAACTGAAAAGGACGTGCAGAAATATGTTGTCGCTTGTACCCACTCCTCGCCAGGTTCTAAGTCCTCAAGTGAACACACCTGTTGAAAAATGTCTTCGGCTTGACCCATCCACGACCGTCCTATTTTTAACTTGCTGCCCTTCACCTTCATAATTTCGCTAAGCAGTGGATGGATGTTGTGTGTTTGCGTTAACTCTGAGGTAGGCGCGTGCTCTGCAAACATGTATTCTGCCTTCAATGGTTGGAAAATCAAGAAGGTAGCGCATCGCCCTGCATGCTGTATCTCGTGTACATCCAAGAATAATGCGCATAGCTTCATTCTGCATCATTTCCATCCTTTCTATCAGCTTACTGCTGAGAGTCAGGATTGCCATCGCATACTCAAGAACACATGACCAGCCCCTTGTATAGAAGACATCGATGGCGCTGCTCACAGTTTGGTGCCGCCATCACCCACATCACAGCCAAACACCGCTTGGCCTTAGTTATCACCTGGTTTATGTGCTCATTATAAGCAAGGCTTCGATCAAACCGAATCCCCAGGTAATTCATTGCCTGCGTTCTCTCCACTGTCTCTGAACACAGCTTTACAGTTGGTGTTGGAGTGTTGACAATATGATTATTCAACGAGAACCAAGTCACTGTTGCCTTTATTGGGTTGACCATTGCCCCAGCTTCAACACACCAAGTACTTATGCGATTGAGTTCGGTTTGTAGTTCCACAGCAACCTGATCTCTATCCTTACCCTGACGATACACTAAAACATCATCGGAATATGCCAATGTCCTACCAGGTCCAGTAATCTGCTGGCTGGTGATTCTCACAGTGTAGGCGTTGAACAGTACCGGAGATAATGGTGATCCCTGTGGTAGGCCAGGATATACTGTTGTTGGTTCCGAAGTCCAACTGCCACATCTAAAAACTGCTTTCCGTTGGAAGAGGGCTGCAGCAATCCAACTATGGAGGAATGGACTTATTTATAGTTCAAGAAGCTGAAGCATTAAAAAATCCAATGGTACTCTGTTGTACGCGTCCTCAAGATCAATCGCTGCAGCAAAAGTTTTAATGCCTGAGTGGAAACCTTCATAGATATCATGGGGCAAAAACTGCTGCATTGGTCCAGGTTTCTCTTTTTGGACGGTACCCACCTGGGGTAGTTGGGGAAACACCTTCCTCTCTAGCTGGCTTTATATTTTCCTTGCAATTAACTTCTCCAGCAGCTTGCCTATTGTATTCTGCATGGTTATAACTCGATATGCCTGAAATTTTGTGTGGTCTTTGCCAGGCTTCGGCATGGGAATCAGATAACTGTGTAACCATTCCTCCTTGATGCTTGCACTCCCTATGCTGTTGTTGTACATGTCTGCTAGTTTCTCTAGCTCGTTGTCGGTACACCTTTTGATGTCATCGTATCTTATGCCATCTGGCTCTGGAGAGCTGTTTTTTTTTTCTATCGTCGAAGCACAGCCTTGATTTCTTTCACTGTCACTGTGTCTTCATCCGAAGTGTTCTGGGCCTTGCATCTGTCTGAGGTGACCTCCTTGGCCAGATTTCGGCCTCCCATGTCTGTCTGGTTGCTCTGCTCTAGAAAGCGTTCTAAGAAGGCTTTGCCCTTCTCCTTGTCAATCCTCTGCAAGATGAGGTCAGCACCTTGGAAGTCAGAAATGCTCTTTTTCTTGACTACCCCACTCATGCTTTTATGTAGTCGCCAGAACAATTTCAGTGACTTGTTTGTGCTTACTCTTTGACACACCTCTGCCCATTTTTCACTTTTAACCACCTTGACCAGTTTTTGAAAATAGCTTACTTTTGTGTGCATCTCTCTTTCTAAGTGCATGCAGGGACTAGGATGGCCAGCTCTGTTCTTATTGGCATTTTGCCATCTCCTTACAGCACTACGCTTATCCACCCAAGCCTTCCACCTCGAAATTCCACCAAGGTGGCTGCTCCCACCTTTTTTTTCTGCCCTGAAGCATTCTGCGCTTGTCACGTCCTATTTTACTCACCACATCTTGCCCTGTACTGTCATACTGGAAAGTCTTGACCGTTAACTTGTGCTGCCTAGTTCTGCCTTTCTCCACCAATATGCTGCAAGGGTGGTGGTCGCTGTCGTGGTGTCCTAGGACACCCCATCTGCACACTGTAGTGAGTGAAGGAGAAACCAGCGCCAGATCAATAGCACTGTCCTCATCACCTGGACGGCTTGCTGTCCTGGTGACAGCCAGTGTTGATACAAACCAGGTCAATGGTTTCAAGTGCAGTCTCGAGCCCCCCCCCCCCCCCCCCCCCCGTGTTGAAATCGCCTCAGAAAATAACATTTCTCTCGTGACCTAATATGTCACTTGAGCACTGCCACTTCTGGGAAACCATACTCGCTTTGCATTAACCAACACGAATGGTAGACTGTTTTTGTATGTCGTCACTGTCCCAACTGGACATGTCTAATTCTGACGCCACCATGCTGTCGCGAATGAGAATCGCCATTCCCAGATGTCGTCTGTTGTAGAAACATTTGAAGCCGGCAATTCGGAGTAACTGATCACCCTGTCTCGCCTCCCGGAGTGCTAAAATGTCATTCCTGTATACCAGGTTTTCTAGAATTAGGGCCCCGTTGTTTTACGCTGGCGCAGTTCCAATACAGAATACGGATATTCCTGAGGCCCAGACGGTCACACTTGAGTCTAGAACGTCTTAAACCACCACGCTTACCTTGTCGTTTGCGGCCTGCCCAGCGCCCACGTCACCTTGTTAGGTTAACTGCCCACCACTTGGAGAACACACGTTGTTCCGAAATGTTGAAAAACAGAACACCACAGAACCACACACGCTGCGAAATATTCACTCAAGGATTACTTCGCTCAATGCACGAAACTCCGTAACATTGGCATAGATATTGAGTAGAAACTCCTGGTGTTACATCCTGGCACACAAATTACACGCAAGAGATGAATAAATCCATCTCCGACGCGAAAAAATTGACTGTCACAAAACAACACGACCGTCCGTCGCCATCTTGAACCGCATTGACCCTGTATATCATATATAAAATACACCCTGTAATACGACATGCCTGCTACCATATTAACAACTTTTAGGTCATGTTTGTACACAATCCTAGTTTCCATTTTCCTTCATCCATTTTATTTTGTCCAAACCTACGTTTTTACACTTAATCTGTTAAAATATCTGTTCTGTCTGTTGCTTCTCTATATGAGGTGTCATTTCCGGGTTGTCATTTCTAAGTTGTCATTTGTGAGTTGTCCTTTGTGAGTTGTCAGTTATGAGTTAACATAACTGAGTTGGCAATTGTGAATGCATCGTTTGTGATTTGTTATTATGACGCGTCGTTTGTGACTTGTAAGTTGCGAGTTGTCATGTGTGGGTTGTCATTTGCGAATTGTCATGTGCGAGTTGCCATTTGTCCCTTTAAATCGTTAGCTACATTTAGAGAGAGAGAGAGAGAGAGAGAGAGAGAGAGAGAGAGAGAGGGAGGGAGAGAGAGAGAGAGGGAGAGAGAGAGAGGGGGAGGGAGAGAGAGAGAGAGAGGGGGGGGGGAGAAAGAGAGAGGTGCGTGGGATTTGCCTAGAATTGTCGCTTCGCTCACCGAACGGCATGTGATCGATCCTCAGTAAAGTTTGAGCTTTTTAAAAATGCACAGTGTGTATAATACGTGGCCATAGCTTTGGCAAGTGGGCTGTTTACTTCAGCCCGGTTAACCTACTTTACGGCATCAACTAACAATAGTACGGATACTGTTAATGTAACGTCTTATAAAAAAAATTAAGTTGCATGTCCTTCACAGGACGTAGCAGTCAACCCTAGCATTTTCGTTGTTCATGATTCCTAGGCAAATTTTACGTTCAGTAGTTTGCCATTGCTTTCAGAACGACCGGCTCCTATACCTTTTTCGAAAAAACCAGCACCACTGTGTTTCGAAGTCGGGTATACGGGCTCACAAACCGCGTTCGCAAGCCCTTAGCCACAGTATAGGCAGCTCTAAAGAGTTAAAACATTCTCGATGGGTTGACTTCTTTTTATAGCCCATGCCGTGCGGCGTTGGTGACCATGTCGGTCCACAGCCGTCTGATGCGTTTACAGCTATTCATTTCTTACACCGATGTCCCTTCATTCCATGTTATCAACTGTCTGACATCTTCAACATATCTCCCGTCTCCATTCACGCTGGACTTCTTGACACCAGACGATCCGCTCGCTTGCTGCCTCGCACCCCCACCTTGACCCGAGCCGGACACATCTAAGGCAAGGGCGGGAAACGTTCGATCTGCGGGTCGTATAAGACCCGCGAAATCATTTGGTTCTTCAGACAGTCAGATGATATAAAACGATCTATTCCCATCAAACATCCATATGACGTAGAGCAGGGGTGGAAGACGTTCGATCCGAGGGTCGCATAATGCCCGCGAAATGAGTTCGTATGGCCCTGCCAAGACAACCGCAGGAGGAACTCAAATTTGAATAAATCTAAGAGCTTTATTCACATTTATCAATAACTTTAGTAGCAACATCACCAATACCAGCTAACATCACATGCCTCACCACAGAGTAGCAGTTCCAGCCATCATAAAAAAAGTTAGTTGCATATCCTATACAGGACATCACAGTCAACCTCAACGTTGTGTTTAGCTGTTTGTGATTTCTTGGCAAGTTTACGTTCAGTAGTTTGCCATTGCTTTCCGAATGACCGGCGCTCACACCTTTGTATGGAAACCTTCGCAAGGCGCCTGCTTAGCGCCCGCAGCTGTGTTTCGAACGCGATATGATTGATTATGAATTGCATTCGTAACCCCGTCGCCACATTAGGTGTAAGTATGACCAAGTCTGACCAAATATGACAGGCTAATTTTTCAGTATATAATTTTGTATGGCCTCCAGATTATATTATACATATCCAGATGACCCTTAGCAGAATCAGTTGTTCCCCACCGCCTTCCAAATAAAATATTCGAATCTTTTTCGGTAGCCACTCATGGCACATCTGCCCACTAACCGCAGCCACAACAGTTGCCACCCCCCAAAACAACCCAATTACAAGTGCTTCTCTAAGCGAGATAGGATCTCAATTGATCCGGCTATGAACAGGAACCCAGCAGACGGCTAAAATCCTGTAAAAAAGTGGGCTTCAAGAAATAAGCCTTCCGGCTGAAGTCTTCCCTTGTGGTTGTATTCCATTATTTCCATTATAGTATTGATCTGAAGCGGGTCGGACAAGACAAACTGCTGTAACGGCTATTGTTTTATTATCAATCATTTCCGTCTGTTGCGGTGTATAGACATGGACGATTTCTGGTCTCGTCGATTTTGGAATTCTCCGGTGAAGCATGAGATGGCGGGAAAGTGAGAGAAAGCAGACGCAGGACCTGAAGGGGAGGGAAGATAGAGGGGGAGAAAGGGAGAGAGAGGGGGAGAGTGGGGGTGTGTGAGAAAGAGTTAACATTACGAATACAGGTGATAGATGAGTGTAAACAAAAAGAATATAGATAATTGACAAGTGTAAAAAAAAAATGGAATAAAGATAGACAAGTGTAAATAACTGGAATAAACATGATATACACGTGTGAAAAAAATGGAATAAAGATGATAGACAAGTGTAACCAAAAGTAATAAGCGTGTTATACAAGTGTAAACAGGTATAAACATGATAGACCGCAAATAAAAGAAATAAAACTGATTGGGTTAGAATGAAGATACCGAAGAAAAACGAAAATACAAAATGGATAGTCTTCTTTGTCATAGTCTTCAGACGTCATAATAATATGTCCCTTTTGCCGTCGTGGGAAGAAATCCTTGACTTTCAAGCGCCCGATGGGTGTCACTGAATAGTGTCATTCCGTGTGATTGGACAATGTCTTTTATGTCGTCAATCCATTTTCTTCTCGGGCATCCTCTTGCTCTCGAATCAGATCATCTTTGGTAGTTGATATTGTTGAATTCTGACGGATGGCCGAACCATGTGATTTCCTGCCTTTCAATATGTGATACAACCTGCTGATTCAGCTGTCTGTCTAATAATATTTCTTACCTGGTCTCAAATAGTTAGGCTGACAGATTATTCAGGCATCTCATCTCCCAGGTATTGCATTTGCGAAAGTGTGATTTAGATGTCAGTATGAATACGCAAAAAAAAAAAAAAACGGCGCGTCGACTTGAGATTGTTGACACTTCCATAGAGTGTTTTCTCAACTGTAGATGGTGTATGGTAAAAAAAAAAAAAAAAACCAGTTTTCTCTGTTCTGCAAATGTTGGACACACCTACTAAAAATTTTTAACTGTCATTTTACCAGTTAAAGAACGGGTATAGATGTATATAGGACAGGATGAAGTCTGTTACAGAGGGTTGAGAACTCATGGGACTATTGCAAGAATCCTGTTGTAGAGGATTGGTAACCCTTGATACTATTGCAAGAATCCTGTTGTAGAAGGTTGGTAATCCAGGAGACTATTGCAAGAATCCTGTTGTAGAGGATTGGTAACCCTTGATACTATTGCAAGAATCCTGTTGTAGAAGGTTGGTAATCCAGGAGACTATTGCAAGAATCCTGTTGTAGATGACTGGTAATCCAAGAGACTATTGCAAGAATCCTGTTGTAGGGGACTGGAAACCCGTGATCCTATTGCCACTGGAGAAGCATGGCTCCAGTTTATCTCGGCTATAGCTCAGTTGATACGGTGGCCGCCTCGGGTTCAGAGATTTGATTCGATCCCAGTGTGGGCCTGGGAGTTTCTTCAAGAGCTACTGGTATCTTATCGCACAACCCCTGATCTCTCGGGTAATGAGATCAGACACCTAACCTTCTCTGATAAAGGCGAAAAACCGCGAGGAAAGTTCTGCACGATATTAATTGCACGGTACTTGAAAACCACAAGAGCTGTGAAAAGAAAGCTGGAAAATTTTTTTTTTTTTTTTTTTTTTAAAGAAAGAAAAGAAAACCTACTGTAGGAGATCCTCCTCTTGGAACGGCAAGCATGCTTTGCCCACATTGTCTAAGAACATTTCGAGCCAAAGTAGGCCTAACCAGTCATCTTAGTACTCACGGCTCCAAACTTACACCAGTTGAAAATCGCGTAGAGTAGCCCGTCCCGGTAATTATATTGGGAAAGATAAGGGTTGGACCAAACAAAAATGATGGCGGAAATTGGGAAGTAGGGATTTGCCACAGTTATGACCTAAAAGTTGTTAATATGGTAGCAGGCATGTTAATCCTAATTAAAAAAATAATTAATCTTAATTTATCAAATTAAAGTGGGTTAATTAGGAAAAACTTTTTTTTTTAAAGTTGCATATCCCCTACACGACGTTGCAGTCAACACCAGCATTTTCCAGCTGCTATTGATGTTCTTGGCAAGATTACGCTCAGTAGTTTGCCATTGCTTTCTGAGCGACCAGTTCACATGCCCTGTAAGTAACCAACGCGGCGCGATCCGCTTTCGAATCTTCTGCAGTTACGTTCCTCACGTGGATATACGGGATCACGGAGAAAGTCGTTAACCTCTAGGCTAGGGCGACCGGCTATGGAAAACTACTTTATCAATATTTTAATCGAGACAACATTTTGGAATGACAAAATATAGACGATATATAAGCCCATATCAGAGATACGGGAAGTCACTTAAGACGATTAATCATCCCACTTAATCAGTTAAATGCATGCTGGTGTCTGACTCACTGACCTGTCAGGTGTATAACTGGGAGTGACGTAATCGCCTCGACAGTGGAAGGAAGAAGAAAACCTCTACACAAGACGTCTCCTCGTTCTTCTCATCCAATCTTTCTTCTTCCTCCAATTTTCCACTTCTCCCCCGTCATCTTCTTCTCCTGTCTCCTCTACGTTCGTCTTCTTTTCCTCCACCTTCGTCTTCTTCTCCTTTCTCTACCTCCTGATCATCCATTCTTTCGTCTTCTTCCTATTTTTCTCCTTCTCGGTACTAATCTCCTTTTCTCTCCTCCTTCGCCTTTCTCCTCTTCCTTCGTTTTCTTCTCATTTCTCCTCCTCCTTCTCATCCATTCTTTCTTTGTCCTCCTATTGTTCTCCTTCTCCTTCTTCGTCGTCATCTCCTTTCTCCTCCTCCTTCGTCTTCTTCTCCTTTCTCCTCCTTCTCAACCAGTCTGTCTTCATCCTCCTACTTTACTCCTCCTTCTCCTCTTTTTTCTTCATCCGCTTCTTCTTCATCCCTGTGAACTAAAAAGTTGATTCCCCTCGTATCTCACTAGTGTCTATTGTGCTTTCACATAATGGATTTACACAAAAATAGAGCAATATTGATTTTCATGAAGTGCTTTCCATCTTCTTCACCGCAGTGTATTGGTTTATTCTCGGCTCGTTCTTTTTCTGGAAGATGCATATTTTTTGTCATTTCTGTTTTATAACCTACACTTTTTGACTAATTGGAATTTGTTATTTCTTACTCCTGTGTGGTCCTCGGTATATGTGTCTTTTATCCTAGGGAATATTTCTGCTTCATTGTGCTTTGTAGTTCTCTAGAAGAATCCGTTTCTACAATATTTGTTCATGTACAGTTTTAGTGCAGTACTTCGCTATCCATACTCCTGCTTTCCTGTTAGTGTGTGTGTGCGTGCGTGGCGCGCGCGAGTGTGTGAGTGTATGTGGCTGGAGTATAATGGAGTCACTCACGTGGAGTATGACAGAATCACCAACGTGCAGTATAACAGAATCACCAACGTAGAAAATGACATAATCACCAACGATGAAAATGACATAATCACCGCAGGTACGCATGGCCTAATGGATAAGAACGCGTATTCTTAAATATCCGTGTACTGATGCCGAGGTTAGGCGTTCAACCCCTACACCGGACAGCTGGACTAAAATGTTGATAGTCGTCCTTGATTTGGGGACGTAAATTACAAGTACCTCTCAAGCCGGAGTGGGTTAACCTGATGGCGAAGGTGTTAATAGGGAAAGCTAACCCACACGCAAAATTCAGTCCATCACTACTATAAAAAAAATGAGTGAAAAAAAATCATCAACATGGGAAATTACAAAATCAGTAATGTGGAGGGTAACAGAATCACCAATGTGGAGTGTAACAGAATCACCAATGTGGAGTATAATAGAATCACCAATGTGGAGTATAACATAATCGCAAATTTGGAATATAACAGAATCACAATTGTGGAGTATAACAGAATCACGAATGTGGATTATGACAGAATCACCAATGTGGAGTTTAACAGAATCACAAATGTGGATTATGACAGAATCACCCATATGGAGCTCATGGGGAGAACTAGACAAATACAAGTCCACCAAGAGGTGCGTATGGGCTGCACTTAATTTCAAAGCAATCGAATAAAAGGGAACTGCACTTAAATGAAACGCACTTAATACTGGGCCTGTGCACAGACGCTAGCATTGGATAGGTTACACAGTATGAAAACCTAAGGATCGTATAGCTAGAAAGTGTTTGAATCTACAAGACAAAAGAAACAGCGGAAGACCCACCAACACATGGGAAAGAGAAGTAGAGACAGAAATAAGTAATATGAGGAGGTCATGGACGAAGCCGCACGTGATAGTTAGTACTAGGACGGCTTGGAGTGAGTTGCTAGAGGACACGGTTCTCTATCGTGAGTTGCTAGAGGACACGGTCCTCTATCGTGGCACAGAGAGCTAACGAAGCAAAAGCGTTGCTCTGTGATGGCCCAACACTACACAGAAAAATACACACAGAAAAATACACACAGAAAAATACACACAGAAAAATACACACAGAAAAATACACACAGAAAAATACACACAACAGAAAACACATTTTTTGTTTAACTCAAGCGTAGTCCATACTCGTGTTACTACTTATAGTGTACTAGACTGATTTGTGCGTGTGGATTAGCTTTCTCTATTACCAGTGTCCCTCGCCATTAGGTAAACCCACTCCGACCTCAGAGGTACTTGCAACTTACATCCCCACGTTAAGGACGAGAAGGCAGCATTTTAGTTCAGCTGACCTGTGCAGGGATTGAACCCGCTACTTCGGCATCAGCACATTGGAAGTTTAAGAAAGTGCTGTCTTATCAATTCAGCCATGCTGACCCCCCCAAACACAGCATATATAAACAGAAAGTAAACAATAAATACGTAAATTCCGTCTTCTCATAGTCCATGCTGTGTGGCGTTGGTCAACATGTCCACAGCTCTCTCTCTCTCTCTCTCTCTCTCTCTCTCTCTCTCTCTCTCTCTCTCTCTCTCTCTCTCTCTTGTCTATTATCATAAACTGCACGCAAATGATCTCACTTTACTTTCAATTTCCATCTTCACTACTTTAATTAAGTCCAGTGCAAAACAATGGCTTCAGTTGTTTCCGGTTATTTACGGTAAACAACCCCGCGTGCAAACCATTACAACCATCAGGCCAGATGCACTAACCATTTGCGGATCATTTATCATTTTCATTGCAAGATTCACAGATCCACACTGGCACGAAACCTAAAGGGCAAATCAATTAATTGTATTACCAAATAAGGGTCATTATGTAACATTTGGCCTCGTGTATCTATAGGCCGTTATTTCCAAACAAACCTCCTCCCCTTAGTGGCGTCATTCATATAAGCGTTAACTGTGCCAGCATGAATTTGGGATTGATTAATTGACTGATTGATTGATTGATTTAGGAATCGACATCACAACATTCGGGACATTCCCATAAGCACTCCGTCCCCATCCTCAGCAGCCAGCGAAGAATTCCAACACCAATAGTACCAGTAGCAATCTGATTATATGTCCTTCTCGCCTCTCCTCTGAGCGTTAAGCGTCGGCCAGATCCCCTCGTCACGCCTCGCTGTCTCATTCTTGCCAGACCATGGTGAACCATTTGCTCCTCCGAGGTGTGCACGTGCTCCCACAAGGCAGCAACCACGTTTGCCTTGTCATGCATCAATACTCCACCAAGTTCTGCAGAGCCAGCCAATCTGTCCGCCTGTTCATTTCCCAGCACACCGGCATGCCCCGGAGAAAAGATCTAGGCGATGCTTGTCACCCGTGACCTCCGAAGCGAAGTAAGCCACTCCGCACGAAGCCTGTCCGTCCTCACCCTGAATGAATTTGGGAAGAAAGGGGGTATATCTTGTTAAAGGTACAGTAGTTAGTGCTGTGACTGAGGGCCAGTGAACAGGTTTCACAATTCCCCGATATATTGAGTTGTATATTAGCTGTGAGTGATTTGGAAGCTGACTGCTTTGCGTTGATTCCGTTGACATGAGGTGCCGGTGGTTCAATGGCAAAGTAGTAACGTAAAAATGCCTATTAAATCCATAATTGCCGGAGTTGATGAAGACGTCCGGTAAAGGACGTGCAATACACTTTGAAGATGTTAGAGGCTTGGCCAAGCATTGGCTAGCATTCTTACCTACCTGGTCGGTGATCACGTGTTCAAATCCCAGTGGAGGCGAATCTTTATAAATTGACCCATGAGTTCCGATTGGTCTATAAAAATAAGGGCCTTGCACTTAATCCCAAATGTAAAATCGTCCTTGACTTTTTCTAACTATCAAACTCGGAAAGGATAGAAAAGCTGCTGGTCTAGATTGTATTCCAACACAGCGTTTGAATCCATTGCGTAGTCCTCAACTGAATTACTGTACACATTGTTTAGCAGAGTCTGGGAGACTCAAGCAATTCCAGCAGACTAAAGGGAAGCATATATGGTCAAGGATACAAAGGAAGGGGACTTGCATGAGTCTGAGATTGCATAGTATTAGATTATTTTTAATTCGTTGAAAAATATTGAGAACGATCATTCTGAAAAGAGGGAGAGCTGATAAACAGCTATGGATGAAAACACAGGCTTTCAACCAAACAGATTCTGCACTGACCACTCAGCCACACAACGACTAATATTAGAGTAATGTACCTCTGAAGTTGGAGTGGGTTCACCTTATGGCGAGGGACACTGGTAATAGGGAAAACTAATACACACGCATAATTCAGACCAATAGGCTAACATTAGTAGAATGTGTATGGGCTGCACTTACTTTCAAAGCAAGCGAAAAGAAAGGGAACTGCACTTAAATGAAACGCACTTAATACTGGGCCTGTGCACAAATTGTTGTTGACAACATATTAAAGACATCTCTCTGAAAATTGATAATGCACTATCAGGGCCCAGAGAAAATGATTAAATTAATCAAGGCACCATACGCTGACATAAAATGCAGAATTCTTCGTGAGAAAACACTAACAGATACTTTGAATTTAGAACAAGAGTACGATAGGGATATTTGTCCACATTGATTGCGGTACTTGTCAACATTGATTGCGGTACTTGTCCACATTGATTGCGATACTTGTCCACATTGATTGCGATACTTGTCCACATTGATTGCGATAATTGTCCACATTGATTGCGATACTTGTCCACATTGATTGCGGTACTTGTCAACATTGATTGCGGTACTTGTCCACATTGATGTTCCAGTTCTGTCCTCCCAAGTGGTTTAGCCTTGGCCTGGACTGAACTTCATCGTTGATTTGGTCTACCAACACATACTTTCATAACTTGCTTTCACATCCCCATATTCTATATTTCCCCAGTCTCATACAGCCTCCTGCATCCTTCCATACTTCCAGCACCTTAGCATTCACTCGCACTAGCGCCAGTATGAAAGAAACAGGATAGCTTAGACAAGATTTCAGAACGCAGATTTACATCGCGACGGCACGCAGTGTTATCACGCGTCGAGCTATTCGGCGTTCGGAATTACCCCAGGAAGTATCACATGCCATGACCTAATATATATACACAATGTCACATCATATATATATAGATATTTTTCCATTCATGTTCCGGTGTTTCGAGACGATTCTAGATAATAAGTCCTCCATCGGCTTCCCTCAGTCTATTTTTAGCTGGGAAAGTCCCCGATGACGCGCCAAAATAGTGCGGGAACTTGACGACCCAAGACAGATAAACGCGTTTCGTCACATAGGCCCCCACTTTAAGAGGATCGACCCCGTCGTTCCACTTCTACGCAGAAGCTGTCTATGTCGTTCGTTCCTCTTTCTAAGAGACCGGATGGCGGGTGAGGAAGTCTAACCCGTCAATATTGTATAGAATACTTTTACCACATTCGGTGGGGTGGCAAGCTATTCAGTATCACGGGTGATCAACGCCTACTCCGCTACTGCGATCGGGCATCTCGCAGTGTCTTGCGGACCAGAGCTCCCGTCTCGACCTGATTTAACGATCGTTCCTGCCAGAGTTTACTGGACTTCTGCAACTCCAGCTTCCCCTTTCGAGGACCCAGCTGGACTGCAGTCGGTCGGATTGAGGAACCAAGGGTATGTGTCCGTTCCGACACAACCCACCTCTTCCTACCTCGGTTCTCAGTGTAGCTAGCACTGCGGGTGTTCCTTTGGCCGGTCATGTTCCCCCGAGCACCGGGCTGAACCGAAGAAGGTACCTGCACATACATATAGGACTTCCTATGGTGTGACAGGCTTTCCGCTACCTGACCTGAACCCCGAACCGTTATTTCAGCGAATCTCTGCGCCCTTGGGCTGGTGGACTTATCATCGGGCTTCCCCTCATAGCGCATGAGGAGACTGGAATGGAAAGTAGTAGACTTTCCCAGGATCACCACTCCATAGTGCTTGTGGAGCCCCACTTTATCCACTAGGAATGGGCCCTGCCACCCGATTTCGAATTCGTTCCCCTCGATTGGGAGGAGTACTAGAACTCGGTCTCCAACCTCTAAGGATATCTTCGTCTTCGTCCGTTTCTCAGGTGTGCATTTACGGCACTCCGGACAAGACCTAATATACCTGCGCACGTCGCCTGTCATTCCCGGCCACCAATAGTACCGGGATAGACATTTACTGGTTGTCCCTACAGTCAGATGTCGGGTTGGGGACCTGACATGTACCGTTCGCAGCAGATTAGCTCTGAAGCTCTCAGGAACCAACTTACGTCCCCTCTGCCTTTTCTCTGTCCCAGTCTGAATTAACGGTGACTGGTTATCAGAGTTGAACTTACCCTGAGTTAACGGGTTTTCATTGTTGGGCAACCATTCCGAACAAGGAAACTCCGTTGCATCCTTGCTCCGAGCATTACTCATTCTATCCGGGTGAGGATTTCGGAGACTTACCTTTTCGAGACCCTCTTCCTCTGTATCTCTGACCTGCCTAGACTTATGGATGCTAGGGTGTTCTGGTTCGCCCAGAAACACGTACTTCCGGCCTAGAATTAGGGGATAGAGAGGATCCGGTACGACTGCCGCCTGAATGCGTCCAGTAACGTACTTGCTCCGAATCTCCACATTGGCAATCGGGCAACGTAGCGCTACAGCACTCCTACTGGCTGGCTGTATCTCCGTCATCTCCCCGGTGAGTTGCTCTGGGCCTGTCAGGTGGGATGCAATTACAGCTGAAAATTGCAATCCTGTGTCGTAGAGGCACGACACCTGTTGCCCATTCACTTCTACTTTCTCAACAACTGGAGGTCTTCTAGTTTCTCCATTCCCATCAACCGACTTCACTTTCCTGCACGATCTATCCCTAACCTCAGCAAGACAAGCAAAGTGAAAGTCCTTGGGCTTACTCTTACACTCACTCGTATTGTGAGTGCTGGACTTGCAGAATTTGCACCAACGTTCACTCCACTTCCTCTTTGGAGAACTAGGTGGGCTATTCTTACCTTGGTTGACGTTAGAGATCTTCTCTAAAGAGCCTACCTGTTTCTTTGGTTCATCAGAACCTTGGGTCTTCTTTGACTTCTTCTTTGACTTACCTTGATCCGGATCTTTCGATCTCGGATCTGTTGGACTGGTGTCCCCAGTCTCGCCATAGACTTCAACGTATCTTTCGGCTAACTTGGTGACTATATCCAATCTCTCAGCCCCATTCTCACCTAAGAAGTTTCGCAAGGGTTTAGACATTTGCATTCGCATCTGATCTACAACCATCAACTCACGCAAACTTTCATACTCCTCCTTAAATCCGGCCAAGGCCATCCATTTAAGAAGGTATGAGTTCAATCTCACACTGTATGCTGAAAACAGTTCACCAGGTTCTCGCTTTGCCGTTCGAAACTTCCTTCGGTATGAGTGCGCGGTGATCTCGAATCTCTTCAAGAGAGCCGCTTTCAATGCCGGGTAATCATTCTGTAAACCCGGTGGCAAGCGTGCATACACCTCATAACCTTCGGCACGGAGTCCCTGGGAGAGTTTCAAACACCATTTCTGTTTGTCTAGACCCATTGCAATAGACATGGCTTCATACTTCTCTAAGTATTGGTCTATCCGTTCCTTCTCGGGTTCGAAAGGCTGTAAAGGCCATTTCATAGCCTGGAAGTCACGTCAACTGGTTGACTCTGAGCCAGGAGGTACACCTCCTCCCATAGCTCCATCAGTTACACCTGTAGCAGGCACTTGTGCCTCAAGTAGCTTCATTCGATACTCATGGTCACGTTTTTCTTTCTCGGCATCCAACTCAAGCCGTTTCATTTCAGTATCAGCCGCTATCCTCTTTTCCTCAAGAGCCACTTTACTGGCTTCCAGTTCTCTTTCTGCTCTCCTCCTCTCTCTTTCCTCTTGGCGAAAATTTCTTTCCACCTCTTGGACATAGGAATTCAAAGCATCTCCTTCAAGACCAGACTTACGTCCAGTTTCCTGAACTTTGTCCAAGTCTAACTCTTGGGTAGACATGTTGACTATGATAGGTGGGTACTCAAGTATGTGTGGGTGAAGCAATACAATGAATCAATAATCAATAGTACTAACTAATCACCACAACACAAATGTCCGTCAGACAGTTAGGAGATAGGTAGAAGTAGTAGAATCTTATGTAGACTGAAGTAGAGGATAAAGACAAAGTCCCTATCCCTATGTGAGAGGTCTACAACACACACAGATCTTGGAATATCCCGGACGGGCCCCCACTCTGTAACGGAGTGTTTCGGGTTCACCTTGGGTAGTGAGAGTGAACCACACCCGAGGTGTCTCTAGCACTCCCGTGTATTCTAGCCCCAGGGGTTGGACGAGCAGATACACTTTTTTTTTCTCTGTGGTTGATCTCAGGTTATTTAGTTACGTCTACACACCCCTCCAGATTCTAGACCCCCACTAACTACCTACACCTGTTGAACAATGAACACTTAGGCATCGTCCGAGACCACACTCAATCATTATACAAAGAGCAAGTCAACTTACATAAAGTTTATTCTACCCTTGAGAATATAGAACTGAAATGAACATCCTGATAGAAGAATCTATTTACACAAATAGAAGATAGAGTAGAGAAAGACTTAAAGATGTAGGTGTCTTCATCGAGTTGAGAAGTAGAGTGGATGCAGACGTCCCGTCCAGTCGGTCCGCCACTCACCCGGCTTCCTTCCAGTGAGATGACTAGAACCTTGGAGACCACTCCGTCTCCTGAACGTGGAACCACAACAATAGAGTCACTGCTGGACCACACTTCACTGGACCAACTGCATCTATAACACTCCCACGGAGTCACTGGTAATACAGTTCTCGAACACAACCGAGTTGGAGACCATCTTCCTGGACTTGGCTCCAAGTATTGGTTACTTCGATGAACTAAATAGTCACTGACCAACCGAATGGTCTGTCACTCCTAGCACAGTCCCACGGCAGAACCGATATGGCATTGACCAATTCAATGGTCTCTTACCGTCACACTTTGGAGGATCAGATATGGCTACTGAAAAGTTACTGAGTCCTTCTAGAACACAGTTGATAATCTGGATACGGTAACAGTACATTAATAGAATCAGACATCTATTTTACGGAAACAATTCAGGTTGGACTATAATCCATAGTCCCTTCCACCGGGTTACACTTGACACACGTCAATACTGGTGTAGTTCTTCTCAAGACCTGCCACTCGAGCTGTCCAAAGAACCATTCAAGTGTCTGAAGATTAGTTACTTCTGCGTTTAGGCAGAACCCCCGTCAAACCAGACGGACCGGTGTTCCCTGTCGAGCATGATTACTCAACATGCTGAAATGTTCCTGGCAAAACAGAGTATCTTCTATGTTAAACGATCACAAACCATCACTTCCCACACGTGCACCTTCAGGGCAGTTGTATGTCTTGAAGCAAACTTCACGCATGGTGAATCACATTGGGTACCTGGTGTGATGGAGTCTGGCGTGATAAGTAAAGAACTGAACCCTTCGCTCTGTCACACGAAGTGGTTTTCTGCCAACAACAATTATAGTTGACTGGTTCCTCAACAGGCAAACTCCTGAAAAGGAAGAGCGACCGGTGAGAGTATACTGGCCCAAACATTAGTCCACATGCATCCTACCAATAACTACTCAACTCTCAGTCATGCTAGTTAGTTATTCATATAACCAAAGCATTATCTCTATATGGAGAGTAGTCAAGCATGGGTTCACAAATGTCAGCTGGCCTCACAGAACAGCCCGTCAAACAGAGCAAGAAATCAGAATGACGAGTCTGATCATTGGTCTCACCTATCCCTAATCATCTACCAGTCGTCGCTAACGTCAGTAATGATACAAGGCTGTTATTGTTCTAATTTAATCGAACTAAACAAATAGGTAAAGAGTCCCTAGACTCGTTCCTAACATCATCAATGTACATTAAGAAACATAATCTTGATCAATATACCATCCCTCGGGATATAGGAATAGTACATGATCACATCCAATATGTACACAAGCCTGTTTGCTGGTGGGACCACCTGCCCACGCCACAGCAAACTCTTCTTATCAGACTCTGCCTTAGAGTCAAGAAGCCTTCTTGAGAATACATGTTCCCCACATGTTCCAAGGGTACTGTTCCAGTTCTGTCCTCCCAAGTGGTTTAGCCTTGGCCTGGACTGAACTTCATCGTTGGTTTGGTCTACCAACACATACTTTCATAACTTGCTTTCACATCCCCATATTCTATATTTCCCCAGTCTCATACAGCCTCCTGCATCCTTCCATACTTCCAGCACCTTAGCATTCACTCGCACTAGCGCCAGTATGAAAGAAACAGGATAGCTTAGACAAGATTTCAGAACGCAGATTTACATCGCGACGGCACGCAGTGTTATCACGCGTCGAGCTATTCGGCGTTCGGAATTACCCCAGGAAGTATCACATGCCATGACCTAATATATATACACAATGTCACATCATATATATATATATAGATATAGCACCCAAGCCACTTACCTTTACACAGAAATCCGCTGTGTCCCACACAATGAATTCACTATTAAGTTATTACACAATAGTTACATCATTCCTGGTGGCACAGAACTAAGTTCTTCCTTTACTTAGTAACTAAGCACAATTTTGTCTGAATCTCCACCTACCAACTTACCTGGTTTTCTAACCGTTCTTCTGGCTTCAGCAACTGACTGACATAATCTAAGTTTCCATCCGGCACAAGTAACTAGGTTTTATTCTAACACAGCAACCTAATAGATGCAACGATTGGCAATATATGGTACATATATTTGGAACCCAAATCGCCCACATCACATTACGGCGTTCCTAACAGCTGATTCGCGAGCACACGGTAAACAAACCCACGATTAATTGTCACCTGCGTTATCGATCGGTTTGCTAATTAGTATGCAAGGACATCCGCATAGGTAATGAGGTTAGAACAATGGCGTGTGGAACACACGTACAAAGTTAAATGATTTAACCAAATATCTACCTGGATGGTGAAACCAGCTCTCCAGTCAGCTTCCGAACTGTTCAAGGGCTTCTCAGCTTCCTTTTCATAACAGTCAGCCGAATCATGGTTGAGGTGAGACGCAACACAAAAATGGCTCACATTCAGGCCAGCGTCTGTTCTCTTCGAACAAAAGTAAGTGAATGGCTGGTTTAGCCAATTTCCCGCTTCGTGCCAACTCCATGCGCACCAGAAGCGAGTGCTTCTTGAGAAAAGATACTTTCTCGGGAAAACGTCATTCCCCGCCTAGAGTTTCTAGATCTCTCTGCACGGGAAGTTAGAGCGATACCCAGCATCACGGGTTACTCGAATTCCGGTGTTTCGAGACGATTCTAGATAATAAGTCCTCCATCGGCTTCCCTCAGTCTATTTTTAGCTGGGAAAGTCCCCGATGACGCGCCAAAATAGTGCGGGAACTTGACGACCCAAGACAGATAAACGCGTTTCGTCACACTTGTCCACATTGATTGCGATACTTGTCCACATTGATTGCGATAATTGTCCACATTGATTGCGATACTTGTCCACATTGATTGCGGTACTTGTCAACATTGATTGCGGTACTTGTCCACATTGATTGCGGTACTTGTCCACATTGATTGCGGTACTTGTCCACACTGATTTCAATACTTGTCCACATTGATTGCGATACTTGTCCACATTGATTGCGATACTTGTCCACATTGATTGCGGTACTTGTCCACATTGATTGCGGTACTTGTCCACATTGATTGCGGTACTTGTCAACATTGATTGCGATACTTGTCCACATTGATTGCGATACTTGTCCACATTGATTGCGATAATTGTCCACATTGATTGCGATACTTGTCCACATTGATTGCGATACTTGTCCACATTGATTGCGATACTTGTCCACATTGATTATTCCCATTAACTGTAAACTGGATTATGAACACAACACTGGCTACCACTAGTAATTAGTTGAGTTGAATCAAGAACCGACATCAATGCACTCGGGGCATTCACATAAGCGTCCAGACCTCATCTGCAACAATATGCGAAGAGTTCCAATAATAATGGTGTCTGTTGCAATCTGATTAAACGCCCGTCTTGCTTTACTTCTGATTGACGATTGTCGACAAGATCCTCTGACCACCCCTAGCTGCTGCATTCTCTCTAGACGCTGATAATATACATGTTCTTCTTCATTATTCACAAGCTCCCCGAGGGCCTTCATCGCAACTGCTTTATCATGCATCAATTCACCACTCAATGATGCGGCACCAGCAAATCTGTCTGCCTATTACTTTCCAACCACACCAGAGTGACCTGGAGAAAAGAACCAACGAATGCTCACCACTTGCGCCCTCTGAATCGATGCAAGCCATTCTTGCACGAAGCATGCATACCTTTGCCAGTGTGCTTTGTTAATCAGTTAAAATCACAACTTACTTATACAGTTTGTTCTCCAACCAACAGAAAGCTGCAATCACCCCCCCCCCCACCCCCATTCTCAGACGTGAGGTCCTGGTGTCATATGCTAAGCTCTCCTGTACCAAACATTTTCTTCTGATGCGAATCCCCAGACACTTTTTTTGGCCTCTCAAAACACAGCCACCTGCATAGATAATCACATCCACAGAAATTAAATTCTGTGGGCTCTGGCAAAGCAGCTCGACGATCCGGTCCTCGCTGACGTCATTGCCTGTCTGTTCCACACACTAACTGCGATGCCTAATAAATTAATGACGAAGTCACAATTTTTAGGTGTTACAATTCATTCTGTATCTCATCATTATCATCTTCATCAACTTCATCATCACAAGTAATGCTGATAAGCTTGGGCGATCATGGTCAGTTGTTTCACCCGATCACTGGACTCTCGAATTAGGTCAATGTTCGTGTTCCAATTATGTCATTTGGCCATGTCATTCCAGACTGTAATCTCTTTATCATCCCCCTGTCTCTTGAAGGATTGTCTCAGCTGTTTTTCTCTTACTCCATGGTATTATGTATATTTTCCACAAACATCACATGTCTGCTAATATTAGATGACTCTAGGCTTATATGCGTATTGTAAATATTTCACCTGTGTATATCCATATAGGCGCCAAATAGGCTCGTTTTCTCATTACACGAGGCGTTGTGTTTAACTGGTGAGTGTGAAGTGTAATGTTGTAGGAGGGGATTTCCGTGGGCTTTCCGTGGCGTAGTGGTTAAGCCTCGTATTCAGTAGATCGCTATAATCGTTGTCGGACTGCATCATTCGGTTCTCGGATGCAGTTCTTTCAGAGATCCACGACGGTGATCGGTGGTTCTGCGACGTTCGTGCTTTTTTCGACGCTTTCAGCAGACGGTTAGCCTTTCTGAGGAGATAAATCGGGCTATTTAGGATAAATCGCAGTGCAATAAAGTCAACGTCTTGACTTTTAACCCCCTTTTTTAAATGTTCTACAATCGTACAGTGATTGTTTTCACTTGCTTTCTTCAATTGTTTCCCCTCATTTTAACCCCGCTAGCCTGTATATAAAGAGACAAACCCTGAAAGCGATTTAGAATGCCAAGAGGAATGAGATCAGACGCCTCTAATAGCCAGGCGTTTTGAGTTGGTTGCCTCTTGCGGATACCCTCGGCTGACCTCTATTTCTGGAGATAACTTCCGTTTCAACCCCTACACCTGTCAGTTGACCTTGTATTGAGGACGTAAATTACAAGTACATCAGAGGTCGGAGTGGGTTCACCTGATGGCAAGAGACACTATTAATAGGGAAAGCTAATCCACATGGGAAAATAAGTCCAGTGCGCAAGAATTAGTAGCGCGTATATAGACTACGCTTGAGTTCAAAGCGAGGGAGAAATAGAACAATCACCCACCACCCAATCCACGCGCCTAGTTGTGAACATACTCTCACCCTATGAGTTTACTTGTTCCGTTTACCTTTCCTTATACCTGTGTGGTTTACCTGTTGCTTTTACCGTTCCTTCTACCTATGTTGTTTATCTGTTTCTTTTCCCTTTCCTGCTACACATGTGATTTACCTGTTTCTATTACCTTTCCTTATACCTGTGTGGTTTACCTGTTGCTTTTACCGTTCCTTCTACCTATGTTGTTTATCTGTTTCTTTTCCCTTTCCTGCTACACATGTGATTTACCTGTTTCTATTACCTTTCCTTCTACCTGTGTGGTTTACCTGTTTCATTTACCTTTTCGTTTATGAATGTGGTTTATCTGTGTCTTTTATAGTTTAGTTTAGTTTAGTCGACGGATCAACATCACGGCACACGGGTGCAACCCATAAGTGCTCCGTTCTTCTCCTAACTCAAACCTGAGTCTGGAGAAACTGAGCTCAGTGCACGAACTCCGTAGCACCGGCGAGGATCCTGAAATACTTTGGGTAGATTTTTAACACGAAATTTTGCCCGGGCAGCTCCGTTAGGCTACTCTTTTTCGATTTCCAACTGCCAAGGGATTTTTTACGTGCGCAACAATACACACGGGCGTCCGATCTCACTACACAGAGACCAGGGGAAATTTTTACTAGAAGTCCACGTGAAAAAATCCCGGTCCTCACCGGGGCTTGAACCCGGGACCTCCAGCGCTCGAGGCGGACACCATACCTCGAGACCACGCAGCCCCCTATCTGTGACTTTTATCTTTTCTTCTACCCGTGTGGTTTACTTAGTTAACAAGCTGAACAGCGCATCAATACTTTTGAATATCAATGTTATAGACGGGTTCTAAGAATATCTTGGATTGCATCCATGCTTAAAGAACTGAATACTGAAGAAGGTTGGCTAGTAAAGACGATACAAAGACAATTGAAATATTTTGGTCACTTGAAACGTCACGAAAGTTTGGAGAGAACAATAATGGAGGGGTATATACCCGGGAAGAAAGGAAGAGGAAGGCCAAAGAGAAGATAGGTGCAGGATGTGGAGGATCTCCAGATGGGTGTGTCGGACGCGGGACATCTTGCTTATGATCGAGAGGTTTTCCTGAAGGTTGTTATGGGAACGAGGTTCTGCAAAGGACATAGTTAGTTAGTTAGTTAGTCTTTCCTCTTGAGCCTAAGGCGGCGCATAGGGCAGAAGTCCTGTCTCTCCATGCTTGGCGGTTCGCTGCTACCTGTTGTAGATCTTGGATATTTACTTGGCCATTGAATGAGCCTTCTCTAATGATGGTTCTACGCAGGATCTCTCTTGGTCTTCCCCGTTTTCTTTTCCCTACTGGTGACCATATGAGGGCTTGATATGGGAGTCTTGACTTGTCCATTCTGAGTACATGGCCGATGTAGTTCCAACGGCGTCTTCTTATGAAATTGGATACTGTATCTTGCTTAGTCTCTTGTCTTATTTGCGAATTGGTTCTGAAGTCTGTCCAGTGGATGTTTAGAAGTCTTCTAAGACATTTGTTCTCAAAATTGTCTAATTTTTTATCTAAAGCTACCGTTGATTTCCAACTTTCACATCCATACGTTAACACTGGAATCACACAAGAGTTGAAGATTTTAAGTTTTGTGTGTTTGCTGAGTGTCTTTGACTTCCAGATGTTTGACAGTACATGCTACTGAATAAATGAATCAATGAATGTGGTTTACCTGTTGATTTTACCTCCCCTTCTACCTAGTGTGTTCTGTGATATCGTCTTCTTTCTCGAATGAATGTCGAGAAATCGTTATCCTTGTTTTTGGTATGGCCAGGGTACGGGTTCACTCCAAACAGTGGCCAGTTAGACATCAAACGTTGAATTCCCATTCACAAAGTCATGGGAAACTACTGAACGTAAGATTTGCCTATAAAATCAATTTGGGCTTGGTAGGAACGTCTTGCAAATATCGTGCAGCATTGTTTGGCAATGCGTGAATATAACCTCAGCCCACAGCTGGCATGCGAGTGAGTACCTGGTCCGGCCATCTGTCGCTGCACACTTCGTGTGGTGTTACATTGTCCGCCAACAGGTTTCACCCAGTTTCTGGTTACCATTCATAGGCATAGTCTAGTGGAAATACTGTGTTGTGTTCCTTCAGCATCTATTGATTAAAATTATATAATGATAATAATGACGACGACGATTGATTTAAATAAAATAATGATGGTACTGATGAGGAAGATCGATTCACATTATATAATGATACAAATAACGAAAGCGACTGATTAAAATTATCATGATAATAATGACGACGACGGCTGATTAAAATTATACAATGATAATAATGACAAGATTGTTTCCAATTATATAATGACAATAATGACGACGATTGATTAAAATTATATCATGATAATAATGACGACGATTCATTCAGATTATATAATGAAAATAATGACGATAAGGATTGATTAAAATGATATACTGATAATAATGACGACGAAGGCGACGATGATGTTGATGATCATCGGCACCATCGAGTGTGTATTTTAAAACTGTTAATGTTGCAGAAAGAGATAGAATAAGAAAGAGAAAGAGAGAGAGAGAGAGAGAGAGAGAGAGAGAGAGAGAGAGAGAGAGTGAGAGAGAGAGTGTGTGTGTGGGTGCGGCAGAGTTAGAGAAAAGAGAGAGAGACAGAGAAAGACATAGAGTGAGAGAGGGACAGAGAGTGAGAGAGTGAGAGAGAGCCATAGGCAGAGAAGACAGAGATAAGAACCAGAGAGAAGCAGAGAGAGACATATAGAGACAAAAGGCAGAGAGGGATAGAGAGCCACAGAGATAGATGGTAGATATTAGAACCTTCCAGTAACGTCTCAAATATTCACAATCGGACATTTTGACTGTAATTCTCGTGTGCACAGTTCTACCCACGTTACCCCTCCCTCACCCCAAGTGAGATTTTGCATTTATCTTGCACATCGAGCCTCACAGTCCCTTACAGGGCTTCACAATCAACCCCAGCATGTTTTGTCTGTTTGTAAATTACTAGGCAATATGTTGTGTTCTCTCAGCAGTTTGCCGTTGCTCTCTTAACATCCGACACTCATACCATCGACATGAACGCCAGGCGTTCTGCAGCTGATGTCCAACCCTGGACTCTGTGTGTCGGGGGAATTGCGAAACGTGTTCACTCCCCCCAAGGCACAGGGCCGGCTAGCAGCGATTAGTCTGTTTAAAACAGAGGCCTAGCACCATAAGCTCGATACAACAACGACGAGTGAATGGGTGTGTTGGAGTAATGTATGCTTGGTGTCATCTCTGGGGTGAACAGTCAGTCTTTCTACTTTAGCATAATAAAAATTGTAGTTACATACTTAATTAATTAATATTTCAACATAAATGATAGAAAAAGTACAAACATTGTTTAAAGTTCAAATATTATGTTTTAAAAAGGCACGTTCGAATGTATTCCTTTAGTGCTCTTAAGCAAAGAAGCCATTGACAAAAGGTAGAACAGTTTGTTGCTGCGCAAATTTCGTGGTATCTTGTCTTTACACTGCAGACATTATATATCTTGTGAAGTAAATCGATGAGTAGATTTTGCTTACTTCTCTTACAACAACTAATGTCGTTGTTGTTGATATGACGAGCCGGCTGGCAGGTGTACACTCCTCTACCGCGGCTTCACGCCGGCCCCATTTACTTCCCACCACAACTCCTGGTACGAGTTTTTAGTCTGGGTTGACATGGGAACCAAAGCCTGTTAAAACATGCATGTCCGCCCAGATGCGGGCCGAACCTATGCTCCACCCGATCGGTTGCCCAGCGTCTAGCCACTACGCTACCGCGACTGCCGCCTAATTCTGTACACCATATTAAGTAGCCAATCACACCACTATGTAATGTTGATTCCTGGTTTTCGCTTGACCCATATTCCCATCGCTCTTAATGATTCCAATAGTACCCTGGGTGTTAATTGTTTCGTTCGGAACTTAGCAACGCGAAATTCCGGTTCGATGTTTTTTAATTATCACAGGTCAATGGAGGCCTTAGAACGGGAGGTGAATTGAAACTATTAGAGAAATTTCTGCATCTACGCGCAGACAGTTAAGTAATGTGATCGACAGTCTGTGATCATTTCGTCAATTACTTACCTGTCAACGCAGTCGTATCCAGCGGGGCAAGTAATTAATTACAGCAAACAGGAGGAGACAAACGTTTGGCTAATAATACTTTTTTGTGTGTTCGCATATCCTTTTCAGGACATCGCTGTCAACATCAGCATCTTTCAGCTGATTGTTGATTATTTGGCAAGATTACGCTCAGTAGTTTGCCATTGCTTTCTGAGCGACCGGCTCACATACCCCGTAAGTTACCGGCGCGGCTAGAACCGTCACCGATTCTCACGCACGTCACGTTACTCACGAGAGTATACGGGATTACGAAGAAAGTCTGTAACCCCTAGGCGAGGGAGACCTGCCTAATAACACTAATCCACAAATATTCACATGTTATTAGAATAGAATCAGAATATCAGTACACCATTTCTTATTAAATTTGACATGCTGATTTCAAATATTATAATGACATTCGATCTGTTTTTCTGTTGCGTGAGAGAGATGGGCTGACAGACGGACTGACAGACGGATGAAGAAAGAAAGAGAAAGAGAGAGAGATGCAGACAGGAAGATGCACTTCTCACCACAGTCCTAGTTTCTCTGATAAAAAATCAACTACTAATACATCTTGTTGACAGGAAAGATCTAGAAAAGTACCGCCACCAAACACATCGTCCGTCTGCGAACACCCAGAAAATACTCCATCACATATGGCTCCTGTCACAAATAAATAGTTGATCCATCGGTATTCAAACTGGAGACACACAGCTCTCACTGAACCACACGCTGACAGTTGCGAAAAACTGGCTTGTAGTTTGATGATCCCCGCGTCAATAAATTGTATTTGTTAGTTGCAGTTTCGTGAAATGATAGCGATCACGGACAGATAGAAAACGTGAAAATGTGGAAGCTGAATATTGTTACCATGACGTGGTTGGCGTTGGATGGCAACCACGGACAGATAGACAGCGAGTAAATGTAGAAGTTGTACATGTGTACTGGGTGTAGGTTGGCGTTGGGTAGCAACCATGGACAGACAGAAAGCGGGTTAATGTACAAGTTATATTGTGAAATCGGTGTGGGTTGGCGTTGTGTGGTAATCATGGACGGATAGACAGCGGGTAAATGTAGGAATTATACATTGTGACCTGGGCGTGGGTTGGCGTTGGATAGCAATCATGGACAGATAGAAAGTCCGTAAATGTAGAAGTTGTACATTGAGACCTAAACGTGGATTGGCATTTGGTTGGTTTGTATATTTTGATTTACTTGATGCCATTGTGGTGTCCCGCCTCCTTTTCCCGCCATATGTGTGGACAATATTTAAATGCGAAAAGATCCACTTCATTACACCGGATTTAATCCCATATGGTTCGGTGTTTTTCCACAGGGCAGCCTGTCGAAAGCGTCTCACAATATGCGAACTCCATAGCTCCAGCGACGACACCCAGGAGTCTAAGAGAAAACTGTACTTGTGGAGCGAATGACGCGCAGCAGCTGATGAATGGCAACGAACACATTTGGGGTAGTCTGCGTGGCAGAATGGACAAGAGCATTCGTTTTTACAGACTCTGATGCTGATGCTGAGGTATGGGGTTCAACCCTTACATCGGTCAGTTGGACTAAAATGTTAACTTCTGGTCCTTGACTTGGGTATGTCAATTACAAGTACCTCTGACGTCTGAGTAGATTCGCCTGATGGCGAGGGACACTGGTAATAGGGAAAGCTAATCCACGCGTAAAATTCTGTTCATTGCCACTAGAAGTGTGAACTATGCTTGATTTTTAACGCGAGCGAGCACAATAAACACACACACATACACGCACGCACGCACGCATGCACGCACGCACGCACGCACGCACACACACACACACCTTTGAGTTAGTTTATAAATTATCATCTTTACTACACATACACATATATTGATTACATCTCAGACTCTTATCTATATACCAGACAACGATGATGTAGGAACATGATACTAATCTTGTCCCACCGTAGACAATACAAATCTTCTAGTATTTCAGCATAATAACATGTATACATCTTTATAACTAAATTAATAACGTGTAGATCTCGCTAGCCGGTCTTCCTGGCCGAGGGGTTAGCATCTTTCTCCGTAACCCCGAATACTCTCGTGGTTGACGTGAGCGCACGAGAATTGGAAGCGGTTCGAGTTGTGCCAGTGACTTATGAGAGTATGGAGCCGGTCGCTCAGAAAGCAATTGCAAACTACTGAGCGTAATTCTGCCAAGAAATCAACAATCAGCTGAAAGATGATGATGTTGACAGCGATGTCCTGTAAAAGATATGCAAAATATTTTTTTTAGATCTCTCTAGGTGCAGTATACTTCAACTCTTTATACCACAGCTATGTGCTCTACCAGAAACTAATGCCCAGAACGGAATAACACACTAATTATAGCCACAGATTCATCTGCACTTCATTACTGTAATTAATTACTTGCTCCACTGGTCACGACTGCGTAGATAGATCATTAATTTAGGAAATAATCACAGACTGTCGACCACATTGCTTAGATGTTTGCGTGTAAATGCACACATTTACCTGACTTTAATCTAATGGGTATCCAAACGACTTTATCAAGCGTTACGTGGGTCAGCGTGGCTGAATGGATAATAACGCGTGTTCTTAAACATCCGGTGTGCTGATGCCGAGGTAAGGGGTTCCACCCATACACCGGACAGCTGGACTAAAATGTTGACCTATCGTCCTTGAATTACAAGTACCTCTGAAGTCTGAGTGGGTTTTCCTGAAGGCGAGGGAAACTGTTAAAAGGTTAAGCTAATCCACAGGCAACATTCAGTCCATCACTACTATAAATAGTGTGTATGGACTACGCTTGAGTTCAAAGCGAGCGAGCGCAAATAAAAAAAAATCAAGCGTCACTGCCAGTCACCCAAACCTACCCTCATAGAAACATCGGTCCCTAACTGCAAGTGTTTCTTCAGCTGACCTTTCAAGAGGATGATGACACCAAACAAATATGCGATGGACGTAAAACAGCAGTAAACCAAATATTCTTTGCTGCTGAACCAATGATCAGATATAAAACCACTCCGATACCTACTCTTGATGTTAATTTGTGTGTCCGACCGTCTCTCTCTCTCTCTCTCTCTCTCTCTCTCTCTCTCTCTCTCTCTCTCTCTATTCCCTATCTACCCCCCCCCCCCTCATCTCTCTCTCTCTCTCTCTCTCTTTCTCTCTCTCTCTGTCTCTCTCTCTCTCTCTCTCTCTCTCTCTCTCTCTCTCTCTCTCTCTCTCTCTCTCTCTCATTCGTAAAAGAAAAAAATTGTTTGCATATCCTTTACATGACATTGCTGTCAACATCAGCATCTTTCAGCTGATTGTTGATTTCTTGGCAAGATTACGCTCAGTAGTTTGTCATTGCTTTCTGAGCGGCCGGCTCACATACCCTGTAAATTACCGAGCGATTCGAACCGCTGCTGATTCTCACCGTCGTCACGTTACTTACGAGAGTATACGAGATTACGGAGAAAAGTCGCTAACCTCTAGGCCAGGAAGCCGGTCTCATTCATACAACTCTTTATAATTCACTATTACTCAATAAGGCATTCACTCCTACTTACTAAACTCACTCACGTTTGCTCTCACTCACACTCTCACTCTCACGCATACACTTATAGACACGCACACACACATACACACGCACACACACACATACAGATACCTGGACTAGCCTGACGCCTGGTGTATTCGCCATGTCGCCTAGTGTATTCGCCACGCTGCTTGGTGTATTCGCCATGCCACCTGGTGTATTTGCCACGCCGCCTGGTGTATTCGCTATGACGCCTGGTGTATTCGCCCCGCCGCCTGGTGTATTCGCCATGTCGCCTGGTGTATTCGTCATGCCGTCAGGTGTATTTGCCACACCGCCTGGTGTATTCACTATGACGCCTGGTGTATTCGCTATGACGCCTGGTGTATTCGCCCCGCCGCCTGGTGTATTCGCCATGTCGCCTGGTGTATTCGCCATGCCGTCAGGTGTATTTGCCACACCGCCTGGTGTATTCACTATGACGCCTGGTGTAATCGCCATGCTGCCTGATGTATTCGCCATGCCGGCTGGTGTTTCAAATATCAGATTAGAAAATGTCGTTTGAAGGCATGATGGCTCCTGGGTCGATCCAGTCTTCGTATCATTTTTCGATGTAGTCACAACTGCGTTCACAGCAAGCCCTCCAGCTCCGATAAAGTGCTCGGATTCCTGCATTAAAAAAAAATATTCTCTTGGTCGAGCGTGTAACTACTCATGCACCACCCGCTGTACCTCTTCATCGGACCGAAAAATCTTTCTTGCCAATGACTCTTTGAGTTATCCAAACAGATGGAAATCACTTGGGGTAGGTAGGTGGATGTGGGGCACGCTGAAAGTGGACGTCTTCGATGGTTTCAACCGGTGCACGGGTTGTATGGAGTAGAGCATTGTCATGTTGCAAAAGGACACCTTTACGCAGAAGTCCACGTAGTCTGGATTTGATTTGATACTCGGTGTGCCTGACCCGGTCGTGAACAGTCTGTCACAAAAGTCACGCCGTTTTGAAACGTCCTACTCCACTCATACACTTTCTGGACTGATAAGTATGCATCACCGTACAGCACATTCATTTGCCGATGAAGTTCTATAGATTTCACCTTATCACTGATTTTAGAAAAATAGCATATAACAGAACGCTGCTCGTTCTTGGGGCTTTTCAAAAATGGGG
Organism: Cepaea hortensis; assembly: GCA_963921405.1. Taxonomy (NCBI): domain Eukaryota; kingdom Metazoa; phylum Mollusca; class Gastropoda; order Stylommatophora; family Helicidae; genus Cepaea; species Cepaea hortensis. The sequence goes on along the minus strand of OY992884.1, from coordinate 86,683,403 downwards.
CGGCCTTTTTCAAACTGTCCTTATGACGTCACCGTGTTCATCTCAACCGTGACGTCCAGTGCTCAACCCTCTTGACATTCTAAACAACAACATTGACAGGTTGGCATGGTTAATGTAATTTCTGTCACAACTTTAATGTTTCTATTTGAAACCCCACGTATACAGTAGAAGACATGTTTTATACGCCTTAATTTTCATTGGACATATGGTGCTGCATACATTTTGTTATAAACCAATCGGTATCAGATACGTCATGTGGTTATCGACCAATCGGTACTCGAGACGTCATGTGGTCAGTATTACGCCTTGGGCGTTAATTTCTAAAGACATTTCCAGGAACCCATTTTACACTAAATGGAACGCGGAGCACAAGTTACTTTAACTAATCTCTCTCTGTCTCTCTCTCTCTGTCTCTCTCTCTCTCTGTCTGTCCGTCTCTCTCTCTCTCTCTCTCTCTCTCTCTCTCTCTCTCTCTCTCTCCACACATATATATATATATATATATATATATATATATATATATATATATATATATATATATATATATATATAAAATCACACACAAATACTCACACACATACATATCCCCTTGTGTTTCTCTCACCGCTGCCCACCATATTCCACTTAGCATTAATCACCTTCATACTTTCTACCCAAATGAGGTGACTGACTCTGTTACCCTTACAAGACCTACAGTTAACCCCGCCACATACCCAGACGACAAATCACCTAGTATGTGTGAACTCACCAAACTTATAAATGAACACGCACAAACAACCTATTGTATGTTCGGAGAGGCGAGCTTGTCTCTCTGAAGTACGTCTGTCCGCGTGAACGATGAGGATCAATACATAAGTACCCAGAGCTCGGGGAGATGGTCAATTCATCCATCATGAGACACTAATCAATGTCTTTTGTGCTGTGCTGATCGGAGATCCATTCTCGTGTCAACATTCGCCTAGAGGCCGTTGGGAGGTGCGAGACATGCCCGCAGATCTCAGCTAGGAAGTACGGATGGGCATGAGAGAGAGGAGTTGTGAATATAAGGTACCAGGGACGTGGATGTAAACCGTAGAGAAAACAGGATGTATGGAGCAAGTCTGCTTCCCCCATCTCCCCTTCTTCCTCCTTCTCCTCTTCTTCCCCCGTCTACTCTTCTTCCTCCTTCTCCTCTTCTTCCTCCTTCTCCTCTTCTTCCTCCTTCTCCTCTTCTTCCCCCGTCTACTCTTCTTCCTCCTTCTCCTCTTCTTCCCCCGTCTCCTCTTCTTCCTCCTTCTCCTCTTCTTCCCCCTTCTCCCCTTCTTCCTCCTTCTCCTCTTCTTCCCCCGTCTCCTCTTCTTCCCCCGTCTCCTCTTCTTCCTCCTTCTCCTCTTCTTCCTCCTTCTCCTCTTCTTCCCCCGTCTACTCTTCTTCCTCCTTCTCCTCTTCTTCCTCCTTCTCCTCTTCTTCCTCCTTCTCCTCTTCTTCCTCCTTCTCCTCTTCTTCTGCTTCTGCCTTTAAGACTACTAGTGGGGCTCGGCATGTCAGAATGGACAAGAGCGTTCGTTCTTAAACATCCTATGTGCTGATGCCCAGGTAGCGGGTTGAATCAGTGGGATAAATAGCGACACAAAGAAAACGATGATTACTGAGCGGGATAAGTAGCGACAGAAAGAAAGAAATGATTAATTCAGTAGAAAGAGCAATGAAGATATCTGGAAGGAAGTTAACTCAAAGACCCAAAAAAAGGGGGTTATTTGCATTTGCTTCAGAAGACGACAGTCCGCTTTATTCGGACATTTCATACCAAAGGCAAAGCTGGAGTATGCCGTGCAACGGAAGAGTTGGAGGGGAAGAGATGCTTAGGGGAGACAAAGGGAGAAGATGTTTTAGAGTTTATCATGGCTTGGATGAATATCAATATCATTAATTATCGGCAGTACACGAAACAGAAGTCTGTGGACAGACATGATAGCCAACGTCACATGGCATGGACAATAAGAACATTGGTAGTACTCCAGATAGAAGTCTGTGGACAGACATGATAGCCAACGTCACATGGCATGGACAATAAGAACATTGGTAGTACTCCAGATAGAAGGAGGTGGATAGACACAGTCACTAACGCCACACTACAAAGAATATATGAAGACTGGCAGTACACGAGAGAGGGTTGTGGCTGCCCATACGATCACCAACGCGATACAGCATGGAATATCAGAGAACTGTCAGTACACAAAACAGAAGACTGTGGACAGACACAATCACAGCAAGGAACATAAGAAAACAGTCAGTACACGAGAACAAACAGCTGTGGGCAGACATGATCACCAACGCCGTACAGCGTGGACTATAAGAAGATTTCCCTCAAATGGAGAAATGTCGTATTCTGTACCACCACTGCCTGACGCTCGCTAATCAATACCGATTAAAATGGTGAGCAATGGGCTTGGGGGCAGACGACATCAAGACTTGAAATCATCCTGTCTGCATGAAAATTTAATTGAGGATTGCAGACGGACAGCTAGACAGAATAACCGCGGTTGTTTATTTTTTGTTGAGGGAGTGGTAGATACAAAAACCTGGTTTTAAGCGTCGAGGAATGATAATTTAGACGTTTCACATCTGTGGGACCATGACTTTAGATGTCTAACTTCTGTTGAAAGTCATGACTTTTGATATCTAGAATCTAGGGAAAGTCATGACTTTTAATATCTAGAATCTGGTGAACGGTTATGACTTATGATATCTAGAATCTGGTGGAAGGATATGACTTTTGATATCTCGAATCTGGTGAAAGCTTATGAATTTTGATATATAGTATATGAGGGAATGTTATGACTTTTCATATACAGAAACTGAGGGAAAGTTATGACTTTTGGTATATAAAATCTAATGAAAATTATGATTTTTGATATATGTACCAAGAAGAAAATGGATTGACGACATCAAAGACATTGTACAATCACACGAAATGACACTATCCAGTGCCGCCCACTGGGCGTTGGAGCGAAAATTATTCCTCCCCACGACGCTTGACGGCAGACGTGGAAGATGATGATGATGATGGTGATGATGATGATGATGATGATTGATGTTGATGATATGTAATCTGCTGCAAGTTATGATTTTTGGTATATGTAATCTGGTGCAAGTTATGATTTTTGGTATATGTAATCTGGTGCAAGTTATGACTTTTAATATTTAGAATCTGGGGATAACTCTGTATGTGTCTTTAAAAGGGCCCTAAGCAACTTCGTTGCACTGGATTTTATCCTATAAAGCTCTGTCTTCAGCAAGGTTAAAGTGGAGGATATATCAGCGCTAGACTTAATCAGACAACAGCAGGTTAAATGGTTCGACCATATAACTAGGCTACCAGCTAACAGTATACCACAAATAGCAATGATGTACAGACCAGATGGAACCAGAATATAGCCTTTTGCAAGATGAAAAACATACTGACCAATAAAAAGATATAAATTGAAACGAGAAGAAGAGTGCTGAGGTGCTACATAGAACCTATACTTTTGTATGGATGTGAAGCGTGGACAATAAGCAGTTAAGCTGAAAAACAGCTGATGGCTGTGAAAATGTGGTTTCTTAGGAAAATGCAAAGAATACCATGGACAGACAGAAAAATCAATGAACAAGTCCTTCAAAAAACAAATGAAGATCGTAAACTGATTAGAGATATTAGATGCAGACAGTCAAAATTTTTTGGGCATGTTATGAGAAGAAATGAATTGGAGAACTTGGTGACAACTGGCAAGATCGAAGGGAAGAGACCAAGGGGAAGACCGAGAAGTAAATACCTGGATGGCTTGGCCACGTGGCATGGTCGAGACAGGAACACAGAGCTGATCCACGACTCTAGTGATCGAGTGAGATGGCAGATCATGACCGCCCACGCTTTTCGGCATGGCACATGATGGATGGATTGCCGTCTTGGCACACGTTAGTGTGGTATATTGTGCTTCAAAAAAGGCCTGAAAACTACAACACATGGCGGGGACCAGGGTTGGAATTACACCTCTTCTTAGTACAAAGCCTGGGTTGAATTATTGAGACCATGTGTGTTCCATGCAGCATGATCCCTCTCTCGGTCTGCTTAGTTTACTCCAGAGGAAAGGTAATATCAATACATCTTGAATGAGACAAGAGACAAGAGTTGCCTGATCAGCAAAATCATGTTCTCACTTTCCGCCTGTCAGAGCTTCGATCCTAGACCAATTGCCAACCAATGCTTAAGACTTAGTCTGCCCTGCCAAGTCAGAATGACTTCAAATTCCAAATCGCACCCAAGTATTTTTCACATGGCATGACTTTTCCTGATGCGCTCATTCCAGAGTTGTTTGTCTTAGGTTATCATCATCATCATTACATGCCATATCGATGAGCGTGGGTGGTCATGTTTCGCTATTCCATGTGATAATCTGAGACATGGATCAGTTCTGTATTCTTGTCTCATTTGTGCCTTGTTGATAGGTCATCTAAGTATTTATCTCTCTGCCTTCCTATTGTTCTGACCCCCCACCCCCACTCCAAATCTTGCCAGTTGTCATGAGTTTATATCGTCTCATGACGTGCCAACTCATTCTTGACTGTCCACTTCTCATTGCTCTAATCAGTTGTCGCTTTTCTTTTGTTTCTTGTAAGACTCGCTCATTGGTTTTTCTATCTGCCCATGGTATTTTTGCATTTTCCTCAGAAACCATATTTCCACTGCCATTAGACATGCTGAAAAAGAAAAACAAACATGAATGACCGTGGAAATGTGGTTTCTGAGAAAAAATGCAAAGAATGCCACGGAAATACAGAAAAACCAATGAGCAAGTTCTGTGGTTATCACATAAAAACCATAAACTGATTGGAGAAATAAGACGTAGACAATAAAAATGTTGTGGACTCATTATGAGAAGAAATAAACTAAAGAACTTGGTGATAACTGGCAAGATTGAGGGGAAAAAACAAGGGGAAGGCAGAGAAGTAAATACCTGTATGGCTTGACCACATGGCATGGACGATAAAATAGCACGCAGCTTATCTGGTGATCGTGTAAGATGGAGAAACATGACCGACCATGCTTAGCGGCATGGCGCAAGATAATGATGATATAATAAATAGTTAGATTAATACAATGAATCAAACGGTTAATACTACGACATAGAATTACTAGTGCACGAAGTTTAACATCGAAGAAATATTTCAACAGTTGCTTGCTTGCTATATCTTATTTCGACATTCGACTGCACAAATAGAAACTGCGATGTTCATTGCGTCATCATATTTGCGCTTCTTTCCATTCGTCTTTTGTATTGGTCAGTTTCGCGTCTATTCCCTGCAGACAATCCACAGCCGGTTTCAATGCTGAGTTTGTTATTACAAGTAGTTGCTCCAGAGAAAAATCAATTTAACGCTGCATTTCTGTGCGCATTTCTACCATTCAGGTAATTTCGGTAATCATTTAAGTAATCCTATTATGTGCTTCTACCAAAATAGGCTCGATGGCTAAGGGGTTACGAATGCAATTTGTAATCCCGCATACCACGTTAAAGAATCGCCATGGCGAAGGTAGCCTTTTGCGAGATGAAAAATATACTTACCAAGAAAAGGATGTCATTTGCAACGAGAAAAAGAGTGTTGAGATGCTACATACAACCAGTGCTTGTGTATGGATGTGAAGCGTGGACAGTGAGCAGACAAGCTTAAAAACATCTGATGACTGTGGAAAAGTGGTTTCTGAGGAAAATGCAAAGAAGACCATGGACAGACAGAAAAAACAATGATCAAGTACTACAGGAGACAAATGAAAACCGTAAACTGATTAGAGAAATTAGACGTAGACAATCACAATTTTGTGGTCAATTTATGAGAAGAAATAAATTGGAGAACTTGGTGATGACTAGCAAGATCGAGAGAAAGAGAACGGGGGGGGGGGGGGGGGGCGCAGAGAAGTAAATACCTGGATGACTTGGCTACGTTGTAAGGTCGAGACAGGAACACTGAGCTGATCCGCGACTCTGGTGATTGAGTGAGTTGCCAAAATATAACCGCCCTCGCTTACCAGCACGGCACATGATGATGGTGATACTGCGTTAGAAACACAGCTGCAGGCTATTGGAAGCAGACCACCTTGCGCTGATTTCCATACGAAGGTATGAGCGCCGGCTATTCAGAAAGCAATGGCAAATTATTGAGCGTTAACTTGCCAGGAAATTACAAACATCAAAATAATGCTGGGGTTGACTTGTGACGTCCTTAAAATTTACGCAACCAAAATAGGGCGACTGTTTAAGAAAAGATGTTGATAGTGAGAAGTTGGTGGGAAGCTGTGCAGGCAGACGTACAAATATCTATGTGACATATCAACTGGAAAACACTCAGAACAACGGATGAATTTCATACACGTAACAGGCAGTTCGCAGACGCATGGACGCACACAGTGTGGTTATAAATAACATTGAGAACGGAAAACGCTGTCAGCAAATTCGGTCAGACGTTCTGTGTCTGCTTGTTTTTCTATTCGTTAGGTGTGTTTTTTGTAAAGCAAAATGTATTGTTTTTATACGTTTTTTAGTAACAGCTCCACAGCAGCAAACCACGTATTTTCGATACCAAAGTACGTGATAATCTCTCAAGTCTAGTAATGTACTGTTTGTCCACTTCTAGTCTGGACACTGGTCACTATAGCTAGACTTTCGTCGCTGCGGACGTGGACAAGCTACGCAAAACAAAAACCGGCTCGCAACAAGCATAGAATAACAAGTATCTAGAACAGAAACCCCTTTACAAAACTCCAATGCCTGAAGAAGACACAAATGTGACGGCCGAAAGGCGCACATATCGCCGCTCAGCTGTAAAGAGACAGCGCAAGTATGTCCAAAACAAACAATTCGAAAGAAGAAGAAGAAGGAGGAGGAGGAGGAGGAGGAGATGAGAGGGAGGAGGGGGCGGGGGGACGGTGGGGGTTGGAGGGGGACGGTGGGGGTCGGAGGGGTAGGAGGGCTATTAGGGGTAGGAGGATAGAAAGGGTAGGAGGATAGAAAGGGTAGGAGAGGTAGAAGAAGTAGGAGGGGCAGAAGGTAGGCGGTAGTCGATACACCGTAGACCGTAGACAGTTGAGTGTATAAGGTAAAAGGTAGAAGGAAGAAGTAGAACCCAAATGTGTGTCGTTCTATTGTTTTAATCTGTAAATTAAATGTCTTGACTTACGCAGTGTTAACGTCCGTATAGAAAATTTAATTATGCAGGAGCATGTACATAAGGTCTTTACGTCACACAGACAAATAAGCAGACTATTCACACAGACTGATACATCAACTCTGCGGATGGCCAGAACGTCACACAGACATAAATAAAAAGCAGACTATTCACATAGACTATACATCATGCTTGCGGATGGCCAGAACGTCACACAGACAATCATCAGACTATTCACACAGACTGATACATCAAACATGCGGATGGCCAGACGTGTGGACTACAAATAGCTAAACATGCACATAGTGAAGATATCAACAGACAAACAGGGAGGCTAGCCACACAGACTGAGCACAGGCAGAGCACCATAGATCCATTCATCCATCATGTGCCATGCCGGAAAGCGTGGGCGGTCATGACTCGCCATTTCACTCGATCCCCAGAGTCGTGGATCGGCTCAGTGTTCCAGTCTCGACCATGCCATGTGGTCAAGCCATCCAGGTATTTTCTTCTCGGTCTTCCCCTTGGTCTGTTCCTTTCGATATTGCCAGTTGTCACCAAGTTCTCCAACTCATTTCTTCTCATAAATAAAATGTTTGCATATCCTTTACAGGACATCGCTGTCAAAATCAGCATCTTTCAGCTGATTGTTGATTTCTTGGCAATTTCTTCTCATAACATGTCCAAAAGATGTTGACTGTCTACGTCTGATTTCTCTAATCAATTTACGATTTTCATTTGCTTCCTGTAGTACTTTGTCATTTGTTTTTCAGTCTGTCGATAGATAACCGGACAGAAAGACAGCCAGACAGACAGACTAACCACAAAGACAGAAAGATAAAACGCACAGACTGAAAGTCAGAACACCACAGACCACAACAGACAGACTTGGCGCCTGCTATGGCTGTCAACCCATGCGGCGCCGGCTGTAGTATATCATCGATTGATAATTCTATTTACCGCGACACCAGACTCCCAGACACGCACAAATGACGTCGGCCATAGTTCCCCAGTAATGATACTATACATGATGACATCGGCTGAGAATTTCCCATATTAGAGTAAATCGGAGCGAATGCGTTCAATGTTCTGGCTTGAGCTTTCATTGCAATGACCTACCTTTGTCACGGTATGGATTTTAACTCTGCCTGTCCCGAACATTCTGTTTACAACTCTGGCCGCCCGAGGTGTTCCCAATATTCGCCCCAGAAAGCATACTTCTGCTGGCTCGACATTCACGAGCTATTCCGATCAACAAAACTGGCAACGGGAATCGTTGTTAAAGACTTCGATCAACATATTCCTCTGTATCTGAGCGTTTTTATTTGTCGAATTTTTAGTCATATTTTTGTGTTTTTATTCGAACTCCAGTAATAGCTCGGCAGCTATCGATATCACAATCAGACTGGTGTCTGGATTATAAATAGCTAAACATGAGCCTGATAGAAAACACTAGCTGATAGACAGACAGCCTAGCAACCATGTCTGACAGATAAAAACATACATATGATCAGACATTCAAACAGACGGACTGCAAACAGGTAACTACGTATGATAAATAGACTATGAGATAAACATGCAGAATAGTCATAAAGACATTTAGAACGCATTTATTGACAGAGAGACAGCACCATAGAGATGCAGACAGATTCACAGACATAATAGCCGCAAAGATTGATAGATAACACATACAAATAACCAGGTAGAAAACTAAAAAGACTGGCAGGTAAAAAATGCATATTGACAGACAGAGCATTACAGAAAAAACGGACTGAGCAGACACAAAGACAGACAGACAAAACGTACATAGTGATAAACGGAACATCACAGACAGACAAACAAACAAAAAGACAAGCCACAAAGACTGATGGATAAAACGTACAAATGGCCAGACAGACAAATAGACAGAGAAGCCACACAGACTGACAGACAATATGCACAGATTGACAGCCACCACATATAGACTTAACCCTTACTACGGTTGTCAACCCATGCGACGCCGGCTGTAGTATATCATCGACTGATAATTCTATTTACCGCGACACCAGACTCCCAGACACACACAAATGACGTCGGCCATAGTTCCCCAGTAATGATACTAAACATGATGACATCGGCTGAGAATTTCCGATATTAGAGTAAATCGGAGCGAATGCGTTCAATGTTCTGGTTTGAGCTTTTATTGCAATGACCTACCTTTGTCGCGAGATGGATTTTAACTCTGCCTGTCCCGAACATTCTGCTGTTAAATCCGTATATCTTGCACCATTGAAATGTCGTTATACTGAAGATTGATTCTTCTTCTTCTTCTTCTTCTTCTTCTTCTTCTTCTTCTTCTTCTTCTTCTTCTTCTTCTTCTTCTTCTTCTTCTTCTTCTTCTTCTTCTTCTTCTTCTTCTTCTTCTTCTTCTTCTTCTTCGTGGGTTGGGGATGTGTGTAGGGGTGAGTGCGGAATGTGTGTGTGGGTGGGGGAGATTGTGTGGTAGTGGGAAGTGTTGGTGGGGGTGTGTGTGGGTGGGTGCATGATGTGTGGGTCGGCAGGGGATGTGTGTGGGTGGGGGATTGTGTGGTTGGGGATGTGTGTGTGGGTGGGGGATTGTGTGGTTGGGGATGTATGTTTGGCTGAGTGGTTGGGGGTGTGTGGGTGGGTGGGTGGAGGATGTGGGGTGGGCGAGTGTGTGTGAGGTGGGTGATGTGTGTGTGTGTGATAGGGGAGATGTGTGTATGTGGGGGGTGTGTGGGTGGAGAATTGACATATATGTATGTCTGGGGTGTGTGCGTGGTTGAGGGTGTGTGTGGTTGGGGGATGTGTGTGTGTGGTGGATGTGTGGTGGGTAGGGGATGTGTAGGTTGGTGGGGGATATTTCTCATAACATGGTAATATGCATTGCTTATGATTACAACATTCATTTGACAACGTTGTTTTCCTATGCAAATGCATCATGCACTATTGATGAATGAAAGATGAGTGAATGGAAGGGCCGAATGTAAGACGGGCCTTCGTGCCCAATTTATAATCCTTCTAAAACAAAAATCAATCAATGAATCTCCTTCTTCTCCTACTTCTTCTTCTCCTCCTCTTTAGGCCGACACATTTGACTTAAGCGGACATTTGTTGACCGGATTAACCTCCCCGGGGTTGATAATACCATCATCTGCATATGTTGTAGTGTAGAGTGGCGTTGGAGCTCACGTCTCTCCTCAGATCTCGGCCATATTGTACTGAATCAACTATGTTGATGATAGTTGTACATGGTACTGTCTTACACAATCAAGTGAAACAAGACGGGTTGAAGATGATGAATTATTCAGAAACGTGACATACAAAACAAGCCAATAGAAAACACCAGCCAATCAGTAAAGGACTCATATTCGTTCCTTAAGGATCTTTGGGCATGTATTGCTACACCGCTATGTTTATAGACTAATATACTTGTATTTTTCGTGGCAGATGTTTGTGTTGGTATTCTGGCAGCGGCCTCGTGTATAACATGCCTGTGCTGCGGGCTGTTGGTTTGTAGAGATTCCTACCTGTTTACCTTTTCACATGGGACATTGAGGAGCATTTTGTGGGATATTCACTGGTATAAGCGAGAAACAGCGACAAACGACAAATAATCACACGTAGTGATCAATGATAATAACCATAAAAATAGATATAAAAACGGATGCCAAACGAGCAGATACATACCAACTAACCAAACAAAAGGATGTATGGGCAGGTACCCAACAGAATAGATAAATGGAAAGAAAACCTATCAAATAGATATATTGATAGAAAACCAAACAAATAGATAAATAGACAGAATAACAAACAAATAGATACATAGACAAAACAATCAAACAGATAGATCACAACAAAACACAAGTTAGTTAGTTAGTTAGTTATCAGTTGGGGTATCTTCGTTGCACTCCGGACATGTCCATAGGTGCTCAGATCCTCCCCCCAGCATATGCATCAGCGTCCGGTGGCTAATAGTGCCAGTTCTGTGTTGGTTGACGAGGCGCTTTGTTTTCCCGATGTACCTCTCGCGTCTGGCTGTGCCGATTCTTACTCCCAGGTCTTTCATCCTGGAAAGCGATGTGGAATCACTGGCGTCAAAAACCTCTGTTCTCGCCATATCTTTAAGGGCGTTAATAACATCGGCACGATCCATGGGCTGGCCATCTACAGGGGGTGCAGAGCCAGCCAATTTATCAGCTCGTTCATTTCCCTCGACTCCCGCATGTCCCGGGACGAAGATGAAGGTGACTTTGCGGACAACAGACTTCCGCAGCGACTCAGTCCACTGTCTACGTACAGATCCAGCTTCGACCTTCTGAATCATGCTCATTGAATCACTTAGTACACACACGTTGGTATAATGCTGTGATTCCAGCCATATGAAAGCCTGTGTAACTGCCATCACCTCCATCGTCATGCTGCTCGTGGTCATGGAGTGGGCACCACTGGATTCTTGAACGGTTCGGCCCGCTGAGCGGGCTGTAAATGCCCACGCACTTCTCTGCTGCTTTACAACAGATCCATCTGTATAGATGAGCACTTCGGGGCTATCTGGGTGATCATAGATGAGCGCGTTAACCTCTGCATTGACAGCGGCAGGGTTCTGCTCTCTGCACCGTCTGTCGAGTGTGATAATGCAGGAGAAGGTACACTTAAAAGCTGGAGGCACCGGCACCCATTCCTTGCCGAGGTTGATACTGGTAAGACTGCAGACCTGTCCGACGACATCTTCCGCCCGACCCATCCATGATTTGCCCCTCTTTAGCCTGTCACCCTTTTCTCTGAATACAGCGTCATGCAGAGGGTGCTGCTCATCTGCACTTATTTTTAAGTATGCACGAGCTCTCCAGATCTTGATCCTGTGTTCCATTGTCGGGAAGTCAAGGAGGTATCTCATTGCTACACAGCTGGTGTCTCTCGTGCAGCCCAAAATGATGCGCATGGCTTCGTTTTGTACCTTTTCAAGTCTTCCAATCTGTGTAGGGCTGACAGTGAGGATGGCTAGGGCATACTCGATGCGTGAAAGCACAAGTCCTTGGAACAGAAGTAATAGCAGTCTTTGCTCGATATTGGCACTCGCCATGACTCTCATTGCTGCCAAACCTTTTCGAGCCTTCGTTATGACATAATCGACATGATCTCTGAAGGACAGGCTACGATCAAGCCTCACGCCAAGATATGTCATCGACTGGGTTCTACTCAGAATGCTCCCATCCATTCTTACTGCCGGCAGGTCTGTTTTCACAATATGGTTGTTTAGTGAGAACCATGTAACCGTTGCCTTTGCAGGGTTGACAAGGGCATCGGCATCAGCACACCATGAGGAAATTCAATCTAGTTCGCCCTGCATATAGTTGGCAACCGCCTGTCTATCTCGACCCTGTCGATACACGAGGATGTCGTCAACGAATGATAGAGTCCTACCCCTCCCATCCAACTGTTGTTCAGTGATCGGCACCGTATACACGTTGAATAGTACTGGTGACAGTGGTGAACCCTGCGGCAATCCTGGACATATCGTTATCGGCTCAGAAGACCAACTCCCGCATCTTAGCACCACCTTCGTTTGGAGTAGAACTGCAGCTATCCATCGTACAAGGTGAGGGTGCACTTTCAGTCTGAGGAGGGTTTGCATCAAGTGCTCGAAAGATACTCTGTTATATGCGTCCTCTAAGTCTATGGCAGCCGCACATGTCTCTTCTCTGACCTGAAATCCTTCGTAAACATCTTGAGCAAAGACCGCCGCATTCAGCCATGACTCTTTGTTGCGTCTGTATCCTCCAAGTGTGGGCGGGAAGCAGCCGAGCTGTTCCAAGTCCCAAGCAAGTCTGTGTGCTACAATTTTCTCCAGTAGCTTGCCAACAGTATTCTGCATCGTAATGATTCTGTAGCCGCTTATCTTGGAGTGGTCTTTGTTCGGTTTTGGCAGCGGCAGCAGGTAGCTGTGTAGCCATTCTTCTTTGACCTGACCCCTCTGGATACTGGTGTTGAATTCTCTGGCCAGTTCTTCCATGTCATCATCTGATATCACCATTAGGTCACCATATCGGATGCCGTCTGGGCCTGGGGCGGTGTTAGGTGATTTCTTGAGCATCGCACGCAATATGTCAACTGTGATCGTCCATTCTTCGTCTGTCCCGACCCCCTCGCACAACTGAGAGAGTGTTGTTGTGGTCCTCTGTCTGGCGGGCTCGTCTTTCTGGTCAGTCTGTTCTATGTAGCGTACAAGAAGGGCCTTACCTTTATCCGCATCCGACTTTTTCCATGCGAGGTCTGTGCCTTGAAAGTCTGGAATACCCCTACGTTGTGCAGCACCGTTCATGCTCTTGTGGAGGCGCCAGAATGTCGTAAGAGATTGCTCGGAGCACACCTTCCTGCAGAACTCGTCCCATTTGTCGGCCTTGGCCTGTTTGGCGCAGGATTTGAATAAAGTCGTCGTCCTAACGACCTCAGTCTTCAGGTTCGCCAATTCAACCTGTGGCATGTTAGCCTTTCTGGCCTTTTGCCAGTCTTTGACAGCCTGCCTCTTTCCCAGCCACACCTTCTCGACCTCTCCATTCCACCATGGTGGCTGCAGCCATCTTTCTTGTCTCCTACGGGAGGAAGTTAGTTTCCTTCTTCTGATCTTGCTTATGGCGTCTTGACCAGTGGTGTCGTACGGGAAGGCATTGGTCTTGTTTCTTTGACTCATGGCCCCGTCTTTCTTGATCAGGATGACACAAGGGTAGTGGTCACTATCGTGGTATCCCAGTGTGCCCCACCGGCACCTTGGTGCGATGGTGGGCGACACCAGAGCCAAGTCAATGATGCTGTCAGAGTCGCCTGGTCGAGTGGCCATTCTAGTGACCTTCCCATCATTCAGACAGATTAGGGCAGCAGATGCCAGGGCGTCCTCCAAATCTTCTCCCTGTCTATTGGTGATGCAATTCCCCCATTGACTGCCTCTGGCATTGAAGTCCCCACAGTAGATGATATGCCTTTCATCCATATCGAACAAACTCTGCCATTGTCGCACGTCGACCTTCCCATTTCGCGCATAGACGTTAACGATTAAAGCTGCACTGGTGTCATTATTCTTAATGCCTGCACTTGCAGGGCATCGCTGTTCCAGGCGGACATATCGATCTCAGACACCAGTATGTTGTCGCGGACCAGAATGGCCTGTCCGTGGTGCCGCCTGTTAAGGAAACCCTGAAATCCAACAAAACACAAGAAATAGAACAATGACAATTTATCAAATTAACATACTGATAGCGAATAACAAAACAAACAGTTGGATGACAAATAACTAAACACACAGTTGGATGACAAATAACTAAACACACAGTTGGATGACAAATAACTAAACACACAGTTGGATGACAAATAACTAAACACACAGTTGGATGACAAATAACTAAACACACAGTTGGATGACAAATAACTAAACACACAGTTGGATGACAAATAACTAAACACACAGTTGGATGACAAATAACTAAATAAATTGTTGGATGACAAATAACTAAACACACAGTTGGATGACAAATAACTAAATAAACTGTTGGATGACAAATAACTAAACAACCAGATGATAAATAGTTTTTTTTTTTTTAAATTACAAATAACTAACCAAACTGTTGGATGAAAAATAACTAAACACACATTTGGATGACAAATAACTAAACACAGTTGGATGACAAATAACTAAGCAAACTGTTGGATTACAAATAAATAAATATACAGTTGTATGACAAATAACTTAACAAATAATTGGATTACAAATAGCTTAACAAACAGCTAAATGACACATAACTAACCAAACAGCAGGATGACAATTAAGTGAACAAACTGTTGGATGACAAATAATTAAACACAGTTAGATGATAAATAACTAAGCACTCAATAGGATGACAAATAACTAAAAAAAACAGTTGGATGACAAATATCTAAACAAACAGTTAGATGACAATTAAGTGAACAAACTGTTGGATGACAAATATAACTAAACAAACTGTTGGATTACAAATAAATAAAGAAACAGTTGTATGACAAATAACTTAACAAAGAATTGGATTACAAACAGCTTAACAAACAGCTGAATGACACATAACTAAACAAACAGTTGGATGACAAATATCTAAACAAACAGTTAGATAACAATTAAGTGAACAAACTGTTGGATGACAAATAACTAAACAAACAGTTGGATGACAAATATCTAAACAAACTGTTGGATGACAATTAAGTGAACAAACTGTTTGATGACAAATAACTAACCACACAGTTGGATGACAAATATCTAAACAAACTGTTGGGTGACAATTAAGTGGACAAAATGTTGGATGACAAACTAAACAGACGACAAATAACTAAACAAACAATTGATGAATATCTAAACAAACCAACGGTTACTAATTTACATATAATTATTTTGACTCTTATCACAAATTCAGACACAAACACACTTAGACAGATTAGAGAGAGAGAGAGAGAGAGAGAGAGAGAGAGAGAAGAGAGAGAGAGCGAGAGAGACAGAGAGAGACAGAGAGACAGAGAGACAGACAGACAGACAGACAGACAGACAGACAGACAGAATAGAGGCACAATCTAATATATAATGAGACGATAATGATGAGAATCAAGTATGTGGCAGGAAAAGAACTAATCATCAAAAACTGATACGCAGCTTTTCTGGCTGTCAAACGGGACCGCGCTGAAAGAAAACCGACCACAAGACACAAACAACAGCAGAAGCCAACACACTGTCACTTGCTGATCGATAACCGCCATTTTGTGTTGTTGGTGAAATGAAAAGCTAAACTGGCGGCACACCGTTATGCCAGAGAGGAAACAAAACTTAATGGTTCTTGTGCGCGTTCAGAAATGGAATGCCTTTTACTGTTAGGCGTGCGGGCGTGCGCGCGCGCGTGTGTGTGTGTGTGTGTATCCACGCACGTGCGTGCGTGTTCATGTGTGTGATGACTTCTGTGTCAATATACTAATTATGTCACAAGTCTTTAGAGGTTTTATATGGCCAGACAAAAAATATCTTGCGTTGTTTATTTAATTGTATTTGTTGTTGTTGTTTTTTTTTTGTTTTTTTATTCCCACATCAGAAAACACCTGGCACAATCATAGATGTTCCGCCTCTCGCCGCAGCAAATATCCTAAAATGTGGATGCTGATACTTCCAACACCAATATATTGTATAGACATGAAATCAAGACCGCCTGCTTCTTTTGTGTTGGTATTCTGGCAGCGGCGTGATGCATAGTATATTTGTGCGGGCTGTTGGTTTGTCAAGACTCTTGTCTGTTCTACTTTTCACATGGGACAGTGTGGAGCATTTTGTGTGATATTCACTGGTATAGGAATGGAGCAATAGGGGGCAGCCCTTTGCCGTGAAGTTGGACCCGCGACTAACTAACTAACTAACTAACTAACTAACTAACTAACTAACTATTTTTCGCATATCCTATTTACAGGACATCGCTGTCACCACCAGCATTTTACCACTGTTGTTGATATCGTGGCAAGATTACGCTCAGTAGTTTGCCATTGCTTTCTAAGCGACCGGCAGACACACACACCCCCGTAAGTAACCAACGCAACGCGATCCGTTACCGAATCTCGCGCAGTTGCGTTACCCTACGTGGATGTACGGGATTACGGAGAAAGTCGTTAAACCCTAAGCCAAGGAGAACGGCAACTAACTAACTAACTAACTAACTAACTAACTAACTAACTAACTAACTAACTAACTATCTGAGAAATAATAAATTACCATACACACAGAAATATAAACGGATGCCAAACAATTATTTGTATGTCCTTTACAAGACGCCGCAGTCAAACCCAACCTTTTTTTTTGGGGGGGGGGGGGGGGGGGGACTGTTTATCATATACTAGGCAAGTTTACGCTCAGCAGTTTGCCATTGCTATCTGAAAGCCCGAGGCTCATACCATTGTGTGAAATACCAGTACAAGAACACTGTAGCCTACCACGCATGTCGTAAGAAGCGACTAAGGAGGCTTGATGGTTCCGTCGCCCTGCTACTGAGTGAGTGCGTGGCGCGACACTGTGAGCTGTGGGTTTCGTGTGAGTGCTTTTGAATCTGCCCAAGTTTTTTTTTTTTTTTTTTTTAACGTGACTGCATGTTCGGAGCGATGGCAGGTGGCTATGTCCCAGAGTTGACCGGTTTTTGCCTTATGCAGAAATGCGTGGCTGCTGGGCTTCTGGTTGACTGCCACTGCCGTCGGAGATGAACTGTATTTTCGTGGACTGTGTGGGTGAATATCTAGGAAATATCCAGATAGGAAAATGACTGCTGATTCCATCAGAGATGAATTGGGTGTTTCGTGGGGACTGGTGTGTTGACATTCTGGCGGCGGCATTATGCACAGTGTATCTGTGCGGGCTGTTGTTTGTCGAGACTCCTGTCTTTTCCACTTTTCACATTGGGCAGTGGGGAGCATTTTGTGTGATATTCACTGGCACAGGAACGGAGCATAATGGGGACGACCCGTTGCTGTGAAGTTGGAACTGCGACTAACTAACTAACCAGTACAAGGTAGGCTGCTTCAAAATCGGCTGCAGCTGTATTTCGAACGGGATATGCTAGATTGCGAATAGCGTTGGTAAGCTCTTCGCCACACCGCCGTTTACTCGCCAAACCACCGTGTATTCGTCACACCGCCGTTTGTTCGCCACACCGCCGTTTGTTCGACACACCACCGTTTGTTCGCCACACCACCGTTTGTTCGCCACACCACCGTTTGTTCACCACACCACCGATCCGTCCATTGAGACCTGTAACACCTCACCTAGCTGGTCAGAGGTTGTAAGGTCACTTTCAGCGCATCTCTGCCATGTGGGCAGCCACTGTTGCGGTTCTTTCTCGCTTCCTCATCTTTCGTTCTTCACAGCTCTATGCTGTTTGAGGTCTCAGGCCTGTGCGATGATTGGCTTATGACCTAGGGCTCGCTCGGTAGCTTGGTATAATGAGATTCTGTGGGTTTTTTAAAACGATTTTGATGACTACGTCGATCCATCTTTTTAGTGGTCTTCCTCTGCCTCTTGATGTTTTTATTTTCATGTTGTATGCTCTTGCTTGCTGGCAACACTGGATTAATTTGAATAACAAAGACACAAACAATAGATTGCATGATTTATTTCCTGGCATGTTTGGCTGCATCTCGTCAGGTACATAGTGCAGAAATTACTCAACATAAATTAAAATAATTAGATAAATCCTTCAAGCTGAAATGTACATATATTCACACAATAATTTCAATTGTCTACCACGGTAATTGTAAACTGACTACCATGTATTTATGTTTGCACAAAACTGGCTTCTGCCGATTGATGGAGATTTCTTCTGTAACATTTAACTCTCATTCCCACTGGGTCACCGAACAGATTAAGACTTGTCTATCCATGAATTTAACAACTGATCTTGCTCCAACTGCTTTAGAGATCTCCTCGTTTATAATATGGTCTTTTCTGATTTGTTCATTGCTTTTCTCGAGCATCTTATTCACAAGTAGTGAGCTTAACATTGCGGTTCAAGTCTAAAATTAAAACCACCATAGAATGATCTCTAACGGCTTCCTTGTCAAACCTAGTCTAATTTTTCAGTCGATTGGTGTGAGTCGTAGTCGAAGACGAATGGGCTCTGGGTGAAACTGATAAGTTGTTGAATGAGGCGGCTATGAATAATGTTAGCCACTGTGGTGGGATCAATCAGTGTGTTTTAACTAACGACTATTATAATAGTATAAATCACATTGATGTAAATTCTCTTTGTCGTCTGTCTATTTTTCTCCCAATGTGTGACCCTTTGAAAATAAAGTTCGTTCATACTCTCTCCCTCCCGCCCCCCCCCCTCCTCTCTCTCTCTCTCTCTCTCTCTCTCTCTCTCTCTCTCTCTCTCTCTCTCTCTCTCTCTCTCTCAAGGTTTAAATGATTCATCGCCATAATCACCATCTTCAACTTTTACCGTCAAGCGCCCTATGGAGGATTTGTTGACACTCCAGCACCCGGTGGGTGGCACGGGATAATATCATTCCATGTGACTGTACAAAGTCGTTGATGCCATCAATTCATTTCTTCACGGGCATCCTCTTGCTTTCGTAGCAGATCTCCTCTCATGGGGCGCTAGTACTGGTAGTTGATGGTCTTACATTCTAACGAGATGACCAAACCATGTGACCTTCTGCCTGTCAATATATGTGGTGCACGGTTTGATTCGACATCCTACCTGGTAACATCATTTCTTACTTGGTCTCGGATACTTAAGCTGGTACCTCTCCTCAAGCATCATATCTCGTAGGTGTTGATTTTGCGTAAGTGTGATTTAAATAATGTCAAAGTTTTACATGAATAACAAATCGAAGGACAAATATACGTCGTCTCTCTTCACGTGTTTAACACTAGGAACCAATTGTCCACTTCTCAGGTGTAACACAGCGGATCTTGTATTCAGGCAAACTTGCTGAATACGTATAAGCTCGGACACGTTTCTCTAGCCTCTCCACGAATCCACGCTGACGAGTGTTTATGTCTGCCATCGCTATTTTCACATCCATGAAGCTAAATCGTTATCATCGTTTTTGATTATTTACGCATCTAACAACTAAAGAAGAAATAACAACAACAATTCACCTAAACGAACATCCCTTGAAACAAGTAAAGAGTTTTAAGTACCTATGAAGTATAATATCATTAAATGGCAAATCAGAAGACGAGATCGAAAATAGATGCAATTAGGCAAACCAACTCATTGGACAAATTGCATCATTACTAAGGAACAAACATATATCAATAGTTACTAAAAAGCGTTTTACAACACAATCTTCCTACCAAATCTATGTTACCAATGCCAAACTAGGACAATGACCAAAAAAAAGAGAGAAAGAGAGAGAGAGAGAGAGAGAGAGAGAGAGAGAGAGAGAGAGAGAGAGAGAGAGAGAGAGAGAGAGAGAGAGAAAAAAGAAAAATCACAACAGCAGAAACGAGATTCCTGAGCAGAATACTCAATGTATCAAGGAGTGATAAGATAAGAAATGAAGAAATCAGGACTAAAGTGGGGGTTGTAGCTACACTAGATTTTATTAGAAGGCAGCAAGTCAAATGGCTTGGTCATGCAAGTAGGTTACCAACTAACAGTATACCACAACAAGCATTGATGTACAGACCAGAGGGAAGCAGAGGAAGAGGCCGACCACGTAAACGTTGGACGCAGGGAATAACAGAGTCCATGGAAATATCGATACATGAAGCCCATAAGCGGGTACTCTCCAACTGTTTATACTTTATCTCGACACCGCAAGGTACAAGAGGAACACGATGAGATAAGGTGAGAAGCATTTAGTATTGCATACCCGGGATAAAGTAGTTTGCCAGACACTGGCCTGCCGCCAGGTAGTCATTGATTGTCATTGTCAGATCGGATTCAGATTTGCAACATTGTCTTGGACTCCCATGTTGACTCATGTTGACCTATTTGCATATCTTATTTACAGGACATCGCTGTCAACACCAGCACTACTGTTGTTGATGTCTTGGCAAGTTTACGTTCAGTAGTGTGCATTTGCTTTCTTAACGAGTGGCACTCATACCATTGTATAAAAATCAACACAAGGCGGTCTGCTGCCAAATCGCCCGCAGCTGTGTTTCGAACATTGTATGAGGGATAACGTATTGCGTCCGCAACCCCTTCGCCAAAGAATCGGTGGCTTCTGTGATCATCATTACGTTTCTTGCAAGCCGGCGCGGGCTATCATGCCTGTTCATTTTTTTGTCATTGTTATTCTCCGATGGCATAGATCAATTCGTCTCTTGTCTCCCTTTCGTGCCATGACACAAGAATGGCAATGATTTTCTCACGCTGTCTTCCTCTATAATTCTTTCCACATATCTTTCCGGTTGTCACAACATGCACCACTTTTTGTCTTCTCATAATATGGCTAAAAACTGATAACTACTTCTTTCTGATGTTTGTGATATGTTGTCTTTCCGACTTAGCTTCTCTCACAATGTCCAGATTACTAATTTTGGCTGTCCACTTAATTTTCAGCATTCTTGTATAAAACGACATCTCCATGGCTTCTATAGGTTTTATCGCCGGTTTACTAATTGTCCAAGATTCGCAGCCGTGTGTTAAAATTGCTTCAGTGATAGGAATGCTAATAAATACTTGCATACTTAGTTATTCTCCTCCTCGGTTCTTCCTCCTCCTGCTCTTCTGTCTCCTCTTACTCCTCTTCTTCGTCTTCTTGTGCCTCTACTACTCATCCTCCTCCGTAATAACTTCTCTTCTAGTAGATCTATCCAAGCTACGGAGTTCGTGCTTTGTGCGACGCTTTCCGCGCTGTATGGGATAAAACCCGGTGCAATGAAGTCGACCCTGTCGACGTTTAAGCGACTTTTATTATCCCTTGTACCAATCAGGATGAAATGCGTCATTGCGCTTGTTACAAGCCAGTGCATTATGAGAAATATATTGTATACCAGGTGCATATATTTGATCTCCTAATAAGTAACAATCTGTACGGCTGTGTTGTTATTGTTGTCGTTTGTGTGTGTGTGTGTGTGTGTGTGTGTGTGTGTGTGTGAACATTTAACAACCGCTGCAACCTCTCGGTGTCGAAAGAGTTACTATACCATTACTAAATGTGAAGAATTAATCGACCGGATTTGTTTTTGACACGGGGATGTCAATTGTAAGTAGCTCAGAAGTCGGAATGGGTTCGTCTGATGGCGAGGGGCACTGGTAATATGGAAAGCTATTCAACACACTAAAATCAATCCATTTCACTCCCTAGTCCATCCATCTATCATGTGCCATGCCGATCAGCGTGGGCTGTCATGTTTTGCCATCTCACTCGATCACCAGAGTCGTGGTCCTTGCTCCGTGTTCCTATCGCGACCATGTCACGAAGCCAAGCTATCCAGGTATTTACTTCTCGGTCTCCTTAGTGGTGACGACTATTAGAGGTAGTAGTACATGTAAGGACTACGCTTGAGATCAAAGCGAGCGAACGCAAAAAAAAAAAAAAAAAAAAAAAAAAACAATGAAAAATGAAAAATGAATAATACACCAACTCGACTCTTCACATCGACGTTAAATCTAACCGTCCCCTACCCATTACTAATACAATTTGAAGAGCTGCCCAGGTCGATTGTGCCCTAGATACACCCGTGTTACAAGTGCTTGACCTGTAGCGACAGCTGATACTGAATCCCCCACACGGGCACCGGATGCACGAGTCTCATCTCTGCCTTAATGTATCTGTACGGGCTGGGCTTAAATCCCCGGAACAAATCATCTTTGCCGGTGTCTTAAGCCTGACTGGTTGATCTGTGTCGGCGCTGATGTGATCTGATCGAAGGTGATCAGGTGTTTCCTGGATTATTTCAGCGATCTAAGCTCAATGGAGCCGCTTATCAGGCGTTCGAAACGCAGCTGCGACCGCAAACCGTGTCGCTATACATGATGGTATGGGAGAAGGTTATTCAGAAAGCAATGAAAAACAACTGACCATAAAACTTGCCTAGTACATCAACAGCAGCTGAAAAATGCTTGTGTCGACAGCAACGTTCTGTAAGGGATATGCAACATTTAAAAACAAAATGCTCAATGGAAGTGAGGAAAATAGCTCTTATGAATTATACTGAACCAATCCTGATGTACGGAAGGGAATTGTGGACAATTTAGCAGACCTGGGTATATTGTGTAAGCTGCAGTGATGTGGTTCTTTAAAATAATATTGATAACAACGGCGCTCACCAAACCCGACACCCCACATTGTGTCAACGGTTCGGCCGGAGGAGCTCAACTGGGAGGGTACAAGACGAGAAAATGCAACCTAAAGACTAAATGGCATGGCAGGGCTGACCAGGCCCTAAGCCTTGATAGCAACTAGTCTAAGATGAGAGCTCTGGCAGACAGTTAGAGCATTGCTTTGCTGATCCAGCAGCTTCTGCAGCTGGTCTTGTTCCAGATGTTTTCGTGATACCTTTCTTCTGACGTAAACTAGACAGGCCAGAGAGGAATCATGCTGCATGGACAACAAATGGTCTCTAAACAGCCTAGACTTTGTGTTATGAAGATATATAACTCCATTTTACAAACAATCGTCTGTGAGGGCGGTAAGGTACCTGTCAGTCATTGAGACCATCGTGGACGGATAGCAAGAGCAATCAAGATATCTGGACAGAAGTTAGTTAACTCACAAAAGGAATTGATTACTCGCATGAGAAGAAGACATGCCACGTTCTTCAAGCAAACCATGAAACGAGAAAACAGAACTATGTCGTCACAGCGAGAATGTTGGATAAGAACAGAGGCAGGTAGATTCCAAAAGAGAAGATACTGGACGGTTTAACATCATGGCATGAAGGAACCTCGGTATCAGCAATATTTATTGTTTGCCACTCACTCGCTTTGAACTCAATGTTAGTCCGTAAACTTCTAGTTCACTGAACTGATTCTTGCGTGTGGATTAGTTTTCCCTATTACCAGTGTCGCTCCACATCCGGAGAACCCACTCCGGTTTCAGAGATTCGTGTAAGTCCACAATTCAAGGACGAGAAGTCAACATTTTAGTCCAACTGACCGGTGTAGGGGCTGAACCCGCATAACCATTCTGGACGTTTAAGAACACTCGTTCTTATTCATTCCACCTGCCGATAGCTATTATCAGAAACGATTGGCATAACAAGAGACAGGAAGCTGTCACTGGAACAGACTCGCCCATCTACCACTACAAGGTGGCGAGAAAGCTGAGGAGCAACTTGCTGTAAATATCACCAGGCATAGATGGCTAGGTAACAGCGAAAAACACATTAAAAAACAAACAAACATTAAAATCGACAGTAAATAAACAATAATAATAATTTAAAAAAAACACGATAGGAAAAACAACAACCAAAGACAGTAAAACAGCGAGAAACACAGGACAGCAAATAAGCAGTAAGAAGGAAAATTAAATATCAATATAACAACAACAAGAAAATAAACTAAATAAAGCCATTGTAGTGAAATGTCATGTGGCAACTGAGGATGGTTCGGCGAAGGGAGAATGGAGGACAAAAACAAAGAGGAACTCTGCCAGACGTGCACCAGTGGAAATCGTCTAATGCACAAAGGATCAGGAAAATTTAAATCGCGCTATGAACCAACTCAATTATAACCAAGGCTGATAAAGCCGGTTGAACGAGGTGGGCAATGTTCTTTTTCTTCTCCATATCGGATGGGATCAGATGACTAGGGAGTCGTGTTCGCCAATGTCTGATCCAGACCAGGCGCCTTATTAAGACTTCAGTGTCAAATGTTATGTCGCAAATAAAAGCAGTAGTTAGTGTTAGATTCATGCCACTTCATGCGACATTCAGTCATTCGTTCATTCATTCAGTAGAATGTCCTATGCGAAACTTCGCTCCCATAACAACCTTCCGGAAAACTTCTCGATCATAATCAAGATGTCCCGCGTCCGATACACCAATCTGGAGATCCTCTGCCACATCCTGCACCCATCTTCTCTTTGGCATTCCTCTTCCTCTCTTCCCGGGTATATACCCCTCCATTATTGTTCTCTCTAAACTTTCATGACGTTTCTAGTGACCAAAATATTTCAATTTTCTTTGTTTTATCGTCATTAGCACCCTATCCTTCTTCAATATTCAGCTCTTGTCGTATGGATACATTTGTTCTTTTCTGTATCCAAGATATTATTAGAACCCGTCTGTAGCAATTATATCATGCAACATCATACGACAGTAAAATTTGTTTGAAAACCACCAAAAACTAATCA
>OY992884.1:86538419-86653419 GCA_963921405.1 Cepaea hortensis | reverse complement strand
ATTTTATTAGAAAGCAGCAAGTCAAATGGTTTGGCCATGCAAGTAGGTTACCAGTCAACAGCATACCACAACAAGCAATGATGTACAGACCAGATGGAAGCAGAGGGAGAGGCCGACCACGTAAACGTTGGACGGAGGGAATAGCAGAGTCCATGGGAATATCGATATATGAAGCCCATAATCGGGCACTCTCACGAAGTTTATACTTCACCTCGACACCGCAAGGTACAAGAGGAACATGATGAGATGAGATGAGATGATTGATGTACTTATCCCATCGTTTTATCAGTCCTCCCAAACCGGCTGCATAGAACTGCGTGCTCTGTTTTCGAAACCACGTTTTCACTTCACATTCAACTTTGGCGTCATTCGCGAAATGTCTTCCGCCAAGGCTGGTTTCCTGTTTATGCTGACAAATTTGTGTCCCGCAAAGTGGTGCAGACCTAGTTAGAAAACGTTACGGGGATGAGTCAATAAGTAAGTCACACAGATCTGTGGGATGATTGGTCAATGAAAACATAGCACGCAGTTCTATGCAGCCGGTATGGGAGGATTGATAAAACGATGGGATAAGTGCAGCAATGTTGGTGGAAATTATGTTGAGAAATAAAAGGACAATGTATGTATAAAAATAAACTGGTTTCAAGTTGTTATCATGTGTAGTTATTTTTCTACAGCTATTTGTGACTTACTTATTAACTCACCCTTGTATTTCGGCCACGTTAAAAGCCATAACACTCTTATAAAACCCACACTGGAAGGTAAGGTTGAAGGCAAGCGAGCAAGAGGTAGACAACGACACAAGTGGGAAGATAACATCAAGAGATGGACGAACAGCAATCTGATAGAATGTACAGCCACGGTGAGAGACAGACAGGTTGGAAATCCATTGCAGCCAACCTTCGTTCTGGAGACGGGTTGAAAATCCATTTCAGCCAACCTTTGCTGTGGAGACGGCACCTGATTGATGATTAACAGACCAGATCCTCTGGTGGTGTTCACTGATCGCCTGTGAGGCGTATCCCAGGTCCGCGAGGAGTCTTGCCCTTTCTAAAATAAAAGCGGATCTAGTCAGATTTTCTTAACAAGGCATTCCAATGCAGCCGCATGCCAGGTTGCAATTTCTTATTTCCGCATTGATGTTTGGGATAAAGGGATTTTCTTTAATTCTGTCTCCCGTGGACATAGATCTTTTCAGAAATCCGAAATATTGATCTAAAATTAGCGCGGGTCTTTTCACGTGATTGCTTCTGCTTCTGTTGTTTCAGCCACTTCACTCACGCTAATTTGAGAGGCCATATTCAGACGCGCCTGCACACAATCTCATATTATTGTTATTATTATTGTTATTATTATTATTATTATTATTATAGAGGTCAGCATGGCCGAATAGATAAGAGTTCCTGCTCATAGACGTTTGGTATGGTGAATCCGAGGTAGCGGGTTCAACCCTAACAACGGTCAGTTGGATTAAAATAATTACTGGTCGACTTTGACATGGGGACATAAATTACAAGTACCTCTGAAGTTGGGGTGGGTTCACTTGATGGCGAAGGATATTGGTAATCGGGAAAGCTAATCTACACGCAAACATAAGTCCAGTTCACTCCAATTCAAATTCCAATTTTCGAAAAACATGTTTCCCAAATTCGGTCTCGTCTAACCTGCTTCCTCAGTGGTGGTTATTTTTGAGAGCCGTGGTTTTTGTGGGTTCATTCACCCTGATTCTTGTATTGTGCGCTCTTACGAGTGAGTCCTACCCAGTTCACTAGAAGTAGTATCACTTTTATGGACTACGTTTGAATACAAAGCTAGCGAATGCACACAAAAAGCAACACACACACACACACACACACACACACACACACACACACACACAAAGGAAAAGGAAAAGGAGGAAGAACAGGAGGAGGAAGAGAAGGGGGAAGAGTAAGACGAAGAAACTGAGGAGAAAGAGGAGAACGAAGAGGAGGAGGGGGGGGAAGAGGAGTAGGAAGAGGATGTGGAAGAAGAGGAGGAGAAGGAAGAGGAGGAGGAGAAGGAAGAGGAGGAGGAGAAGGAAGAGGAGGAGGAGAAGGAAGAGAAGAAGGAGGACGAGGAGGAGGAGGACAAGGAGGACGAGGAGGAAGACTAGGACGAGATGCAGGTAGGAGGAGGAGGAGAACGAAGAGGAAGCAGGTAGGAGGAGGAGGAAGCAGATAGGAGGAGGAGGAAGCAGGTAAGAGAAGGGTGAAGCAGGTAGGAGGAGGAGACAGAAATTGTAAAGAATGCGATTATATCGTGTTCTCATACACAGTCTTATCACTACGTATCCACCTTGGTACGGGAGGCTAGGTCGCGCAGACACTCCCCTGCCGTCCGGGAGATCACAGGTTCCATACTCATTGGGGTGAATTCGAATTTTAATAATTGACCAGGGCTTCCAGGTCGACTCAGCCTAAAATGGGTACTACAAAATGTCTTGGGAAGGAAAGATGGCGTGTGTGCTACTGACATTACCCAGGTATGTCGAATAGTCTCTAGAAATATGGGCGTAGCAACTAAAGCCCAATGCGCCTTCAAGTGTGTAAAAGAGACCTTGTTCTTTCATTTTCACTTTTATCCGCCAAATTTTAAATTTAGTTGCATGTCCTTCACAGGACGTAGCAGTCAACACCATTATTTTGGCTGTTCGTGATTTCTGGGCAAGTTTAACTTTCTGTAGTTTGCCATTGCCTGTCTGCCTGGCGAAGGTGTTAAGAACGTTGTTCTTAATCCCGTATACTCTCGTACGAAACACAGCTGCGCGAGATTCGGCAGCGGATTGCGTCGCGTTGGTTACTTACGGAGGTATGTGAACCGGTCGTTCAGAAAGCAATGGCAAAATACTGAGCGTAAACCTTGCAAAGACATCAACAGCACCTGAAAACGCCCTGTAAAGGATATGCGGAACCAAAAAAAAAGTTTCCCATTGCTTTCCGAACTACCGGCACCTATATCTTTTCCGAAAACACCAGCACAGCTGTGTTTCGAACCCGGATATACGGGACTACGAATCGCCTCCTTAACCGCTACGCCACCAATGCACGTTTTCAATGTCTTGCATGCGATTAGAGCTTATTGCAAATACTCCACTCAACAAGTGTCCGGAGATGGCTCCTCTCATCCACTCCGGTAATCTATTCTATACTCAAAAATGCACGCCAGTAATCGCCTCAATAATAAGTAAGTGAAAATTGCCACCATTAATTCAGATTCGACTCTTGCGTGGGGTAACAAAAGGTTTCTGTAATCGATTCACTCCTAAGTATTATCTATCAGCCTGTCAGGCTGCCGCTTAACGCGGCGTAGTGTGCGTACTTGATATCGCCTCAATTCCCGCGTTATGTATCGTAGTTGATTTCTTTTTCAGCTTGATTATCAGAGGGATTTTGTGCAGGATATAGGGGGATTTTTCGGCTAGCGTGATTTTCAGTGAGTTTTTGTGAAGGATGAAGTGGGGACAAGAAAGAAATGAATGCAAGTTTCGAGTTTTTAGTGAGTATTTGAGAAAGGATGGATAGAGGACTTTTCAGCTTGACTTGTTTATTTAGTGAGTTTTTGTTAAGGATGAAGAGGGGACATGCAAGACATCGATTAAAGTGTCACGATTTTGAGTTAGATTTTGTGAAAAATGAAAAGGGGACTTTTCATCTCGCGTGATTTTTTGTCAGCCTTTGTGAAGAATGAGGAGGGGGCCTTTTAGCTTGCATGATTTTAAGTCAGTGTTTATGAAGAATGAAGAGGGGGATTTTCAGCCCGCATGATTTTCAGTCAGCCGTCGTGAAGAATGAGGAGGGGACAAGTAAGAAATGAATTTATTATTCACGTTTTCAGTGAATCATTGTGAAGGTTGAGGAGGGAACAAGAAAGGCATGAATTAATCTGGCAGGCAAGAGGGAATTCATCCTTTGTTATGTCCCGATCAAGAGGTTAAACAGTATGAGGATCTTATGACAGACAAGATTATAGTCCTCGTTTTTTCCGTTCCTATGTTGTGGGGATGCGTAACGCGTATATTAAAAGTCAAAGACCAGTGTAGTGAATTATGAAACCCGTCATCATTATCAGTTCATCTGCTAGAGCAGTGGTTCTCAACCGGCTTGGAATCCCCCCCCCCCCCCCATTTTTTTACGTTTTACGAGATGTAGCGAAATATGCCAGGCAATAAATTGTGCAACCTATTGCTCATGGTTTCTGTGTTCAAATTCCCTAAGGGACATGTTTTACATTGAAATTGAAATATTTTGAACAGAAAAGATAATATAAAAAGAATGGAAGACAATAGGGAAACAAAACTCGCTTACACTCAGGAAATAAATGACCTAATACCCCGAGGTAGACCAAGAAGACGGTGGAGAGATAATATATATATACAGACCTACAAGCACTTGGAATCAACGACTGGCAAGAGAAGGTCAACCAGAGAGACGAATGGAGACGGATTGTATCTGCAGCAAAGAACCTCAATGGCTCGGAACGCTGAAGAATAAGAAGTGTACCTAGGAGGCAAAGAAGAGGACGACCTTAACGTAGATGGACTCATTTCAAGATATAATGGATAAAATGCCCAACTACATGTCTAACTGTGTATATAATAATATCCTATTTTTCATTCTCGTTTTATAACTGCTAATCATTACAAATTTCTTGTACCACTTCCATAAACTCAGAGTTCCCCATGTTTGACATTTCCTTATGTGACACAATTAGTACTGGCCAGCCCGCGGGGCATCATCCGTTTGTACACCCAGGGGCTAAGTCCGGAGAAGCCCGTACATTCTAGGTAAGCCCCTATCTCTTGACATCCGCCTAACGAGTTCGATTTTCAGTTAGACGATCCCAGGGAGCGGATCTACGGCACGGGCGACCCAGCGCGAGCTGTTCCCAGGGAGAGAATACTGGCCCGAGGTGGAGGCACATAATGAGGCAGTCCGAGAGTTTAGTGTGTCCCCGAGCTACTGACGGGATTTTAGCGAGATTTTGTCTTGGGGAAGTATCCAAGGGGATGTCTGTCTGTTTGTGCGTCTGTCTGCTATTATGTCTGTGTGCCTGTCTGTCTATTTGTCCGTTCCTCTGTCTGTATGTCCATCTGACTGTGTGTCTGTCTACCTGTTTGTGTTTGCCTGTGTGCCTGTCTGTCTATTAGTCCGTCTGGCCGTCTCTCTGTCTGTCTATCTGTCTCTGTGTCTGTCTGTGTCTTTCTGTGGTTTTTGTCTTTCTGTTTGTGTGTCTGTTGTGTGTGTGTGTGGGTGTGGGTGTGTGTGTGTGCACGTCTGTAATTATCTCTGTCTTTATTACATCCATGCCTGTCTCCGTCTGTCTGCATATGTGTCTATCTGTATGTCTTCATACACTAACATCTACCTCTTTCTGCCTCGCGTGTCTACTTATATACCTGTTTGTGCCCATCTGTCAGTTCGTCTGTTCGTTATGTCTGTCTTTCTTGCTATCTGCCCGTCAGTCTATCTGTCTGTGTATCTGTCTTTAAATATGTGTGTGTGTGTGTGTGTGTGTGTGTGTGTGTGTGTGTGTGTTTGTCTATGTCTATAACCCTCTCCATTTCTGTTTTTATGTCTGTCTTTATTACATTCCTGATTCTCTCTATATGTCTGTATATTTATCGCTCTTTAGTCTGCATATACTAAGTCTACCTATGTCTGTCTCTCATATCTAAGTTTATGCCTGTTTGTGTCCGTCTGCCATTTCGTATTTCCTTTCTTCAGTCTGTCTGTCTTTCGTTTTACATTCCTGCTTGCCTCTGTCTTTCTGTCTGTTTCTCCGTCTACCTTTGTGTCCACACCCCATGTCTACACATGTCTGTCTGTACACCCGTCTGTCTGTCCATCTTTCTGTCTGTCTCTATATGTTGGTACTATATGTCTGCATACACTCCATCCAACCTGTCTGCCTGTCCTGTCTATTTGTTTGCCTACTTATGCGGCTGTCCGTCAATTCGTTGTTTCATTCTTCAGTCTGTCTATTCAGTCTTCCGCATGTAAGTCATTGCTGGCTTCCATGTGTTCATCAATGTATCCACTTATTGTTTTGTTCATTCGTTCTCTCAGTTTATCTGCCTATCCACATACCTACCCACATTTGTCTAGCTTCATGTTTGTCTGTCCATCCATGTCTCTGTGTGCCCGTAAGACCATTCATCTGTCTGTTGTGACATCTACTTGTCTGTCTGTTATTGTCCTGTGTATTATCTGCCTCCCCGAGACTGCCTAATGTGGTATCTGGATATAATTTACTGCCACGGAGTAACTACACTATTCTTCTATATCTTTATTGTTCTCCATTGGCAAGTTTGGCTTGAATTGTCTAGTATCCTTCTCAAATACAAGAACTGGAACTTTGTAACGAACCGTTTAACTGTAATACATATAACACTGACAGAATGTCTTAATCTTTAGCCGAGGATTTATTTCTGGCAGCATCTCTTGAAACAGATGACCTGCAGTTATACTTATACCATCACACAGTCCGTCATCCCTACTCACACTACCGTACCAAGACAACAATTAATACGGACATGTCGATTGTCATCTTATAATCATTAATAATGTTAACAATTCGTAACAACATTCCTATCTATTATTAAATCTCATAAAACCTTCAGACTTGATTACTCACGTCTGTCTATACTCAGTGCTGAATCATATTCATATTATAATCCTTATCTTCTCCTTCTTTCCTTCTTCCTCTCCTAGGTTATATGCATTCTCTTCCTTCGCTTCACTAGATCTTGTCCTCATCATAACAGTCTTCTTTCCATCATCCTGGTCCCCGTCTGTTTCTTTGTGACGCTTTCCATCACCAAGTCAGCTTTTGTGCGTTCAGTGTGCACTATCCTTTTCTACTTCCCGATTACTGTATCATCAGTCCTGCGACACATGGCATTTACCCCTCCGTGTCTGTCTGTCTGTCTGTCTGTCTGTCTGCCTATCTGCCAGCCAGCCAGCCAGCCTGCCTGCCTGTCTGTCTGTCTGTCTGTCTGTCTGTCTACCTGCCTGCCTGCCTGCCAACCAGCCAGCCAGCCAGCCAGCCAGCCAGCCTGTCTGTCTGTCTGTCTGTCTGTCTGTCTGTCTGTCTGTCTGTCTGTCTGTCTGTCTGTCTGTCTGTCTGTCTGTCTGAGTCTGCCTTGCCGGACGTCTATCCTATTAAAGTATGAATAAAATTAGTGGAACGGCGGTAAAGCTGTCAACAATATCAAATAGCAACACAAAGTAATGCAGCTTTACAGAACACAATTACAGAAAAACACAGGGCAGCGCGACAACTAGCCTTCATCAGAAAACAAATACAAAACACAACATATAATCATGGAGAAGAACCTCCAGCGACTACATTAAGGAATAAGAACGGGATGAGAAGAATAAACAGATGATAACATGAGAACAATGAAGAGAAAATGAAAATAAAAAAACAAAAAACAAACAAACATAGTATTTGCTACTTACCTCAGAATCCCAGGCTGTCATACTAACATGAATTTCACCTTGATACTTTTACAGCCTGGAATTCTGAAATAAGTTGATAAAAAATGTTTTAAAAGTTTTTATATTCTCTTCATAGTTCTACTTTTTTCATCTTAACATTCTTCTCTTGGGTGCCGATAAAGATCTGGATCTAGCGTCGAGTGCCCAATGCGCTCTTAGCCATGGAAGAGGGTCCTTTACTGACTTCTGTCAGATCTAACATGATGTGGTCTCTTATGATATGTATTAACAACCAGTGCTCTTACTCTAACTATACAACAGTAAAAGTTATAATATTGAATCGACGTGGCTGAAAGAAGTTAATCGCTTGCGCTTAAACTTCCAGTGCGTTGGTGGCAGGGTAGTAGGTTAAAGCCGCACGCCGGTCATCTGAATTTAAATGTTGGCTTCTCGTCCTTGACTTAGGGACGTAAATTACAAGTACCTCAGTCGGAGTGGGTTCGTTTGATAGCGAGGGACACTGGTAGTAGGAAAAACAAATCCGCCCGCAAACAAATGTCCAGTATATAATAGTACTCACTATTAGTAGTCAAGTGCCCTGCCAGCTGGAGTAAGCGTCCATGTCTCCCCACAGATCTCGGTCTTTGGTTTTCTGGATCGACTTAGCTAATGATATTCCTCCATGCCACCGACTAAATCCATCCAGCACCATTTCGCTTTGTCTGCCTCTGCCTCTCTTCCCATTGATCTTTATAGTTGTCACTATGATCTCCAATACCTCTCTTCTCATCAATGACCAGAGAAAAGCTGTTTGTCTCTTCCTTACTGTCGTAGCAACTACTAGTAGTAATATCAACGTCTGTCGACTACGCTCAAGTTAAAAACGAGCGAACGAGAAGAAAACGTTATAATATTTACATAATGTCGTAATCCAGAAACTACGTACAGTTGGAGAATGCTGTCGTGTATCGCTAGCATCCGGATTGTATCCTATAGATCATGTTGACTGGTAGTACACAAGCATTCTCTCCCCTTAACGGAAGCAAATGTGTTACTTCCAGTGTTATCCGAATCATGTTTACCGGAAGTCAACATTTTCAAGTCGCTGGCAAATATTGGTGGTCTGTCTTCTTTGTTTACCTCTATACAACTGATCACTAGATCCATACAGTGGGTGGTAGGCGTGTTGTGAGTGTTCTGTCTGTCTGTCTGTCTGTCTGTCTGTCTGTCTGTCTGTCTGTCTGTCTGTCTGTTCTGTTTTCTTTCTTTCTTTCTTTCTTTCTTTCTTTCTTTCTTTCTAACAACTCTTGATTTCTTTCTTTCTTACGTTATTTAATTATGCGTCGTTTCTTTAATCAGTGCTTCTTCCTTCTGTTTGTTCTCTTTTGGCAGTCGCAGAGAAACGACAACAACATCAAAACAACAACAACATGAAAAGAACAGCAACAGTATATCTAAGGCACAGTCAATGTGGCTGTTGCATGTAATGCTGTTTTCCATACACGTAATTAGTAACTCGAACACCCGTTGAAGAGGAATACTACCGAGATCTTCTTCTTTTGTTCTCTTGAAATATGTCTATAACTGCAATGTTGTCTCTTGTATGAATTAACTCAGCGGCCCACAGAGTTTATCTTCCACTGTCGTCTCTCTAGGCCAGAAGGTTTGCCTAGATATGTTATATTTTGGGCAGTCTTGGAGTATGTGCTCTGCTGTCTGCGACGCCAATCCACATGTGCACATGGCTGAGTCACCAATCTGGAATTTTGTATACATGTGGTTGCGTAATCTATTGTGTCCTGTTCTGAGGCGCAGAATAATGAATTGTTCCATAACGTGGTAGTCATCTTGATCAGTTTTTTGGTGGTTTTCTGACTGATGTGATCATTCCTTTGTTTTGGTGGTATTTAATGGTTACATCAGGCTGTTCTTCTTTTGCTCCTTTCTTAGCCAATCGATCAGCTCTGTCGTTTCCGGGTATTCCACAGTGGGATGGTATCCACTGTATGATGACCTTATGCTGACTGCTAAGTTCAGAAAGTAGTGTCCTTAGTCCTAACAATTTCCCAGACAGGAGCGCCTCGAGTACTGATTTGCATCTGTCAGTAGCACCACAGGTTATGTACCATGGCTGGTATTTAGAATTTCACTGTTGCTATCTTGATTGCCTCAATTTCAGCACCATAGTAATGGCAGTACTTTCCTGTTGGTACTCTGGCCGTGTCCCTGGCATTATTTGGGTATTCTATGTACACTCCCACTCCTCCATTTCGAACAGCATTTTGTGCTGACCCATCTGTGTAGACTCGAATCCAGAGGTCCTGTGGGTATTATTCATCAAGGAAGCTGAGAGGCTGTTCTGCGATGTACACTGTTCACTACTGAGATAATATAGCACCATGAATCCTCGCTTGTCTTTCCTTCTTTCAGAACATCGAAATTGCTATAGCTTTACCCACCGCGGCAATCTGTATAACTTATCTTCCTCGCGTGTGTCTTTTAATAACATATTTGTGTCTGTCTGTGGTTTCTTGTTCGCTTTATAATCATCTTCTTTATCGTCTAATTTTACCTTCAAGCGTCGTGGGGAAGATTAATTGACGTTTCCAGAGCCCAATGGGTGGCACTGGATAGTGTCATTCCGTGTGATTGTAAAATGTCTTTGATGTCGTTAATCTATTCTCTTCTCGGGGTCCACTTGTTTTCGTATCATATTACCTTTCATGTAGATCCAGTGTTGTTAGTTGTTGGTATTCCATTCTATATATGAGGCTCAAGATGTTGATCTCACTGTCTGTCTGATATCATCAATTCTCAGACGGTCTCGGATAGCTTAGTTTGCAGCTCTTCTTAAACATCTCATCTCGCAGGTGTTGATTTTGGGTAAGGGTTATTTGGATAATGCCCTAGATGGACATTGGTAGCATAGGGTTGGTGTGTACATCCTATTTATTATTTGTCGTTGTGCGGGTGTGAAACGTGGACAATGAGCAGACAAGCTGAAAAACATGTAATGGCAGTGAACATGTGGTCACGTCAATTGCTTAAAATTACGATTAAAGAAAGATAAAATACAAACTGAGACAACTGTTACATATCGATTGCGTGAATGTGTTAAACGTTAGTCTCAATAGCCTGTGGGCTGGGGTAGATAGCACCCAAACTGTGAGACTCAGTAGCCTGTGGGCTGGGGTAGATAGCACCCAAACTGTGAGTCTCATTAGCGTGTGGGCTGGGGTAGATAGCACCCAAACTGTGAGTCTTATTAGCGTGTGGGCTGGGGTAGATAGCACCCAAACTGTGAGTCTCAATAGCCTGTGGGATGATGTAGATAACACCCAAAATGTGAGACTATAGAGTGTGGGCTGGGGTAAAGAGCACCCAACATGTTAGTGTCAATAGCCTGTGGGCTGGGCAAGTTTGCCGTTTGTCACTAAACTTTCAAGTCCATTTCTCCTCATAGCATGTCCAAAACATCTTGACTCTAATCTCATCTCATCTCATCATGTTCCTCTTATACCTTGCGATGTCAAGGTGAAGTATAAACAGCGGAAGAATGCCCGCTTATGAGCTTCATGTATCGATATTCCCATGGACTCTGCTATTCCCTGCGTCCATCGTCTACGTGGTCAACCTCTTCCTCTGCTTCCCTCTGGTCTGTACATCATTGTTTGTTGTGGTATACTATTAGTTAATAACCTACTGGCATGGCCAAACAATTTTACTTGCTGCCTTCTAATAAAATCTACCGCTGCTATAACCCCCCCCACTTTAGTCCTGATTTCTTCATTTCTGATCTTATCTCTTCTTGATACATTGAGAATTCTTCTCAGGAATCTCATTTCTGTTGTTGTAATTTTTCTTTTCTCTTTTTCTGTCATTGTCCAGGTTTGGCATTGGTAGCATAGAGTTGGTAGGAAGATTGTGTTGTAAAGTGCTTTCTTAGTAACTGTTTATACATGTTTGTATTTTTAGTATTGATGCCATTTGTCCAATTAGTTGGTTTGCCTTGTTGCATCTATTGTCGATCTCGTCTCCTGATTTGTCATTTGATGATGCTATACATCATAGGTACTTGAAACTATTTACTTGTTTCAGAGAATGTTCATTTAGGTGGATTGTTGTTGTTTTTTCTTCTTTAGTTATAGTCATTACCTCTGTTTTACTTGTGCTAATTTCCATGTTATGTTCCCTACACATTTCGTTTAGACTATTCACGTGGTCTTGTAATTCAGCTTCTACATCTAATCTCTCCAATCAATCTCCGTTTTTCATTTGTCTCTTGAAGGACTTTCTCTTTTGATTTTCTGTCCGTCGAGGGTATTCTTTGCATTTTTATCAGAAATCACATTTCCACCGTCATTAGATGTTTCTTAACTTCTCTGTTAAATGAACTATAGGGAGAACTAAAAGCACAAGAAGAGTATAACTAGACATAAATTAATAAAATGTAGAGGACATGAAACCACATACAAGAAAAAGCAAAGAAACGGACTGTTTAGTGCGTGTTGTTTGGGAGCTTATTTCGCAATAAGGAGTACACAAAAATATGTTTTGCATATCCTTTACAGGACATCGCTGTCAACATCAGCATCTTTCAGTTGATTGTTGATTTCTTGACAAGATTACGCTCAGTAGTTTGCCATTGCTTTCTGAGCAACCGACTCCATAATCTCAAAAGTCACTAGCGAGACTCGAACCGCTTCCAATTCTCGTGCGATCACGCCAACCACGAGAGTATTCGGGGTTACAGAGAAAGCTGCTAACTTCTCGGCCAGGGAGACCGGCAAGGAGTACACAAGCAACAGAACAATATAAAAACCCCTACACCGGTCAGTTGGACTAAAATGTTGACTTCTCATCCTTGACATGGGGATGTACATTACAAGTACCTCTAAAGTCGAAGTAGGCTCGCTTGGTGGTAATAGAGAAATCTAATCAGTCTAGTGTTTGGACTACGCTTGAGTTCAAAGCAAACGCCAAAAAAAAAATTAA
This sequence comes from Cepaea hortensis, assembly GCA_963921405.1. Classification (NCBI taxonomy): domain Eukaryota; kingdom Metazoa; phylum Mollusca; class Gastropoda; order Stylommatophora; family Helicidae; genus Cepaea; species Cepaea hortensis. The sequence goes on along the minus strand of OY992884.1, from coordinate 86,640,964 downwards.
AAAAAAATTACAATCTGAAACAAATGCTACATGTCAATTGAGTGAATGTGTTAAACGTGTATCCAAATAACAAATACAATCTGAAACAAATGCTACATGTCAATTGAGTGAATGTGTTAAACCTGTATCCAAATAACAAGTGACGAGGGTAGCCCCAATACACTTCAATATACACCCGGGGATCTGGCCAACGCTCGACAGGTCAGGTCTTAGTCAGATATGACTGAGCTACCGTATAACAGTAGACGGTACTACCTGCTTTCTGTTAGCGCCGAACGTTGGGCGGCGCTTACCAAACCCGACACCCCACATTGTGCCAACGGCTTCGGGCGGAAGAGCGCAATTGGGAGGGTACAAGCCTTACCCTGGTGCGAGGAAATGCAAGCTAAAGACAAAATTGTCATGGCAGGGCAGACCAGGCCCTAAGCCTTGGTTGGCGACTGGTCTAGGATCGAAGCTCCGACAGGCGGACAGTTAGAGCATTGCTTTGCTGATCCGGCAGCTTCTGCAGCTTGTCTTGTTCCAGATGTAGGGGTGTTACCTTTCCTCTGGAGTGAACTAGGCAGGCCGAGAGAGGGATCATGCTGCATGGGCAACACATGATCTCTATATTTTAGCCCAGGCTTTGTGCTATGGAGAGGCAGGGTATCTCACTTCTGTGTATTGTTGGAAAAGTATTTGCCAGAATTGTTCTGCGCAGACTTCAAGTCCTAGGAGATCAAGTCTACCCCGAATCACAGTGTGGCTTTCGACAGAACCGGTCTACCACTGATATGATATTCTCATTGCGACAAATGCAAGAAAAATGCCGTGAACAGAATCAACCACTGTTTATTGCCTTCATCGACCTCACAAAGGCATTTGATTTGGTCAGTCGTGAGGGTCTGTTCAAGGCACTAAAGAAGATTGGCTGCCCACCAACTCTTCTGTCTATTGTGGAATCGTTCCACACAGGCATGAAGGGTATAATCAAGTTTGATGGTGCAACTTCTGAAGAATTTGAAATCAAGAGTGGAGTTAAGCAAGGTTGTGTACTAGCTCCCACCCTCTTTGGAATATACTTTTCACTTCTACTGAAATATGCATTTCGTGATCAGGATGGTGGTATATACATTCACTCACGCTCAGATGGCGGCCTCTACAATGCTCAGAGATTGAAGGCTAAGACCAAAATTAGGAGGGTACTGATCAGAGAGTTGCTTTTTGCAGATGATGCTGCAGTTACGACCCACTCTGAGGAAGAATTGCAATGTCTACTATCTGCATTCTCCAATGCTTGTTCTGAATTTGGTTTAACAATTAGCAAAAAGAAGACACAGATTATGTCACAAGGTGCACATGGGGTACCATCAATCTTTATTGACGACGCCGAACTAGAGATAGTAGATCATTTTACATATCTAGGATCGGTGGTAAATAGCAAATTATCCCTAGATCAGGAAATCAACATCCGGATTGGTAAGGCAGCAACAACAATGAACAGGTTAAGAAAAAGAGTCTGGGAGAACAGGAAGCTTACTGTCAAAACAAAAGTCCTTGTCTATCAAGCCTGTGTCCTTAGTACTCTTCTCTATGGCAGTGAAACCTGGACAACTTACTCACACCAAGAGAACAATTTAAACAGCTTTCATATGCGGTGTCTGCGAAGAATTCTTGGTATTAAGTGGCAAGACAAAATCACAAATACTGAAGTATTGGAAAGATCAGGTTGTGTGACAGTTTATTCCATGCTCAGTCTTCGTAGACTTAGATGGATAGGACATCTTAGGCGGATGGATGATGGTAGAATACCAAAGGATATCTTTTTTGGTGAATTACAGATGGGTAAGAGATCTCAGGGTCGGCCTCTACTACGATACAAAGATGTGTGTAAGCGGGACATGATTGATACAGGCATTGATAATGCACATTGGGAGCAAGTCGCCACTGAACGTGTTGCATGGAGGGCAAATATCAGAAATGGAATAAAGTCAAAGGAGAAAATTATTGCAGAAAAGTCACACACCAAGCGTTTGAGACGTAAGATGGTGCATGATGGTGGAAATGACCACGTGTTCACATGCACCCACTGTGAACGGACATTTACAGCGCAAATTGGCCTTATCAGTCACACTCGCTACCGCCATAGTTAAAAGTTATTATGCCTTTTTAAAGCACAAACTATCGTCTGTCAAGACGGCAAGGTGCCAATGTAACACCCGGGGAGACTGAGTGTTTATACGCGTGATCCATGTGCCGTGACGTCACTTTTCTGAACCAACACCTAAAACGTTTTCTCACTGCATCTTCATCTATAACAATGTTAACTGAGACACTGCACATGCGCAGAAGAGAGTCCAGTGCGTGTATTTTCGTATAAGCTAATGCTGAGTAATATAACATTTCTTGTTATGGTGTAATTAACAAATTGAAGGTAAACTAGACAGCAGATGGTGTTATGCTATTGTTGGTAATTTGAAATAGATGTTTTAATGTTGTGATTGGAATATTGAACTAGAAAGCAGATGTTGTACTGTTGTAATTGGAATGTTGAACTAGACAGCAGATGCTGTAATGTTGTAAATAGAAAGTTAAATTTGAGCTAGATATCAGCTATTGTGCCGGTCACTTTGGCGAAGGGAGTTAAGGATGCTTTTCGTAATCTCGTATACCCACGTAAGAAACACAGATGCGTGAGATTCGGTAGTGGATCGCGTGGCGTTGGTTTCTTATGGAAAGGTATGTGAGCCGGTCGTTGGACAGCAATGGTAAACTACTGAACGTAAAACTTGCCAAGTCATCAACAGCAGCTGAAAAATGCTGGTGTTGACTGCAATGTCCTTTAAAAAGTCTATGCAAACAAAAACATCAGCTATTGTAATGATGTAATTGGAAAGTTCAACTAGACACAGATGTTGTAATGATGTATTTGAAAAGTTAAAGTTCAACTTAATAGACGATGTTGTAATGCTATAATTAGGAAGTTGTGACAGCATGTAGATGGTGTAACGCTATACTTGGAAAGTTGAAGTTGAACCAGTTAGCAGATGTTGTAATGATGTAATTCGAAACTAGATGAGTGACTGGCACCTTGCCGTCTTGAAAGACAATAGTTTGTAAAATGGAGTTATACCAATCCATAACATAAAGCCTGGGTTGAATTTACAGTTCATGTGTTGCCCATGCAGCATGGTCCCTCTCTCGGCCAGCCTAGTTTACTCCAGAGGAGAAGACAGCCTGTTTTTTAAGGATTTTTGGCCGTTTACATGCCTTTTTGTTAATTTTTTATTTTTAAATTGAGTGTTAAAATGATTGCATTGTGTATTGTTCGTGTGTTTACAAAGAGATTCATGTGGACGTGTAGGTGACATATGCATAACAAATATAAACCCCTCAAAAAAGTGTTCTAGTTTTATTTCCCCTGCCACCACCCTCACCTTTTGGATCCAACTCCACCAATATCACCACCACCACTCTTCGGTAATAATGACAAAGGCTGTAGACTTGTTGGAACCAACCAGGGAGGGTAGCAGCAGCGGCAATATCAACAGTAACAAGCGGTGAGAAGGGAGTGTGAAGGAGTATATTAATAACAACAACAACAACAATAATAATAATAATAATAATAATAATAATAATAATAATAATAATAATAATAATAATAATAATAATAATAATAATGGAAATAGTATTTTTTTTTTTTAATTCGCATATCCTTTACAGGACATCGCTGTCAACAGCAGCATCTTTCAGCTGTCTGTTGATTTCTTGGCAAGATTACGCTCACTAGTTTGCTATTGCTTTCTGAGCGGCCGGCTCAGTGTCCCGCAAGTCACAAGCGGGGGACGAACCGCTCCCAGCTTGCTCCCGCTACGAGACTCTGCGTGACAAACGGGATTACGGAGAAAGTGTTGTAACCCCTCAGGAAATAGTATTACAGAAGGATAATAATCGCACTAAGAAAACATGATGATAATAGTACAAATGAATGTTTATTGCTCGTGCTGTTACATGCGTTCTGTGTGTTCATTATTTGTGTGCGTGTATGAGCGTTTTATGTGGGCGTGTAGGTGACAAATTCACAATTTAACAACATTTTGTATATTGGAGCATTTTTACATGTCAAAAGGGGGTAACAAATCCCAAACAATTTCCTTTTACCATTTGTGTTTCCCTTGCCACCACCCTTACCTGTTAACTCCAAACTACCAATACCATTACCGCTACTTTGCGGTAATGATTATAAAGGTAGTAAAAACCTATTAGAGCCAACCAGTGAGCGCGGCAGCAGCGTCAACAACATCAATAACAAAACGGTGGAAAAAATGGAGATGAAAATATATAATAAGCCACTGAGATTCGAACTCGCGACTTCGGAATTCACTATCCACTCGGCCACTTTTTTATTTTTTAATTTATTTAATAAAGATAAATTGTATTAGCTATTCTTTTATACTTCAAGTATTATAATTCTATCTCTCTATCTCTATCACACACACACACACACACACACACACACACACACACACACACACACACACACACACACACACACAAAGAGAGAGAGAGAGACTGAGAGAGAGGGTGCGAGATATATAGAACAATCCAAAATGCCGAAAATTAAGGATTGTTTGGCTTTATACATTTTTCTTTGGCTATTATAAATCATTCTAACAATTAATCAACCACACGTGCATTACAGACTCAGCAGTAATTCTAATTGCAAGAAAATGTGAAATTAAAGAAAGTTTACAATTTCAGTTCGGAAATATAGTAAATAGTTTGTATGTGAACATTAGTAAAAATACGATTCTGTTGTATATAAGGGAATTGAACCTTGCCTTGATTCTGCAAGTCCAAATTAAGTTTCTGTATTCATTTAGTGTTTGAAGTACTTTTGTGTGTGTGTGTGAGTGTGTCTTTGTGTGTTTTAGGAAGAGTGTTCAGAAAGATTGCCTTATAAATGTCTGTTGTTTGCCTGTGTGTGTTTGTATTAGTTGTTGGAGAGTTTCCACTGCATCTGTGACTGTTTGACATGTGTAGGATATGTGTTCTTCTGTATCTTGTGTGTTTTTCCTGCATAGTTGGCATTTTCCTATTTGTCTGGATCTAAATGCTACTTTGGGTATTGTGGGAGGCATATTAAAACCAGTCTGTAAGTGACTTCTTTTGCCTTAGGTGTAATGTGTTTGTTGTGTAAGTTGGAAAAGGTGGATGTGTAGTCTGACATTAAATACTGTTGACCTCTTTTGATTCTAAGTTTAAGTGAAGGTGCTTGTTTACTAACTAATTGTTGAATATTTTCAGTGTTGTTTCATGTATTAAATGTCCATGTCCTTGCATTGCCTGTATACAAGTGTGATAGAAAGTTGGCAGTAAGCCTTGACATTGTGCCGCTGCATTGTTTAGTTTTGTGAGATGTTTATTTTGTGTGCCATATAATATAATGCTAATCTATGTCGTTATGGGTGCCTGATAATAATACCTATGTGGCTGATTCTAAGTGCTTGTATTTTTGTTTGTATGTCCTGAAGTGCTATTAATCCTTGTTTCTTTTCCTGTATGAGAGTTTTATGCTGTATACTGTGTATTGTCTTACTAAATATATAATGTCTTATCTGTTTATTGATGTCTGTGATTGTCCGTTTTGGGGGGTTTAACATGGTCACTATGTATATTATTTTTGGTATGATGTATGTGTTAACTATTATGCTTCTATTATTGCTGTTTTGTTTTTATACCTGTGTAACATGCCTGTGATCCGTTGTGTTAGTTGTAGCCATGTTTCTTTGTGTGTTATTCTGGGTTACATGGAAATGTGATCCCATACAGTTTCATATTGTGTGTGTGTGTGTGTGTGTGTGTGTGTGTGTGTGTGTGTGTGTGTGTGTGTGTTGTCTGGAGGGATATCAGACTTTTGTTTCCACTTTCCCAGGCCCATAATCTGTTATTTTTTGTATATATTAATGTTGGCTTTACTGCCTTTCCCAAAGTGGGAGAAGGTGTGCAGTATGTTTATGATGGATGTGTTGCTTGCAGGGAAGAAGGCTGTATTGTCTGCATAAGCAATGACATTTTGCTCTCCTATTCCCTGTATGAATGTGCCTTTAATGCTGGTATCTTGTCTGTGTTTTTTTTTAAATAATGGCTCTAGTGTCAGTATATACAAAAGTGCTGATAGTGGACACTCTTGTCTTACAGATCTTGTCAGCCTGAAGCTAGCAGTCAGTAAAAGGTTCACTAAGACTTTGCTCTCAGGTTGTTATACAAAATATGTATCCACTTTCTGTAGTACTATCCTATATTGCAGTGTTCTAGGCTTCTTGTGTGCAGATATGTGTGTGCGATTCTGTCAAAGGCCTCCTCATGGTCCAAAGACAAGAAGGATGATTGACAGTCTTTCTGGTGTGTGTATATTATGATGTTTCTAATGAAGTGTGTGTGGTTTTGTATAATCCCGTGTTGTACACCACATTTCTGGTTTGCGTGTACTAGTTTTGGTAGAAATTGTGTGATTTTATGTGCTAGTGATTTGCCAGAATTTTGTAATCTGTGTTAAGAAGCGAAATTGATCTGTAATTTTTCAGTTGTGTCTTGTCTGTCTTGGCTTTGTGTATAAGTGTTATATAAGACATGTTGCAACTATCAGGGAGTTCTTGTTTGTCAAAGGATTCTTGAAAGACTTTTAGAAGAAGGTTACCTAATATAGGAAAGAATTGTTGATGGAATTCAACTTTTACTCTGTCTGGTCCTGGTGTCTTGTCGTTGTTCATTTTACTAAGTGCATGTGGGTGGCGGGATAGGGATATTCTCTATCAAAGGAGAGGTAAGGTGCCTCCTTCCTTCCGCTAGCCTACGGAATACCCTTGGCAAGGTGTAGTACCCGTTTAGCCACCCGATCAGGGTTACTTGAAGCAATGGGTGCAAGTGGTGGATGATGTTGAACAGCAGCCAACAGATAGGTGTAGGTTATGGTCTCCAGCTTCATGACGGTAGGCAGAGGGTCTTTTTTTGGGTGGGGGGGGGAGGAGACAATCGCTACGGTCATCGACCAGTGTGGTCACTGCTAGAAAGGAAAGCAATGACAAACTACCTTCTTTACAGATGCCAATAATATGTACTGTAATCTCCTCGATAATCAGAGAAACTGCGTAAATCGGTGCTCCATAGGAGCAGCATCGCCCGGTAGATGTAGTCATGTGCACCAGTTGACTCCAAACCGTCAGCAGGCGACTGAGTGCCAAAGAGTATCAACATTGAAAGTAGGAATTTTGAATGTAAGAACTATGAGTGGGTATGGAAAATTTGATAACATTAAGTATGAAATTAGAAGACTAAATATTAACCTGTTAGATATATATGAGACCAGATGGACAGGAATGGGCATTGTAACATCTGTCGAATATAGAATAATCTATTCTCGTTTCTCGTGGAGAGAAACAACAGCGAAGAGTAACAATTATAATGGATACAGAGAGATCAAAATCGATCAAGGGTTATTGGACTGTATCAGACAGAGTGTTACTGGAAAGTTGAATGGAAGACCTTTTGATGTCAACGTCATTCAAGTTTATGCACCAACAGCAGACGGTAGTGTTGACAGCAGTGATGCATTTTATAATGATTTAGAGAATGCCTTCAAGAAATGCAAGAATTCTGAAGTAAATATCATAATGGGTGATTTGAATGCCAAACTTGGAAATCAACAGGACGGATGCACAGTAGACAAGTGTGGACTAGAGGAACAGAATGAAAGAGGTTGCAGACTTGTACAGTGGGCAAAAGAGCATGATGTGATTATTGGAAACACCTGGTATCAACATCACCCAAGGAGATTATTGACATGATGAAGTCCTGATCATACGATCATGAATTAGATTGATTATGTTCTCATCAAAAGAAGATTTCGAAACACATTGATTGTAGGCTCATCAACAGAAGATTTCAAAATGCCATACAAGTCGCAAAAACTATACCAATGGCAGACTGCTACAGCGACCATAAATTATGCTTAAGCAATATACATATAAAATTAAAGAAAGTCAAATGTACACCAAGAAACACAAAATTTGATCTACGAACACTGAAGAGTGAGGAGATAAAAGATAAATTCAACGTAGAGGTAAAGAACAGATTTGATGCATTGTCCGATATGAAAATAATATTTTAAGATGTCAGCGACCAATGGGAAATATTAAAGAAATCAGTTAACCAAGCTGCATAAACAACCATCCCAAAAAATAAAGATAATGGGACGCAAGAAATGGATGACGAAAGACATCTTAAAACTCATGGAAATAAGAAGAAATAACAAACATAACGAGGAAAAATATGAAGAAATTCACAGGGAAATTAGTAAGCTATGCAAAGAGGCAACAGAAATATGGCTTGAGGAAAATTGCAAGGATATTGCAGATCAACACAACAAACAGAATACCAAATTAATGCACAAAAGAATTAATGACATCACTAACAAAAGAGCACACATATCAACGGGTTGCCTAACACCAAAGATGGCAAAATCATAATAGAAAAAAAATACGATTTTACATGCGTGGTCAGATTGTGTGAAAGAAAGTTATGATGTTAAAAGAGAAGAACAGTATGATTATCGGAATAATAATGAAGGACCATAAATTTTGAAGACGGAAGTTCCGAATGCTCTTAACCAAATGAAAACTGGCAAGACCCCAGGTACAGATAACATAACTATAGAAATTATCAATGCCTCAGAAGAATATGGAATATACCAAATCACCAGACTGCTGAACGCAATATACGATAGTGGATTTACACCTCCTGAATTATATAATTCTATATTTATTGCAATCCCGAAGAAATCAGGAGCCTTGGAATTAGATCAACATCGAACAATTAGTATAATGAGCCATATCACGAAGATTTTGCTGTGAATTATCATGCAAAGAGGTAGGAAGAAAATAAAACCCGAAATATGAGAAGAACAATGTACGTTTGCAGAAGACAAGGGTACGGTAAATGCTGTGTATATACTAAGAACAGTAATTGAACGTTCTATAGAAGTAAAAAAAAAAAAAAGTTCTACACCTTTGCTTTATTGACTGCACACAGGCTTTCGATAAAGTGAGACATGTCGACATGATAAGAATGCTTGAAGATCTACAAATTGATGGGAAAGACCTTAGACTTGTAAAAAAACAACAAAAAAACATATATTGGAAACAAAAAGCTGCCATCAGAATTGATAATAAAGTAGGTCAATATCATCCTATTAAAAGACCGTGAGACAGGGATTTGTAATGTCTCCATATCTTTTTACCCTGTACAGTGAAAATATTTTCAGAAATATGGAAGATATGGAATTAATCAGCATTGGAGGACGATACATCAATAACATTAGATATGGAGATGATACAGTCCTGACTGCAGACACTGAAAAGGACCTGCAACATTTAATAGATGCGCTTGTTGCACACAGTGAACAACTAGGGTTAGAATTAAATGGTAAGAAGACACAGATTATGATCGTCACTGGGAAGAAGGAAATACCATAATGTGATATACGAGTAAACTGGCGTATACTTAAGCAAGTGAATCGGAACAGTTATCTCGGAACAGTCATAACATCTGATGGGAGATGCCTTGAAGAGGTTAAAACAAGAATCGTGACATTGCAAAGATAGCCTTTTGCAAGATGAAGAACATACTGACCAATACAAAGATATCAATTGAAATAAGAAAAGGAGTGTTGAAGTGCTACATAGAACCTGATCTTTTTGTATGGATGTGAAGCGTGGACATGAGCAGACAAGCTGAAAAAACAGCTGATGGCTGTAGAAATATGGTTTCTGTGTAAAATGCGTAGAATACCATGGGCAGATTGAAAAACCATTGAACAAGTCCTTCAAGAAACAAATGAAGATCGTAAACTGATTAGAGACATTAGACGTATACAGTCAAAATATTTTGGGCATGTTATGAGAAGAAATGAATTGGAGAACTTGGTGACAACTGGCAAGATCGAAGGGAGGAGATCAAGAGTAAGACCGAGAAGTAAATACCTGGATGGCTTGGCCACGTGGCATGGTCGAGACAGGAACACGGAGCTTATCCACGACTCTGGTGGTCGAGTGAAATGGCAAAACATGACCGCCCACGCTTATCGGCATGGCACACGATGGATGGATGTGTTATGTTTTCTAGTGTCATTTGTGTGTACAATATGTCTTTGTTTGTGTTTGATATCTTATGTTTATATTGCAAGAAGCTGTCTTGCATGTGGGTGTTTTCTGTCTCTGCTGTAAATAAGTGTGTATAGTATTGCTGGAATGCTTCTGTTATGCGTGTGGTTTCTGCTTGTGTGATTCCTTGCATGTCTATTATGTTGTTTATTTGTTTGCTACGCTGTATGTTTTGTTCTGTTGCCATGTATTGTTTGCTGGGTGTCTCTTTTGTGATGGTGTTGAGTTTTGTTCTAATTAGTGCGCCAGGGTATCTGTGCTGTTGGTGTTGTTCCAGTTGTATTTCTAATGCATGCAAATATGGCGAGTTTCTGTCGGTTCGCTTTGTTAAATGTATTGCTGTTTGTATGATCTGTTCTTGTTGCAATCTACGCTTGTGTATGACGGATGCTAGATGTTGGGTCCTGCTCCGTATTGTGTTTTTCAGTAAGTCCCAGTATTATCTTATGTTGTCTGTTGGTATATTTTCAGTGTATGTATGTATCAGTTCTGTCATATATTGTACATATTCTGTATTTTGGAGTAATGTGTTGTTAAATTTTCAGTATGGTTAGTTAGTTAGTTAGTCGCAACTTCACAGCAACGGGTCGTCCCCATTATGCTCCGTTCCTGTGCCAGTGAATATCACACAAAACGCTCCCCACTGCCCAATGTGAAAAATGGAAAAGACAGGAGTCTCGACAAACAACAGCCCGTATGGTGATTGTTTGAATAGCTGTGTGGTTGTGTTATTAATAGTGTTGTGTGCTTTGTGATCTGTGTACAGGAGAGTTTCTTGTAGATGTTTAGTCTGTGTTATGTGGTGTTGTGAGTACGTATATTCTATCTAACCTAGATGTTCTGTTATGTGCATGGTTTCTGTGACTTATATCATTACCGTTGGGATGTTTGTGCCTGAATGTGTCTATCAGAAGCTGTCGGATCATCAAAGTAATGCTGCAACTGTCCACCTATCGGAGCTTCCATCCTAGACTAGATAGCAGATGTTGTAATCTTATTATGGTAACGTTGGACTAGATATCAAATTTTGTAACGATGTAATTGAAAAGTTGAACTAAATAGCAGACGTTGTTATGATCTAATTGGAAATACCATTTTAATGTTGCAGACATTTTTAGGAAAATAAATTTAATGACGGACGACAAATTAGAGCCGGCAAATGTGTTTCTGTTTATAGCCCCGTCAAATGGGAAGTCACTCGCGCCCACGAGTGCCCTCGTTTTTAAGTTCGTTGCTTGGGTTTATTAACGTGACGGAAGGGACAGACAGACAGACAGACAGGCAGGCAGGCAGGCAGGCAGGCAGGCAGGCAGGCAGGCAGATGGTTAGATAACAACGAACTCACTAACACACCACATGTTTACTTTTCTGCTTGCTCGCCAATAACCTACTTATTTGTTTACTTACTTGCTTATTTACATTTTCCGTCCGTCTGTCTGTCTGTCTGTCTGTCTGTCTGTCTGTCTGTAACATTATCTCCCCATCCGCCCACTTTCGTCTCCTATCTCCCAATCCCTCCCTCACCTTCTTTCCTCCTTCTCAATTCCCGCTCCTCCCTATCCAATGTCCCCCTTACTAATGATTGCGTTCTTCTGTCGCCATCTTACGTTGTCACCATATTTTTTCCCCCCTTTCCTATACGGCTGCGCTACCACGACAAGAAATACCCCTTCCCGTATTGATTCCCTCGCTAATTTCCAGCAGTGCGCCTTTGGCATTCAAATGTCAACTGTAAATGTCACAGTGGTTCGGCAGTTCATACTGGACCCACTATGACGCTCGGAATCTCTTTTGACATTGTGAATCAATAACGACAACTGAGTAGGTAATATGAACTGAAGAGTTGTCTCCGCTGATTGGTATTTTGCTGATTATGTTGTTGTTTCTAAGAGCCTGCGATTATGTTGTTGCGGTGGAAGTGTGTTGTTGTTTCTTGTATTTGCTGTTACTGTTTCTGGGTTGTTGATATTCTGAAAAAAAAAGAGAGTTTACTGATAAAAGGTATCATTAAATGGTTTGTTAAAGGTTAACAACATAACTTAAAAAAAAAAAAAAATTAAGCAGATTCAGTGCCAAAAGAAAGTAGGGTTGGGCTGGAAAAAAATAGATGGCATAAAATGTGAAGTAGGGGCGTGTCACAGATATGACCTAACAGTCTAAAATAGATGGCATAAAATGTGAAGTAGGGGCGTGTCACAGATATGACCTAACAGTCTAAAATAGATGGCATAAAATGGGAAGTAGGGGCATGTCACAGATATGACCTAACAGTCTAAAATAGATGGCATAAAATGGGAAGTAGGGGCGTGTCACAGATATGACCTAACAGTCTAAAATAGATGGCATAAAATGGGAAGTAGGGGCGTGTCACAGATATGACCTAACAGACTAAAATAGATGGCATAAAATGGGAAGTAGGGGCGTGTCACAGATATGACCTAACAGTTGTTAATATGCTAGCAGACATATTGTATTACATATCAAACTAAAGGGGGCTGCTTGGGGCAAAACTACTGTATGGATATTTTTAATCGAGACAAAATTTCGGGGATATATAAGCCTTTGACATATACGGAAAGCCGCTTAAGACCATTAATCATCCCATGGCAATTAATATGTTGAGTTATATGTCCATTGCAGGACGTTGCAAGCAATCCTATGTAGACTGTGTAGACAATTTTAATTTCTGTAGGCTGAAAAAAAAACACACATGCACAAAGCTATAACTACAAAGCTCGAACGATAAAACAACAACAGCATAAACAACAATAACAACAACAACAACACACGCGCACACACACACACACACACACACAAACAGAAACAGACAAACGTTTCGACAGAAGTCCTCGTCAAGGGAACAACAAGAATAAACATATCATCATCATCATCATCATCATCATCATCATCATCATCATCATCATCATCATCATCATCATCATCATCATTATCATCATCATCATCAAGTGCCATGTCAGCTGGCGTAGGCGTTCATGGCTCTCCACAGATCTCGGTCTTTGATGTTCTGAATCAACTCTGCTGATGATATTCCTCCATGCCACTGTCTCATTCCATCCAGCATCAATTCTCTTGGTCTGGCTCTGTCTCTCTTCCCCTCTATCTTTTCAGTTGTCGCGATGTTCTCCAATGCCGCTGTACAAGAACAGCACTAATGGGAAATTCACTATACGTTTATCCAATTCAGGATCATGTAAATTGAAAATTGTCATCCATCAATAGTTTGCTTTGCTTTCTCGACGTTACGTCAACTTCTAATTCCCAATTTAATACCGGTGTAAGGAATGGAACCCTTGCCTCACCATGAACGCACCGAAAGTGTTGAAAGGAGTGCTCTTATCCTCTCTGTCAAGTCGACTCCTACACACTCATATAACCCCTGTGTTCCGAACGTCATACCGATTAGTTTGTCGTTTGTGGGCCTTGACATTTACCAGTGCGTCTCCAACTCTGCGATGTAAGTCCTAGCATATGCGATTCGGCTTCATCAAATGGACATATATCATTTCCAGGTGAAGAGAAAAGGAGGAAAGAAAGGATGCGGGAAAAGGAGGAAAGAAGGGATGCGGAGATAGGAGGTACATGTGAAGGAAGAAGAGAAAGAAGAAAGAAGAAGAAAGCATTATTGTTATTATATCATGACTCTGGTGATCGAATGAGATGGCAGAACATGACCGCCCACGCTTACCGGCATGGCACATGATGGATGGATGGATCATGGGTAGTTAAGAATATTTTAAGATATTGCGATACCTTACATTCTGCATACACTTGCCCTAACCAGAAGTGTGACAGTAACTCCCCAGGATGATGATAGATAATCAGCATCCACGCATTGCACCAACTCCTACAACCCCATCGCTTATGTTTGAAATGGGTATGTTGCTTGACCACAAGGGTGGAAAGTAACTGTTTCCCCAATTTTTAATACTGTAAAAGGATAAACATCATTATCCAGAGAGTGGCCATACAACTAACATGATGTGTAGAGATACGATTGGTGTGACCTCTTTATGCTTGACGAGAAAACCAAACTTTATCCTTCAGGAAACGTACCTTTTATAACTGCCCTTCCCGGGCGAATGTGGCGTTTAATAGGCCCTAGTATTTCTGGTGTGATCACTGGTTGGACATTGCTGTGCTTATACTGCTTATACGGAGGCAACAATGTGTGATGAAATAAATCCTTACGCAGTCGTTAGTCACGGTTCAAACTTCACGGCAAAGTGTCAGCCCATAATCCTCCGTTGCTGTGCCAGTGAATATCACACAAAATGCTGCTCACTGCCCCATAGGAAAATTGGAACAGACAGCAGCCCTGGCAAACCTTACACAACATTCGTTAACTTTTCCAGTGGATATCCCGCCCGCATGAAATGTGTAAATGGAGTATGCCTGTTGCATAGATCTTTCCAGATGAACGTACATTGGTAGGTAGTAAACATGTCTCGCAGAAGTCGGATGTGTCGGCCTAACGGCGCAAGAACGCAGCTCTGCTGTAAACAGGCACAACGCATCACGTCCGAAAAAAACTCTCCGGATGAACGCAGAACAAGAAGTAAACATGTAAAGTAGGGAGACTCGTTTGCACACTTGGGTATGCAATAGAGTAAAATATCCTTCTAGGATCAATATTTGCTATACGCGTTGCAGGGCATCCATTATAGTGCGTAGATAATCGCTTTTTAGTCCCGTGCAACATAGTCCAGCGTCTTTCCATTTCAACGGTTGAGGTTTATTTTCTGGAACCCTCCTCCCATAGGCAGATTGTCTTCCCATCCTTGTGGGCAAATTTTCAGTGCAGTAGTTTGCCATTGCCTTCTGAACGACCGGCATTCGTATCATTGTATTAAAAGCAATACAACGCGGTTTGTTTCCAAATCGCCAGCAGCTGTGTTGGGAACGCGATATACGGGATTAGAAATCTCATCCGTAGCACATTGGTCTTTGAGCCCGAGGAATTAAGGCCACCTGGCTAGTGCAGTCGCCGAGAACTGTGGAGGTCAGGATTTTATTTTTTCCCCCGACAGAAAAAAATCCCACACCTTACCGAGGATTTGAACCCGGGTCTCCCGAAGGAGAATCCTGCGTTCTAGCCACTCGGCCAGCCAGACCTGGCGCCGCCTGTCAGATGACGCGGTCAGTATCTGACCAGGCTAAGCATCCTTACTTCCCAGGACATTCCTAGGATTTCACGTTAGGCAGGGCGGTCTCCCTAGCCAAGGTTTTAACGACATTGTTCGTAATCCCGTATATCCACGTGGGGAAAGCAGCAGCTGCGAGAATCGACAGCGGTTCGCACCGCGCTGGTAACTTACGGGTGTGTGTGAGCCGGTCGTTCAGAAAGCAATGGCAAACTACTGAACGTAAAACTTGCCTAGTACATCAACAGCAGCTGAAAAATGCTGGTGTTGACTGCAACGTGCTGTAAGGGATATGTAAAATTTAAAAACAGGGTCCATCTAGGAGTCTATTTAATTAGAAAACTGACAATCGCCGCCAAAGAAGAAAACATAGAGGGGGGGGGGGGGGGGGGGGGGGGGGGTTACAAAGAAGAGGAAGACAAAGAGGAAAATAAAGAGGAAAACAAAGAAGAAAAGAAAGAGAAAAACAAAAAGGAAAACAAAGAGAGAAACAATTAGAGAAGCAAAAAGGAAATCAAAGAAAAAAAAACAAAGACAAACGCAAAGACAAACACACACAAGAAAACCATACCAAGACTAGAAGAGACACGCAGAAGATAGGAAACAAGACATGCAACCCCATTTCCGAAAGAAGACAGAAAAGAAACACTATAAGGAACCCAATTACATAGAACACATCTACAGACTGACAGTCAGACAGTGTCTGAACAACTTTTCTCCTCAAGCAACACACGGCAGTCGCCGTCTCCTTGGGTAATCTGATCATGACCACTCGGCCAATAGGTGACGGCGCAATCGCCATTACTGTCGATACAACAACAACAAGAACCAAAAACAACAACAACAACAACAACAACAACAACATAAACGTAAATATCAACAACAACAACAACTACTACTACTACTACTACTACTACTACTACTACTACTACTACTACTTCTACTACTACTACTACTACTACTACTACTACTACTGCTGCTGCTGCTGCTGCTGCTGCGGTTGCTGCTACTACTACTACTACTACTACTACTACTACTACTACTACTACTACTACTACTACTACTACTAACACCACCACCAATACTACTACAACTACTACCACTATAACAACTACTTCTACTACTGCTGCTGCTACTACTACTACTACTACTACTACTACTACTACTACTACTACTACTACTACTACTACTACTACTACTACTACTACTACTACTACTACTACTACTACTACTACTACTTCCTCTATTAGTACACCTACTATTACAACTTGTTTGTAATGTTGCATATCCCTTGCAGGACGTTGCTGTCAACACAAGCATTCTTTCAGTTGCTGTTGATTTACTAGGCACATTTTACGTTCAGTAGTTTGCCATTGCTTTCTGAATGATCGGCTCCCATACCAACACGTTATAACACAACGCTACACGGTATGCTGCAGAAATCGGTCGTGGCTGCGTTTCGAACGCCTGGTAAGAGGCTCACGAACCGCGTTTGCAAGCCTTAGTCCACGGAGACCGACTATTACTACTATTGCTATTAATATTATTAATACTACTGCTACTACCACCACTACTACTACTACTACTACTACTACTACTACTACTACTACTACTACTACTACTACTACTACTACTACTACTACTACTACTGCTGCTGCTGCTGCTGCTGCTGCTGCTGCTGCTACTACTACTACTACTACTACTAATACTACTACGACTACTAGTACTGCTATACTACTACTACTACTACTACCACTACTACTACTACTACTACTACTACTACTACTACTTCTACTACTACTACTACTACTACTACGCTTCTACAATGCTACTTTACACGTCGGTAACTAACATGTTGAGTTGAGTTGAGTTGAGTTGAGTTAAGAACCGACATCACTGCACTGAGGACATTCCCATACGTGCTCAGTCCCCTCGTTCAACAGCCAGGTAAAAGTCATACTACTAATCGTTCCCACCGCTACCTGATTAAAAGTTCTCCTGGTCTTCTCTCTCAGTTTTGAGATTCTTCTATGTAAACATCCGTAAGCCTGTAGACGTCTTAAGGCGTGTTCGCTATATGGTGCTCCCGCCATATTTGTTGTGACCAACCGGCAGTCGCTGGATGTTGATTGGTCATTATGGCTACCCATTAACTCTGGTATTTACAGAAAGGCAAATATCGACCACCAACAAACAAGACGTTGGCAAAGAAAGTCGGTGCATGTCCTTCACAGGACGTAGCAGTCAAACCCAGTTTGTTTTGGTTGTTTGCGATTTTCTACGCACGTAAACCTACAGTTGTTTGTCATTCTTTCTGAACAACTGACACTCATAGCAGTTTGAAAATCAACGCAATTTCAAACCCGGTATTAAGACAATCCGCTCCGTGCGCAGAGAGAAATGACAACATGGTCATTATGTGAGGACACATAGATGATTTATTACTAATTCTGGCTGCGACAATCAGTTGTTACTTTAACTCTTTGGATCTTATATACCATGCATTTGTTACTTTACATTCTGGTATCTCTCGCAGTTGTTACTTTACATTCTGGTATCCCTCACATTTGTTACTTTAGCGTTTTTTTTTTTTAAATCCCGTATACTTGTTACTGTAACTCTTTCTATTCAATCAAACTAATTCAGCATCTAGTTAATCTACCTAATGCATATGTTAATCTACTTAACGCAGACGTTTAGTTTAGTTTAGTTTAGTCGATGGATCAACATCACGGCACACGGGTGCAACCCATAAGTGCTCCGTTCTCCTCCTAACTCAATCCTGAGTCTGGAGAAACTCAGCTCAGTGCACGAACTCCGTAGCACCGGCGAGAATCCTGAAATACTTTGGGTAGATTTTTCACTCGAAATTTTGCCCGGGCAGCGCCGTTAGGCTACTCTTTTTAGATTTCCAACTGCCAAGGGAGTTTTTACGCGCACAACAATACACACGGGCGTCCGATCTCACTACCCAGCGACCAGGGGAAATTTTATTACTTGAAGTCCACGAGAAAAAATCCCGGTCCTTACCGGGGCTTGAACCAGGGACCTCCAGCACTCGAGGCGGACACCATAGCTCGAGTCACGCAGCCCCGCCCCCCCCCCCGGTTCCCAAACGGGGAACGCAGACGTTAATCCACTTAACGCAGATGTTAATATACTTAACGCAGATGTTAATCTAGCTAACGCAGATCTTAATCTACCTAAAGAAGATGTTAAACTAGCCAACGCAGATGTTAATATATCTAATGCAGATGTTAATCTAGCTACCGCAGATATTAATCTATCCAACGCAGATATTAATATAGCCAACACAGATGTTAATCTAACTAGCGAAGATGTTAATCTAGCAACGCAAATGTTAATCAAGCAACGCAAGTGTTAATCTGCTGCTTATTCCACAAAATGTCACTTCAGCTCTTTGTAGACCTCAGTTATTGCTCCTACTACTCCTCCTTCACCACATCCTTCCCCTTAGTTTTCTTCCTTTTCTTCTTCTGCTGCTGCTGCGTTTTCTTTTCTTTTTCTTATCCTTCTCCATCTCCTCCTCTCCATCTCTTCTACTTTTTGGTTTTTATTCCCCTTCCTTTTTTTGCGATTGTGACAACAATATTATTGCTATTAGGCCATTCCCTACGCTCAAAGGAAGGCAATCAAAAACATCAGGACTCTAATAACAAGGACCAATATAAGTCACCTCATCTCTAGCTAACCCTACAGAATACACGTTTATCTTATACATTGAGCAACGATTAAACCATGTATATACTTGAAAGAGGATCAGTATATCAACATTGCTCCGTAAGCAATTTGTCGTTCAGAAAGAAAGAAAAACCCATATTTGTAATGTCGAATTCCGTCATTTACTTTACGAAAGCAAATCAACGTGCGTCCCTAGAAGAAAGCAAACACACACATATCCCTATATTAAAGCATAGCAATGCTTATTCCCACGTGAAAGCAAACCAAAGCGTATCCCTATTTAACGCCAACCAACGATTATAACAATATGCAAGCAAACCAAAGCGTATCCCTTTATAACGCCAACCAACGATTATAACAATATGCAAGCAAACCAAAGCGTATCCCTTTATAACGCCAACCAACGATTATAACAATATGCAAGCAAACCAAAGCGTATCCCTTTATAACGCCAACTAACGATTATAACTGTATGCAAGCAAACCAGAATGTATCCCCACATAACGACAACCAACGATTATAACAATATGCAAGCAAACCAAAGCGTATCCCTTTATAACGCCAACTAACGATTATAACTGTATGCAAGCAAACCAAAGCGTATCCCCACATAACGCCAACCAACGGTTATAACTGTATGCAAGCAAACCAGAATGTATCCCCACATAACGACAACCAACGATTATAACTATATGCAAGCGAACCATCGCTTATCACTATATTAAAAAAAAACAAAAAACAAAAAAACATGAAAACGCTTATCAATATATGAAAGCAAACAAAGTGTATCCCTTTATAACGCCAACCAACGATTATAACTATATGCAAGTAAACCAACATTTATCCCTATATTAAAGGGGAGGGGGAGATAGAAACATAACATCGCTTATCAATATATGAAAGCAAACCAACTGCTATCCTAGATGAAAGAAAACCAACGCTTTTCGTTATATCCAATGTGGTTTATTCCAATGTGAAAACAAATTAATGTTTACCCTTATATGAAATTTAAATATTTAGCACAACCCACTACTGGCAACGCTGATGGTATTCTGGTATGAACCTAAGGCATATCCACGTCAATATGGAAGCACTATACTCGAGTTTCGCTCTCGTTTGAGCTCGTCAGTAGTGCATATCCCTGACCGGATCCGGAAACAAGCCCTGTATCACTGGCGTGTGAAGCGGGTGTGTAACCACGCGGCACACGCTGGACACGCCAAATTATCATAACAGAATATCACAACGTCACCCATCGTAGGCTATGCTCAAGCCTTATATGAAAGCAAACCAACGTATATCCCTATATTAAAGCAACTCAACGCTTATGCCTGTATGAAAATTTAAAAAAAGTGCATATCCCCAGCCTATATGAAAGTAAACCAGAGCTTAGCTTTATATGAAAGCAAACCACCACTTATGCATATATGAAAGTAAACCAGCGCTTATCCCCAGCCTATATGAAAGCCAATTCCAATTCCTATTCCAATTTTCAAAAAAAAAATAAAAATTCTAATTTCGGTCTTGTCTAACCTGCTTCGTCAGCGGTGTTTATTGTTGAGAGCCGTGGTTACATGGACTGTTAGTCCTAATTCATAATAGTTTTATTGGTTCCGCTCTGTTCGTCGGATAAGGTTGTTTTGTGATATCTGGTTGTTTTCTTTCTGTCTTATGCTGACCTGGTAAGACCGGTCCTTGGTCTGGCCTACTACGTGCTTGTTGTTTCTGGCGTTTTCTTCATAGTGGCTGTTCCCGGTTATGTCCAATCCTCAAAAGGATTCGATGTAGGCAAAGGCAGAGAGTTCAAGTGCAAGTCTCAAGTTGTTCCCCCGATCAGCGGCCCGGAAACCTTTACGTTTGTTTTCCAGTTATCTAGTGTTTTATCATCACGTGTGGGTTTGGTGCAACAACAAGATGACCCGATCTTCCTGTCAGCTCAGTTTAAGCGTCCTGCCGGAAGGGCAAACCCACCACACTGCCACTCACCCGGCGACACTCAGCTGTCCCCCTCAGGACATGAATTATTTTTTAATGTTTTTTTTTAAATGTCACCCTTAGGGCAACAGTTTTATTTTTTTTTTATAAACATATACATATAAAAATAAATATATGCAATTTAGAAAGGTTATGCGGCCTTCCCTGTTCTGTTCTCGAGGTATGGTGTCCGCTTCGAGTGCTGGAGGTCCCGGGTTCAGGCCCCGGTGAAGACCGGGATTTATTTAAAAAATCCACCTGGACTTCCAGTAATAAAATTTCCCCTGGTCTCTGGGTAGTGAGATCGGACGCCCGTGTGTATTGTTGCGCATGTAAAACAATCCCTTGGCTGTTGGAAATCGAAAAAGAGTAGCCTAACGGCGTTGCCCGGGCAAAATTTCGAGTTAAAATCTACCCAAAGTATTTCAGGATCCTCGCCGATGCAACGGAGTTCGTGCATTGTGCTGAGATTCTCCAGACTCAGGTTTGAGTTAGGAAGAAAACGGAGCACTTATGGGTTAAACCGTTTGCCATGATGTTGATCCAACGACTAAACTAAACTAACCTCCATCATTGTCATTGGAGTCCCGTTTTTGACGAAGTAATCTCTTAACTCCCTTCGCTCACTATTGTACTTGTCGCATGCTAGTAAATAGTGTTCGATGGTGTCTTCTAGGCATGCTCTGCAGAATGGGTTTTCTCTTGTGACTTTCCAGTTACCTAGTCTGATTCTCCACAACTGTCTGTTTGCCGGTGCTTTCAAGCTAGTCTTGACTTGCGGTTTGTAGCTGGGTTCACCAAGTATTTGGTATGCATGGCGGTTAGGCGTTGAACCGTTAAGGCCTGTGGCGTGGTTATGCTTGCAGCTACGGTTAGCAATCGCATTTTCCTCATGTTGGACTGATAGTACATGGTTCCGTCGCCCTGCTACTGAGTGAGTGCGTGGGCGACACTGTGAGCTGTGAAATTCGCGGGGAATGCTTTTACATCTGTCCTGTACAGTGACCTGCATGTTCGGAACAATGGCTACCGGCTGTTGCTGAATTGACTGAGTTGCCTTTTCGGTTCACGAGTGTATTTTTCAGGAGACTCCCGGGAGTCGGCGCTGAAGCTGCCGAGTTCGTGCTTTATGCGACACTTTCAGCGGGTCACCCTGCGGTAAAAGACCGAGCCATGTGACAAAACCCGGGTTAATTAGGTCTTTCTGGTGACTGCCGAGTCCATCTACGATGAACTGTGGTTTTCGTGGATTAATTTTGTGTTGGCATTCTAGCGGCGGCATTATGCACAGTGTACCTGTGCGGGCTGTTGGATTGCCGAGACTCTTGTCTATTCCACTTTTCCCATTAGACAGTGGGGAGCATTTTGTGTGATATTCACTGGCACAGGAACGGAGCATAATGGGGACGACACGTTGCCGTGAAGTTGGTACCTCGACTAACTAACTAACTTGGTATGCATGACAACCTCTCGCGCTGTCTCACCACTGTTTCCTCCATTCGTGGAGTATGTAGTTTTGATGACACTCTTTCCTTCTACATTTCCTAGGCCTGCGCTGATTTTATTACTGCTGGTTAGTCCTCGTTTCGCCACTCTTCTGCTTGTTCGTTTCCCGGGATACCCCTGTGGGCTGGTATCCATCCGATGTGACTTGGCATTCCATGTACATGATGTTGGTGGCTGCCGCTAGTATCTCTTCTTTTATATCGGGTCTGTTACCTCTATTGAAGTTCCCGAGCGTTTGTACTGAGGACAGGGAGTCTGTTAATATACATAGTCTCAGCGGTGGTTTTTTGGCTGCAATCTCCAGACCTTTCAGAATGGCTACCATCTCGGCCGTGCATACTGCTGTCTGGTCTGTTAGTTTAAATCGTTTTTTCAGCTTCCAGTCTGGGATCACTACTCCTGATCCTACCTCTCCCTGTTCGTTCTTGGACCCGTCTGTGTATATTATGAGGTTGTCATTACTGATTTCTTTTATGTACGTCACGGCCACGTCTCTTGCATCTGGGTCCTCCATGTCCTTGGTGATGGGCTTTGTTAGGCTCGAGTCTGTGAATGGGATTGTTAGTTCCCAAGGTGGGATTGTTGGCTTGAACCGTCTTGTCTGTTTCGGGGTTTCTCCTAGCTTGCTTTCTTCCTTCATCTTCTCTGCTGCTTCCCATCCTGTCGGTCTTATTGGGATGCCTCCCAGTTTGCTGCGGAAGTCACTAAAAGTTTGGTATCCTGGGTGGTCTTCGTCTTGTGCTGCTTTTACCCAATAGTTATACGTCAGCTGTTTACGCCTCAGACTCAGTTGTAGTACACCCAGTGCTACCTTCATGGCTTCTTTGGATGTCCCTTTTCCAGCTCCAAGGATGGTGTTTAACGCTTGGGTCTGTATGGTGTCTAACCTCTTCTTATTGGTTTCTGATGCTGAGTCGTACACAATGCTGCCATATTCTAGCTTGCCTCAGATAAATGCTTTATAGAACATCAGCATTGTTTTGGTGTGGGCACCCCAACCGTTACCTTTTATCACCCGCAGTAGGTTGCTTGATTTCTTGCATTTTTCTAATTTCTGACCTATATGTTTTGACCAGTTCCACTGTTCGTCTAGGGTCATTCCTAGAAGGACTGTGCTGCTTGTTCTATTAATGGTTTCCCCTTTTATCTCTATTTTGTAGTCCTTGTTAGAATTTATCTTCTTCTTGCTACCAAATACCATACTGACTGTTTTATTGGTGTTGATATTGAAGCCCCATTTGTCCATCCATGCGGTTAGCTTGTTTGTCTGTTTTTGCAGGTGTCATCGTGTAGTCTTTGCCGCTTTACCACTCCTCCATATGGCGCAGTCGTCCGCGAATTGGGATAGTCCTGTTTTCTGGTCTTGGATCCAATCTGTTAGGTCATTCACCAGTTTTCAGAAGATTGTTGGTGAGTTGACCGAACCCTGGGGGGTGCCTTCTCTTGCGATGTTCGTCCATCATGAATGACGAGGACCATTCATTACACTACATCTTTTGATGAGGAACGAATGACTTGCGATTTGGTTTTGTATAGCGAGGAAGTGGTCGCGCAACACCGTCGCCCCCGCTCACTCGTCTGTGTCCGTCTGGCTCCAGTGGCGAGCATGGCAAGACGACCGGAAGACGGACACAGATGCAGTGGACATTAGACTGCCACGGCCAGTTATCCCTGTATATATTGGCTCTCGAGAGCCTCGTGCAAACGGCCCTTCCGTCAATACCTTTAATTTTCAGTTTTAAGACAAGCGTAGCGACAAGCAATGAGCATATGATTACTGATAGGATCAACAAGATTTCCTTCGCCGAAGACGGACTGGCCGCCAGAACGGACCACACATACATGGGGCGAGAAGCTGCCCACAGAAGATACTGCTCGTCTAGGTTGCGAGCAGATCTCCCGATTTACGGTTGAGCCTCACCAGCGCACAAGTGCACATGGCGACTGACAGGCCAGACGTTCACGCACACGCAAGCCAAGAGTAGCATCGCTAAAGCGCGCCCTCCCGGTACAAGGTGATACATGCAAAACCACTGGATGCCTACCGACGAGCTTTCAAAAAACTTGCACATACGTGTCGGATACCTCATTCTTTATCCTCACTGAGAAGCTTCTTTTTGAGGAAGTTTTCTATGTATTTGTATGTTCTTCCCACTATGCCTACATTCTTTATCTTGATTAATGCGGCTTCTCTCCAGCATTGATCGTATGCCTGGGCTAGGTCCAGGAATACCGCCAGTGTCTTTTTCCCACTCTTAAATCCTTTCTTTACATGGTTTTCTAATTTGATGATTTGATCCATCGTGTGCCTGTTGGCTCTAAACTCGGATTGTCTATGGCTGTACAGTTCATTCTTCTCCAGGTAGAATGTTATTATTTTATTTATCAGTCTCCATAACTTTGCCCAGGTTATGTCAACGAGATGGGGCGGTATGATTCTACCCTTGTTGGCTCGTTGGCTTGTTTCTTGACTGGAATCACCGTGGCTATTTTCCACTGTGTGGGGGTATTGCCAGTCTTCCATATTACATTATACAGCCTTGTGATTGTTTTTATGGTGTTATTTGGGGGCTTTTTGAGGATGGTATAGTTTAGAATGTCTGCTCCAGCTGCGGTTTCGAATTTTTCGGTTAGCGCTGTCATCACCTCATCAATCGTGTTGTCTGCATCCATAAAGTGTTCTTCGATGTTCTCGTCTGTTATGTCTTTTAACTCTTGCATCAGCTCCTGCCTTCTTTGTCTTTCTTTGCTTCCTAGTCTTTTGTTAGAACAGACTTCGTGGAAATATTCTTCGAACACTTTCGCTTTGTCTTGGTTTGTCACTGCTAGCGTTGGCTCTTTGATGGTTGGAATTTTGCTCAGCTCTTATCTTTATATGAAAGTAAACTAGCGCTTATCCCCATCCACACAGACGAAAATCTACCGAGCACTGCTACACCCGTGCATTGCATAGGCAAATTCGATCTTTCTTCATTATCGATTTTTATCGATCTGTCTTTCCTAGCTAAGTGAGACTGACGTCAGAAGCAACAGGAATGACTTGTATTTTGCCTTGAACGGAATTACCGGCAACTCAATTCCCGGGTTATGCGACTAGTTTGTCGAATCCTGCCTCGCAATTATGTATTGGCAGCCATATTTAGACTATAATCCTTCAGCGGAGAGGATTAGCGCAACTCCTCGTGATAATTTTGTCGGTGTCTCCTGTCTCCCGGTGCGGAAAGTCTCATTTTGAGATCGTGGAGAGCGGAAGTGCAAATATGTATCCCACAATTCGTAAGGCAAGCCACACTCTTATCCTAGCAACGAGCGCGTGCTGTCTGGAAATAGCAGCGGGACATATTTTCTATTAATTGATTTATTCCCGTACAACACTCTACAAGTGGGTCAGATTGCAACTTTCCTCTTCAATACTTGGATATGGTGGTACCTTTCCTCTGTAAAAAAAAGTCGCTTAAAAGTCGACAGGGTCGCTTTCATTGCACCAGGTTGTTATCCTATATGGCTCGGTCTCTTTCCGCAGCGATCAAAGCGTCCCACAAAGCACGAACTCCGTAACTCCAGCGACGACCCACAGGAGTCTCCGAAAATATTCACTCGTGAACCGAAGGACGCAGCCCAGAATCGAACCCACAACCTTCGGAGCCCGAGTCAAACGGCTTGACCACTTCGCCACGGAGATCCATATAGGCGTGGCTTTACCTAACCTCTTCTACGCCTAGGTGTGGATGTACCTTTCCTCTTCTATACTTATTTGTGGATATAAATTCCCTCTTCCATACATAGATGTGGACATACCTTTCATCTTCTATACATAGATGTGTATATACCTTTCATCTTCTATACATAGGTGTAGATATACCGTTCCCCGGCTATACATACGTGTAGATATACCTTTCCTCGTCTATACATAGGTGTAGATATACCTTTCCTCGTCTATACATAGGTGTAGATATACCTTTCCTCGTCTATACATACGTGTAGATATACCTTTCCTCGTCTATACATACGTGTAGATATACCTTTCCTCGTCTATACATACGTGTAGATATACCTTTCCTCGTCTATACATGCGTGTAGATATACCTTTCCTCGTCTATACATAGGTGTAGATATATCTTTCCTCGTCTATACATACGTGTAGATATACCTTTCCTCGTCTATACATACGTGTAGATATACCTTTCCTCGTCTATACATAGGTGTAGATATACCTTTCCTCGTCTATACATACGTGTAGATATACCTTTCCTCGTCTACACATAGATGTAGATATACTTTTCCTCGTCTATACATAGATGTGTATATATCTTTCCTCGTCTATACATACGTGCAGATATACCTTTCCTCGTCTATACATAGGTGTAGATATACCTTTCCTCGTCTATACACAGGTGTAGATATACCGTTCCTCGTCAATACATTGGTGTAGAGATACCTTTCCTCTTCTATATATTGGTGTGGCCTTACCTTTCCTCTTCTATACATAGGTGTAGATACCTTTCCTCTTCTATATATTGGTGTGGCCTTACCTTTCCTCTTCTATATATTAGTGTGGCCTTACCTTTCCTCGTCTATACATAGGTGTAGATACCTTTCCTCTTCTATATATTGGTGTGGCCTTACCTTTCCTCTTCTATACATAGGTGTAGATACCTTCCCTCTTCTATAAAAAGTCGCTTAAAAGTTTACAGGGTCGACTTCATTGCACCGGGCTTTATCCCATATGGCTTGGTCTCTTTCCACAGGAGTCTCCAAAACAAATTTCACTCGTGAACCGAAGGTCGCGGCTCGGAATCGAACCCACAACCTTCTGAGCCCGAGTCAAACGGCTTGACCACTTCGCAGCGGAGACTCCCAATTCCCACTTCTATACATAGGTTTAGATGTATCTTTCCTCTTCTACGGTTGTGCTGGGATGTACCGATCTCCTGTGCAGTCGTTAGGATAGTTACATAAGAGATACAGTCGATGGGGTGGAAACCGTTAGACCTTCACATATTCTCGGTCACTTCATACTGATATTTTTATTTCGGGAATGTATTCCCTAGCTTTTTGACTGCCCCTATTCTACTTACCAGGTAACATTTAAATACTAACAAAATGCAAACTGTTCCTGATCTGTCTGAAGTTGTAACTTTCTTACGGTGAAGCAAATGTTGTTTTTGTCTTCTCAGAAACTGTACAACCAACGTTTCCAAGCAAACATAGTAGCAACATCAGTAGTAGTAGTAGTAGCATCAGTAGTAGTAGTAGCAGCATCAGTAGTAGTATTAGCAATAGTAGTAGTAGTAGTAGTAGTAGTAGTAGTAGTAGTAGTAGTAGTAGTAGTAGTAGTAGTAGTAGTAGTAGTAGTAGTAGTAGTAGTAGCAGCAGCAGTAGCAGTAGTAGTAGTATTAGTAGTAGTAGTAGTTGTTGTTGTTGTTGTTGTTGTTGTCGTAGATGTAATAGTAGCAGTAGTAGTAGTAGTAGAAGGTTTTCGTAGTAGTGGTGGGGGTAGCAGTGGTGGTGCTAGTAGTGGTGGTACTACTAGTAGTAGTAATAGTAGTAGCAGCAGTAGTAACACTGTCCCAATTGTATGCCTATTCGCCAAGTAGGCTAGGTGTTTACGCAAACATAACCAATAATTATCTAATGGGACATATCTGTTATTGTTTTCATACCTGATATTTTGTTTCCAATGCTGTTATTGACTCTCCTGCAATCATCTTTGGCGATTCTGTTCTTCATCTCTGTGCCACATCCTCAGTCGGATATTGCTGTATAGCCCAGTATTGACCACGGGTGATGTGAAGGTTTTGTTATGTTTGAAACCGGCGCTGTTGCTTTTGGATATAGGAACATTCATCATATATCATCATCATCATCATCATCATCATCATCATCATCATCATCATCATCATCATCATCATCATCATCATCATCATCATCATCATCATCATCATCATCATGTGCCCTGCCAGAAGTCATAGGCGTTCATGGTTCTCCACAGATCTCGGTCTTTGGTTTTCTGGATCAACTCTGCTGCTGATATTCCTCCATGCCACCGTCTCAATCCATCCAACATCATTTCTCTTGGTCTGCCTCTGCCTCTCTTCCCCTCGATCTTTCCAATTGTCACGATGTTCTCCAGTGCCTCTCTTCTCATCGCATGACCGAAGAAAGATGTTTGTCTCTTTCTTATTGTTGTATATAATGTTGTAACGTTGTTAGTTACTCTAGCAGTCCAAGGAACATTGCGTTTCTAAATTCCCCGACATACAGAGTCGAGAGTCTGAAGTCGACCGAAGGCAGTTTGGATGCATACAGTTTTTCGTCGATTTCAGTGGTATCAGAAACTGTGGTACATTCACTGGGGCATGCTACTTAGTGACTCAATGAGTATGCTCAGGAAGATAGAGATGGGGTGGATCCGTAGACAGTGGTTAGTGTATATGTGGCGGTCACGGCTGCCAAAGATTAGTTTCATTTTCATGCCAGGGCATGCGGGTTTACAAGGAAATTAGCAGGCTGACTTGCGGCGGGTAAGGCTACTGTGGAGGGCGGACAAGCCAAGGATCAGACTGATGTACTGAATGCTCTACGAGAAGTAAGACGTTTGCGAAAACCAAGTGATGACTGTGAATCTACAACCATGCTTGCACTGCGAGAATAGCAAGTTAAAAGAGGTGTGGCCAAACAAGAATACTATGCAGGAAGGCACAAAAGATTAATAATAGAACACAGAACTGATGTCGTGAGCCGCTACACGCTGCGGGATTTACTAAGGAGGATTCTGAGCACTTAAGGACTATATGGTTCATTGTGCACTGGTAATCGTCTGTCGACTAACTAACTGTGGTAAACTGCTGGACGTAAAATTGTCTAGGAAATCACAAACAGCCGATAAACGATAAGATTTATTGCAACGTCCTTTAAAGGCAATGAAACTTTTCTTTTTCTATTTATAAATCATCTTGAAATGTGTGCTTTCTTAGAGACTGGCGTTTAATGATAGCCACGTATCCTCATTTTCCTGCGTTAAGACAAATTCAGATTTGTTTGTGAGTTTTAATTTGAACTGATAAGTTCTAGATGTCAGTCATTTAGATAGAAATGAGGGTTCCAGTTATTGTACTCGCGTGTGTTATTGATTGAACTAAACGTTTCTCCGCTTTTCTGCAATGAGCGACAACCCACTCGACGTCACACACACAGCCAGCTGAAGTTCAGTCCCCTGTCAGCTTACAAGCACGTATGCATACGTTAATATGTCTTGTAACAGAGAGATAGACACAAGCAAATGTCGAGAATTACATGGACAGACGGACTGACGGAAATGAATGTGTGGGTGAGTGAGTAATTGAATGAGTAAGTGAATGAGTAAGTAAATGAGTGAAAGAGTTGATAGTTTAAAGAGGGACAGATAAAGAGAAAGAGAAAAGAGAAAGAAGGACGGAGAGACTGACACTGGAGGAAGAGAAAGAAAACGCGTGAGACAGGGAGACACTTAGACGGTAAGAGCGAAAGAGAGAGACCGACGGATATCAGTGGGAGAGAGAAAGAGAGATGGGGAGATTATCACGGTTTGGGGAGAATGTTGCGCCAGGGATAGTGTAACCAGAGGATCTGGACGACACTCAAAACTCCGAGGAAATTCCAGACGGACACACAATAAGACTGCTACTGGTATCATTAGTATTGGGACTATTCGCTGGCTGTTGCAGATGAGGAAAGACACTTTTGGGGATTCCCGAGTGCTTTGATGTCGGTTTTTGACACAGAGCTGATCAATTCAATTCAGCTCTTAAAAACAAAAACAAAACGAATGAACCATTCCAACAGCCGCGCAGTTCTGAAATATAGACGGTTAACAAACATAATGAAAGCATAAGAAGATTGATTGATTGATTGATTGATTGATTGGTTGATTGGTTGATTGATTGATTGATTGGTTGATTGATTGATTGATTGATTGATTGATTGGTTGATTGATTGATTGATTGGTTGATTGATTGATTGATTGATTGATTGATTGGTTGATTGATTGATTGATTGATTGATTGATTGATTGATTGATTGGTTGATTGATTGATTGATTGATTGGTTGATTGATTGATTGATTGATTGGTTGGTTGATTGATTGATTGATTGATTGATTGGTTGATTGATTGATTGATTGATTGATTGATTGATTGATTGATTGATTGATTGGTTGATTGATTGATTGATTGATTGATTGATTGATTGATTGATTAAAGAGATACTAGCCGAGGTTCAATCGTGGAAAGAAAACCACTGTATGCTGGACCGACGAGAGGACAAATGGCACTACCATGGACAAATAACAGAACACGAAATTCAAAATATGGATTTAAATACAGAAGTCCTAAACAATATGTTGCACTATTTATTGCCTGGAATATTTCGCTGAATCTCGTCAGATGAATACTGCAAAGTTATATATCGTGTGAATTGAGTGGATGCATCATATTTGGGCTTAAATTCATAACAATGGGTGGAGCAATGTTAATCCGACGGTAATTGCAGTCACTGTGAATTCTTTCTGTCGGCACAACCCGGGTTTTAGAAGCACAATTGCTATATCCTCGATGAAGTCGAGTAATCGTTTTTTTTATCTTATACAGCATGCAAAATGTCTTTCTTTTGTTGACGTTATAGCCGCAAGTTAACTGTTATTCACAAATCACAGTGGTCTAGTTTTTATAGCACGTCAATTTTCCTGGTCTTTCTGAAGACTGATTACACTGGACTACACACATTCTGGTGATTGAAATTGTATAGTTGTTTTGGGGTAATTTTGTGTTGCTGATTCCAAAAATGTAATCACATTTATTTCTATCAGCTCTAGTTTCTGAGATAAATAAGAATGACTTTCTTAGTAGGGCTATTGTTATGTAAAAGCCTAGATTTAAGTGCCATCAGTGGCATTTTGATTGTAATCTGCATTCATATGTTGTGTAATTACTGTGCATTTATTGCCTTCTTATAAAACACCAAACATGTATTAACACTTTATCACTAGCATTTTTTTATCTGTAGTCAACACATAATAACTTCTTTACGAGGACTTCCTGGAACGTAATATGCTCGGACAGTCGTGCTTAAGGGTCCGACAGTAATTTGCCATCATATGGGCATCCTAAAGTCCCTGGTATCTCTCTTCCATTGTTTTTATATATTGATGAAATCTTTCACCATGCTCCTCACTAAAATCGCCAAGATTCTCGGGAAAGAAATGTAAATGGTTATGGAAGTAATGAAATTGTATGCTCATGTTGCATCCGAGCTTACAAAAACTCGACAGTATGTTTTCAACTAATTTAGAATAACTGTCTGCTTTAAAGTTACCCAGAAAGTTTTACACAAATAAAACAAGTGATCACCAGGCTGTGGACTTGTTATGTTCGTCGAATCAATAAAATATGGATCCTTTATTAACTCTCTAATTTGAGGTCCATTAAAAATTCCAGCTTTAAGTTTTTCTATGCTGAATTCCGGAAACTTTCTGCATAAATAATTAAAACAGGTACCATCTTTGATCGGTTCCTTAACAAACTGCTTCATCAAGCCAAGATTGTAATGTAAAGATGGCAGTAGAACTCTTTTTCGATCAATGAGAGGCTTGTTGGCAATATTTTCTTCTCCAACTTTAAATTCATCCCTCAACGGCCACTATTTATTTTTTTTTTGTCCAGTGCATATCTTTTGCCCTGCTGTCCGACAAACATATAAAGCATGGATATTTGTTGAATCTCTTTTGCTGGCCAAGCAAGACACTCATCATTATAAGATCTACACACGCCATCCAGTCTTGTTCTAAATATTTCAAATTGTTCAGAACAGTGCTTATTGTAGCATACACCTTCTTCATTGAGTATATTTGTTACCATTGTGTAAGAGAACACCTTTCAAACTACTGTTAGTTGTCAATAAAAAGTCGCAACTCATCTTGTGTATAACTTACAGCCATTTCGTTTACAACACCTCCTACATTAGTACAAAACACCAAGGTTGCTATCTTTATAAAAGAATGGAAGAAAACCTTGCTCTCCACTGCGATAAAATGTAACCTTTGTTTCAGCAGTCAGTAATTTATTTTTTCTTTCAATCTTGAAGCCATAAGTTCTGAAGATTCGTGGGAAAGATCACGCTGCTCGAAGCGTTGAGCTGCTGGAAAATCATCTTCGAAATCACTATCACTGTCACTTGTCGTTCCACATGCCACTGCTGTTTCATCTTCTAACAGTGAATGTGAAATGTGTCTGAAAGTTGGAATTCGTATGCCATATCCGTGTAGAACAGGTCCTCTAGCAGAATCTAAATCTGGATATTTCCATTTTTACTCCCCCCCCCCCCCCCCGACTAATTCTCTTAATATTAACAACACAACAATAACAGTCATCATAGTGGTTCGTGGGCTCTCTCCAAACCATTAGAATTCCAAATTTTGTAAGGGACTAGATAGCAATAGCCCCCCCCCCCCCCCCCACCACTCTCTCCCAGAGCTTAAATAGAAACTACTGAGATAATATTAATCAAATACGCAAATGCCTGTATCTCAAAAACTAGAGCCGCTACAGACAAATAAACGTGATATATGGATTTAGCAGGCCTCGTTTATGCAGAATCATCATCTAAGATGTTTGACACCCAAAATATTTGGTAGTTGTAGGGTTGTGTTAACTTTGTGCATGGTTTTCTATTGCTCCACGTTCGTGCAGTATCAAAGACTGTGTGATTTGTATTTAAGCCAAAATATGATTTATCTAGTTACACTATGTGATAAAATTCTGCAGTATGCACCAGACGCGATGCAGCGAAATATGTCAGGCAATAAATCATGCAACCTCGTGTTTGAGGTTTCTGTGCTTAATAGAACACGGGATTTTACTCAAAGCAATAGCACCGGCGCTGTGGCTACGGGATTACGCAAACAGTTTGTAATCCGACTTACCTCGTTCGAAACACAGCTGCGAGCGATTTGGAAGCAGCCCGCCATACGTTAGTTTTCATTCAATGGTTTGCGTGCCGGTCGTTCATCAGAAAGCAATGGCACAGTACTGAGCGTAAGCTTTCCGAGAAACCACAAACAGCCACAAAACTACGGAGTTGACTGCAACGTTCTGTAAAGGAAATGCAACTAATACAACAGCACCGCCCGTTGTGTTTTGATAAGAATGTACGCTTGACTTTAGAGAAACACCCACGGAGATGAAATGCAGAATACGGACTGCAGAAAGAGGAAGAACCCGATGTGAAATCATAATTTGACAACGCTGTTTGACATCATACTTTGACAACTAGATGTGATATCATATTTGACAACCCAATGTGATAGCACAATTTAATAACCTGGTATGATATCATAATTTGACAACCCGATATGATTTCATAATTTGAAAACTCGATGTGACGTCATTATTTGACAACGCGGTGTGACATCATACTGTGAAAACCGATGTGATATCATCATGTGACCCTCCGGTTTGATATCATAATTTGACATCCCGATGTGATATCATAATTTGACAACCTGGTGTTATGCTTGTCACTTGACTCGCATGCCAGATCACAGGCTCCCTAAACGAATTTTTTTACGGCGAGTTGCGTTGTGGTAAACGCTCCCAAGGCTCCGGAGGAAACACTTTAAAGACACTGAAAATCTCACTGAATGCTTTTGGAATTCATCCTGACACCTGGGAGACTGCAGCCAGAGACCGAAATTCGCGGCGTGCATCATTACGCAAGGGTGCAGTCACGTGTGAGGAAGCCAGAACTGCAAGAGCTGTGAAGAAGAGGCAGGACAGAAAAACTACTGCAGAAAATCCTCCTCTTGGACGTCAAGCATTCTTTGCCCACATTGTCAAAGAACATTTCGAGCCAAAATAGACCTTATCAGCCATCTTAGAACTCACGGCTCCATACTTTCAACCCCACTGGATGAAATGAATTGTCATCATCATTCTTGATGGACAAACAACATATTGACAACATTGACAACTCTGTGTGATATCATAATTTGACAACTATGCGCGAATTGATAATTTGACAGCTCTTAGTGATATCATAATTTGACAACTCTGTGTGAGATCATAATTTGACAACCTGTAAAGGTAGCATAATTTGACAACTTGAAATAATATCATAATTTGACTACACACTGTGATTTCATAATTTGACAACTTGAAATAATTTCAAAGTTTAATATCTCTATGTGATATCATAATTTGGCAACTTGAAATGATATAATAATTTATCAACTCTATATTATATCATTATTTGACGGCTTGAAATTATATCATAATTTGATAACTCGAAGTGATATCATAATTTGTCACCTCGATATGATATCTTAATTTTACCACTTGAAACGATCTCATAATTTCATAATTCGATATGACATCACAATTTAACCACTCGTTGTGCGATCATAATAAGAACATTGGATGTAGAATCGGGATGTGACAAATCGATTTTATATAATAATGTATCAACTCAATATGATATTGAAATTTGATTACTCAATGATATTGACATTTGAATACTCAATGTGATATTAAAATTATATCACTCGATGTGATATTGAAATTTGATTACTCAATGATATTGAAATTTGATCACTCAATGTGATATTAAAATTATATCACTCGATGTGATATTGAAATTTGATTACTCAATGATATTGAACTTTGATCACTCAATGTGATATTAAAATTATATCACTCGATGTCATATTGAAATTTGATTACTCAATGATATTGAAATTTGATCACTCAATGTGATATTAAAACTATATCACTCGATGTGATATTGAAATTTGATTACTCAATAATATTGAAATTTTATCACTCAATGTGATATTAAAATTATATCACTCGATGTGATATTGAAATTTGATTACTCAATAATATTGAAATTTTATCACTCAATGTGACATTTAAAATGTGATCATTTGATGTTATATTGGAATGTGATCACTCTCCATTATATTGGAATTTGATCACTTGATGCAGTGTCAGAATTAGACACATCTATGTAGTATCACAATGTGAAAACGTGTTGAAAGAATATGATCATTGACTAACTGAAGCTTAGAACTTCTCAGACCTAACATTATATGGTCCTCAAACCACTTACCGCCTTCACATCAAACTACCCCTTTGTCAAACCACACCAGGGACATCAAATTAGTTCCCGTCGATTTCTCTCCAATTCTGACTCCCCATTTTAAATCGACTTCATTCTCTGGAAATCTGTCAATGATCCAACAATATCGACTTCTCCAAGATCGACAATGGCGCTAGTCGCGTCTTCTGGAGTGTTTCCGATAATTTGCTTTACCGGTAGTAAACCGGACATATTTATGGAGCGGTGTTTCCCTCCCGGATCTATCGAAAGCCTGTAACGTATAATGGAGCCACTTTAAGAGTAAGTCGTGGTAACGTGGCTAGAACGCTGGCCTGTTACGTATAAGGGAGCCACTCTAAGAGTGAGTCATGGTGGCGTGGCTAAAACGCTATCCCGTTACGCATAAGGGGGCCACTCTAAGAGTGAGTAGTGTTAGCGTGGCCGGAACGCTAGCCCGCGTGCCGCGTGTTCTAAACCTCTTCAAAACACAGACATTGTTGTCATTGATCTTGCCCTCCAGATACATCCACACTAAATATGTGTACCAGGTGGTTTTCTAGGAAACAAAGTCGGCTAGCATAACTGTCGGATATGTAGAGATTGATGGCTCAATTCCAAAGAGAGAAAGGATACAAAGTCCTTTTTCCTAATGTGATCCTGCCCGTTTAATTAATTTAGCTGTGCTGACTCAATTGTTTGAGGCCAGAAATAGAGTTTTAGAGAACCAAGGAATACCTTCAGGAAATAACTGAACAAGTTTTTACTGAGTATCCAAGATATCCCTTTAAGTGGTTCCTTGCCTCTCCTCTACCAACTAAATAATTATATCTAAGAGTAGTTTAAATTAATACAATTTGATTTTGATAAGTAAAATTTACACTCATGAGAGGAAATGACTTCCTTATTTTTCATTTTTTATTAACTATATATTGAGTAATAAACAGAAATATTTGAAACAATTAATTACAAATGCATCAGTTACATCCATGAAAAATCAGAAATCATGTACATCAAGATTTTTACACATAGTTTCCACAGCGACTCCCCTCTTCACATGGCACTGAGATTACAGGTAAATTAGTCGTTACTTTTCCTACAGATCTTCTGTGGTAGAAATCTTAAAAAGAAATGTTTCCTGCCCCCTTTGTCTTGACTTGTGGGTTGTGGATTCTTGCTTCAAGCTGTCACTGTGTTTTATGTTCCTCTTCAGTGTGTTATTTCTTCCCGGTTTGTAGGATATTCTAAGTGGCTCTAAATTTCTATGTTTGGCAGGTAAGTCATGTTTAAAGAAATGTTACTTCTCCTAAAACAACTGGAACTTTCGCAGGTGGATTTGGTTCTGCCCTACTCTCTCACACAGCAATTAGCAAAGCTGCTGCTATCACCAAAGAGCTACTTTCAGTCAAGCTTTTGCCTTCACCAAGTCCTGCGTTCAGTCTAGTCAGATCTGGATCTAGCGGTCATGAACCACTATCGCCATCCGAATAGGATGGCTTCCAATACTTCTGCGAAAGGTTTCCGAATCTGGATGCGATGTTGTAGGCTGATGTTTCCTATCTTCATTTAAAATACTTATATTTAAATATCATGTTTAGGCATATTTCATCACTTCGTCCGCTATCTCAGATCCTCTCCTCGCCTTGTGTTTGGTTGGTTAACAAACAGACAGTTTCATTGCCGGCATGCGGTATTTATTTAGTTTAGTTGTGTTCTGGTGGTGACGTCACAATGAGTCGATGAAAATGTAGGATTTATCGCAGTGGGGAACAAACTAGCCCTGATGCGGTGACAAACTTTAATTGTCGACGGGAAATATCTACAGCACGTTACGCTTGTGAAAATAAAATATATCACAACAACACTGATCACAGAGCACACCCAGTAGCGATTGTCTAACATAGATGGAACTACTGAGCACATTATCTATGTTCCAAATTTGGCAGTGTGTGGGTATCTGTGAGCAGATACCTGGATGGCTTGGCCATGTGGCATGGTCGAGACAAGAACACTGAGCTGATCCATGACTTTGGTGATCGCGTGAGATGGCGAAACATGACCGCCTACGCTTATCGACATGACACATGATGATGATGACGATGAATAACTAAGCAACTTATTACTACATTAGTTACATGTCATTTTCATGACGTTGCAACCACTCCCAACTTGTGTATGGTTGTTTGTGATTTGCAACACAATATTTACCTTCAGCAGTTTGCCATTGTTTTCTGGACAACCGACGCCTCATACCACCGTTATCAACGCAGTAGTCTGCTGACTTAGATCCCTCGACTCGGCATGACAGGGAATTTTGAAACGCAGTCACTGCCCATACACCCCAGCACCCGTTATCATTACTTCTATCGCACATTATATGTTATCTTTAGCTTAACAATGTGGGAATAAAGAATCAACTCACCACAAGTTACTCCGATTATAATCAGTTCGCAGATACTACAGATGACCAAACGCATGGTGATGGTTTATTTGTGTCTGTCTATCGCCTCTATTAACGTCCCCATAAACAAACATGGCCGGTGGTTACTCGATAGCCAATCTGGTTTCCCTTATCTAATAATGGAGCTATGCTATTTCCGTTACCGTTGACGCCATCTTGTTTTTGCTATGTCTGACCACCACAAGTCTATCAGATGTAGGCGGTGTCATATTTCTGTATTTGTTTTATAACATCACCTAGTGCCTTGTTGGCTGATATGGGCGATCATGCCTCTGCACAAATTACGATCCCCGACGTCATGGATCAATTCATATGTTGACTCCCTTTCGTGACATGACACAAGACTGTCAAGAATCTTCTCACGTTGTCTTCCTCTATGTCTCTTTCTGCAAATATTTCCGGTTGTCACAACAAGTTCCAGTTTTTTGTCTCCTCATAACGTGGCCGCTCTTCATGGCGGAGGGTCTACGACTTTCTCCGTAATCCCGTATATCCATTTGAGGAACACAGCTGCGCGAGATTCGGCAGCGGATCGCGTCGCGTTGGTTATTTACGGGGTATGTGAGCCGGTCGCTCAGAAAGCAATGGCAAACTACTGAGCGTAATATTGCCAAGAACATCAACAGCAGCTAAAACATGCTGGTGTCGAATGCAACGTCCTGTAAAGGACATGCAACTTAAAAAAAAAAAAACAACGTGGCCAAACAACGATGACTGATTCCTTCTGTTGTTTGTGATAAGTGATCTTTGCGGCTCAGCTTCCTTTAAAACGTCCAGATTGCTCATTTTGGCTGTCCTTTTAATTTTCAGCATTCTTCTATAAAACCACATCCCCAGGGCTTCAGTGGATAGTTTCTCCTGTTTATTTATTGTCCAGGATTCGCAGCCATATGTTAAAACCGGTTCTATGTAACTCTCAAGAAGTTTTTTTTTCTAACTTTCAAGGACAAGGGCTTATTGCACAAAACAGTCTTCATTTGATAGAATGCAGTATTTGCTTGTCCTATTCTGTTCTTTATCTCAGTGATACATCTTCCATCTGATGTTATCCATGTGCCTACATATCTGAATTTCTGCACTTGCCCCCAAAAAATGTCATTTACTTTAATTGTACATTTAGGCGTGATCTGTTTCTTTGAAGACTTCTGTCTTTCTATTATTCAAACTAAGGCCCAAAATTTTGTCTATGGTTGTGAGTGGCACCTTGCAGTCTTGACAGACCAAAGTATGTGAGTTGGAATGTGGCCTAAATTCCAACACAATGCCTGGGCAGAGCTTAAGAGAAACATGTGGTGCCCAAACGACATGGTCCCTCTCTCGGCCTCGCCCTGTGTATTCCAGAGGAATGGGTAACCAATACGTCTGGCACAAGGTAGGCTGCAGACGCTGGCGGCTCAGCGTCAAACCTCCGAGACCTCACCAGACCCTGGAACCCAAGGACCTGACTTAGAGGCGTTCAGCTAAGTCCCATAGGTGAGGGCCTCGTACGCGCCTAAACCGTAGGGTCGCGCACATTTGTCAACCACAAGTGTCCGGACCTGTGTAAAGCGTGCACTATCGTCAGACTCCCCGCCTGACTTTTGCGGATCCCGCGACCACCAGGAATAGGCCCGCAAGAGATATCGCCGGAGATATTGCTCGTCTGTTGCGAGCAAATCTCCCATCCTTCCATTGTACGGATCTCGCGACGAGCGAGAATGACTGACTGAATAAGTAAAGAAACGATAAAAGTAGTGGTATTTCAATTGCGCTTGCGCTCCCACCTATGCTACACCCTTCATGTGTCTTCACAAAGTCGGACTAGAGTCAAGCTCAACAGGGTCTTCTTTCCCCGCTGATTCTACCAAGCCCGTTCCCTTGGCTGTGGTTTCGCTAGATAGTAGATAGGGACAGCGAGAATCTCGTTAATCCATTCAT
This sequence comes from Cepaea hortensis, assembly GCA_963921405.1. Classification (NCBI taxonomy): domain Eukaryota; kingdom Metazoa; phylum Mollusca; class Gastropoda; order Stylommatophora; family Helicidae; genus Cepaea; species Cepaea hortensis. The sequence continues at coordinate 86,600,915 of OY992884.1, read as the reverse complement.
GCGCGTCACTAATTAGATGATGAGGCTTTTTCTATGGTTGTATATGCGTGTTAATTTGTGTTATATACGTGTTAATTTGTGTTATATACGTGTTAATGAGTTTTATATACGAGTTAATCTCCTTCTGGTGTTAGATTTGTTTTCATCGACCTTCTACTTTTATCATCATCCAGTGCCATGTTAGTATTCATCGTGTCAGGAGGATTTTTCAGTGCCTTCACAATGTATGTAGTATGACATATTTGTGTCTAGTGTATTTCGTGATGTTATCCACGTATGTGATTCCTCTTATACGTGTCTCGCGTCCGTAACACAACAAGTGACCTGTCTCCTACAACACTGAAGTACATCAACTGTCTGGTCAGGTTCTCATTCTGTTTTGTTGCACATATACGCCCACACATGCACACACATTCACACATACACATACAGACACATACACATACAGACACATAAACACATACCAGCATACACGCGTACACACATACATATATATACACATACATACCCACACACACACACACACACAACCACACACACACACACACACACATATAGAAACGCTCGCACGCACACACACACACACACACATACATACAAACCCACACACACACACACACACAGACTCATGTCGGCATGTATAGCCAAGAGAAACATTTGAACAGCTTTCAAGTGCTGTGTCTGTGAAGAATACATGGTATTAAGTGGCAATATAAGGTCACGTAAACTAAAGTATTGGAGAGATCGGATTGTATCGCGTTTTATTACGTGCTCAGTCGGCGTAGGCTTAGGTAGATAGGACTCTTTAGGACGGATGGTAGAATACCGAAGGCCATCTCTTTTTACAGATGGTAAAAGACCTTGGAGTCGTCCTCTATACTACGATACAAAGATGTGTATAAGCGGGACATGATTGATACAGGTATTCATATTGTAAAATGAGAGCAAATCGCCGCTGATCGCGATGCATAGAGGGAAGGGTCTGGAATGGAATAATGATAAAGAAGAGCATGAATAAAGATATGTCACACGCTCTGCGTGTTAGTCGTCAGATGGTTCGTGAGGTGGAAATGACCATGTATTCACATGCATCCATTGTGGACAAACATTTACCTCGCTAATTGGTCTGATCAGTCACATTCGCTGCCGCTATGGGTTGTAGTTATTGTGCTTTTTTTTTTTAAATCACAATGTAACAAACTATCGTCTGTTAAGATGACAATGTGTCAGTAATAACGGCTCCTCATATCTTTTGTGTGCTTAATTGTATATGTGTGTCTGCACCCCCATCTGTGACTATATGCGCCTAAACACGTGAACGATTCCGTCTACTGAAGTGAGGTATGACCAAGATAGATCAGATTATTATTTCCTTGAATTATTCGCGTTGTCTTCGTCGTTCCGCGCTTCAAGATGATGATGGCTAATTATTATACCTGTCTTTTCATACTGCTAACCGTCCCCGCCTCTCCGTTGATTTCAGAATCCATTACTGTGATTACAAAGCAATCAATTATTAAGCAGAGTTGAAACGGGCAATTTCTGAGATTGAAATGACTCAAATGGAATGTTTTTGACGTCAAATTGATTTCATCGGAGTCTACATGCGAGCGTCTTCAGATAAGACTTATGCCTGGTTCCGGTAGGTTTTCTGGGTTGATCCGGTGCTGTGGGCCCAGCGGTGAGTGGATTGTTGTGCTGCCAGAGCGGACGCTGTTTGAAAATGTCACCCCGAGGGTGAGGTGATATGATTATTTGGCAATTTGGAAATTGGTTTGGGGCAGACCGGCCGGTAATGCTGACGTTTGAGTAGTGGTGGGGAAAGGCGGTTGAGATTGTGATATGGGAGATGAATGGCTGGATTGCCTGTTGTTGTAGTTGTATGGGAGGACGGTGAAGCGGGTGGGTGATAAATGTGGAGTATCAGGCGGTGGAAAAAAGAATGGCAGTGATGGAGATGATAGGGATGACAATGATGTTAAAAAGAGGAGGAGGAGGAGGGGGGGGGGGAGAAGGAGGAGGAGGAGAAAGGGAGAGAAGTTATGTGTATCAGAAGGAAAATGAAACTAGATTGGATGATGATGTTCACTCTGAGAAAATGACCATGGAGGATAAAGACGAAAAAGAGGAAGGGAAGAAACGAGAGGTTTTATAAAGAAGACAATAAAATTGGTAGGATGTCTATGTGTAGAAGATGGCTACGGTGGAGTAGGAGGAGGAAGGAAAAGGACGAGTAGGAAGAGAAAGATAAGGAGAATCATATTGAAAAGAATTGCAAGGATTGCGAGGGGGACGTATGTGATAATTTCCCAATAATTGGGTTGGGGTTAATTTTTAATGATTATCGAGAATGGAGATCAGAAGTGGATCACATGATGCCAGAAGTGGATCACATGATGCCAGAAGTTGGTAATAAATCAACCCAAACCATGGACACATATGTGCAAGGTAGAGGCAAACAAGTAGATAAAGATGTGTTAGCTTTAACATTGTTAGATCATACTGAATACTGAGTTTGTCTGGTGATAGAGAGAGAGTATCTTATAAATTAGCTTATCTAATAAGTCACTATCAGTGAATGATGAAAGAGAGAGGTGGAATGTTACATTGAACATATTTTAGTGTAGGGCAGTCAATCGTGGAACCTACATGAACAAATTATGAAGGGTTTGGTGTCAACAGAAATATGGTTCTTCGGGCAAATGTTGTGATAACCTTGGACTGCCTGAGTAACTAACAGCGATTTCGCGTTCATGAAAGTAGAACATTGTATATAACTATTTCATTCATTCATTCAGTAGCATGTCCTTTGCAGAACCTCGCTCCCATAACAACCTTCCGGAAAACCTCTCGATCATAAGCAAGATGTCCTGCGTCCGACACACCCATCTGGAGATCATCCGCCACATCCTGCACCCATCTTCTCTTTGGCCTTTCTCTTCCTCTCTTCCTAGGCATATACCAGTCCATTATTGTTCTCTCTAAACTTTCGTGACGTTTCAAGTGACCAAAATATTTCAATTTTCTTTGTTTTATCGTCTTTAATAGCCAACCTTCTTCAATATTCAGCTCTTGAAGTATGGATGCATTTGTTCTTTTCTTTAGCCAAGATATTCTTAGAATTCGTCTATAACATTTATATTCAAAGGCATTTATGTGCGTTTCAGCTTGTTTAGTAAGTGTCCAGGTCTCACAGGCGTATGTTGCAAAGGGAAAGATGAATGTTCTTAAAAATCTAATTGTTGTAGTTCTGTCTGTCCCACTCCATAATTTATTCAGTTGTTTTAGTCTTTGAAGAGCAATTGATAATCGTCGTTTAATTTCTTTCATTGTGTAACCGTTGTTGTTAATCAATGACCCAAGATATTGAAAATTGTCCACCACCTCCAATATTTCCTCATTAACATATATTTCTTTCTCCATAGTAGTTTTATCTATATGCATTATCTTTGTTTTTGCTATGTTAGGACATAAGTTGTCAGTTTCACTATTAAATTATGTTGAGGCTGTTAGGTTTTCTGTACCATTCAGTGTTGTGGATATCAATAATGTATCATCAGCACACCGAATCTCTGGTATGTCATGACCACCGATATTTAGGGCATCATATAGTTCCCTGTTTATATCATCTCTTACATTTCTCATTATATTTTCGGCGTACAGGTTAAACAAATAGGGGCACAGCACACATCCCTGACGGACTCCTTTCTTGATGTCAAACCAATCTGATGTCTCGCCATCTATTCTAACCGCTGCTTTTTGTCTAGATAGAGCATTATTATGAGTTGTATTACATGTGATGGAAAGACTATATTCCTCATGATTTCCCAAAGTTTCTGATGTTGTACACAGTCAAATGCCTTTGAATAATCCACAAACCATGAGAATAGGTTTACATTAAATTCTCTGCACTTCTCTATTACTAAACGCATGTTGAGAATGTGATCTCTTGTTCCTCTTCCTTGCCTAAATCCAGCTTGAACCAATATAACTATTTTGAAGAGAGAAAAACATTCTTTGGTCATGTGATGAGAAGAGAGGAGATACAACGAAGAAAGGTTTTGGGTAACATCCTGGAGACTTGGAAGATCAGCAGGAGAAGAGGAAGAGGCAGACCGAGACAAATGATGCTGGATAGACTGCGACGGTGGCACGGAGGAATATCATTAGCATAGTTCATCTAGAACTAGGACGAGAACTGCATGTTCGGAAAAATAGCGGCTGCTGGCTGCTGGTTTTCTAGTAGCTGCCGCTACCATCGACAATTAACTGTATTATCCGTGGCGGACTTTAGGATTAGCATTCTGGCAGCGGCATTATGCATAGTATACCTGTGCGGGCTGTTGGTTTGTCGAGACTCCTGTCTGTCCCACTTTTCAAAATGGGTATGTGAGGAGCATTTTGTGTGATATTAACTAGCACAGGAATGGAGCATGATGGGGAAACACTTTGCCATGAAGTACGATCAGTGACTAACTAACTAACTAACTAACTAACTAACTAACTAACTAACTAGCTAACTAACTAACTAGCTAGCTAACTAACTAACTAACTAACTAGCTAACTAACTAACTAGCTAACTAACTAACTAACTAACTAGCTAGTTAGCTAGCTAACTAACTAACTAACTAACTAACTAACTAACTAACTAGCTAGCTAGCTAACTAACTAACTAGCTAACTAACTAGCTAGCTAACCAACCAACCACCCAACAACTAACTAACTAACTAACTAACTAACTAAATAACTAGCAAACTAACCATCCAACAACTAACTAACTAGCTAACTAACCAATCAACAACTAACTAACTAACTAACTAACTAATTAACTAACTAACTAACTAACTAACTAGCTAGCTAGCTAGCTAGCTAGCTAACTAACTAACTAACTAACTAGCAAACTAACTAGCTAACTAACTAACTAACTAACTAACTAAGTAACTAACTATCTAACTAACTAATTACTAACTAACTAACTAACTAGCTAGCTAGCTAGCTAACTAACTAACTAACTAACTAACTAACTAACTAACTAGCTAACTAGCTAACTAACTAACTAACTAACTAGCTAACTAACTAACTAACTAACTAGCTAACTAACTAACTAGCTAACTAGCTAACTAACTAACTAACTAACTAACTAACTAACTAACTAGCTAACTAACTAACTAGCTAACTAACTAACTAACTAACTAACTAATTAACTAACTAACTAACTAACTAGCTAACTAACTAACTAACTAACTAGCTAGCTAACTAACTAACTAACTAACTAACTAGCTAACTAGCTAACTAACTAACTAGCTAACTAACTAACTAACTAACTAACTAGCTAACTAACTAACTAACTAACTAACTAACTAGCTAGCTAACTAACTAACTAACTAACTAGCCAACCAACCAACCAACAACTAACTAACTAACTAACTGACTACCTAACTAACTAACTAACTAACTAACTAACTATCTAACTAGCAAACTAACCATCCAACAACTAACTAACTAGCTAACTAACCAATCAACAACTAACTAACTAGCTAACTAACCAACTAGCTAGCTAACTAACCAACCAACAACTAACTAACTAACTAACTAGCTAGCTAACTAACCAACCAACAACTAACTAACTAACTAACTAGTTAGTCTAGAACACATGAACGCCATTCGGCAGGGTCAATTATGACGATGACGTCAGTCTGAAGTTATTAGATTCACATTACCATTACCAATCCCCACACGAATTTGTGTCTTTCCCTTTGAACTCAAGGGTAGTCCATACACGTGATACTATTTTTAGATCGCTGAACTGATTTTTGCGTGTTTATCAGCTTTTCCCTATTATCATTATCCCTCGCCATCAGGCACACTCACTCCGACTTCAGAGGTACTTGTATTTTACTCCCCCAAATCAAGGACGAGAAGTCAATATTTTATTCCAACTGACCGGTATAAGGGTTGAACCCGTTACCTCGGCATCAGCATACCGGATGTTTAAGAACAATCAGGTTTATCGATACGGCCACATTGCCATCCAGGACACGAAATTAACCCTCCAAATGAAAAGAAGAGTTTAGCAGACACGCGAGGAGTTAAACAATAACAGTGTTTATAGAAAAAGGTTGGGCTGAGTATATACTTGCTTCAGCTCATGCACGTGTTTGCGCGTGAGGCGCGGACATTTGCAGTTGTAGAGACTGATTGATGTCTTCATAAAACAGGCATGCATCCTCCCAGAGCATGAAAATTGATACCATTTTTCCCCATCTCCGCCCAGATTTATTCTTTATATCGTATAATATTGTCCCCAGCCCGTCGTTATATCATTCATGCTTTATTTTTGTCTTGATTGATTATATCCGTCTGTTTCCTCTCTCTCTCTCTCTCTCTCTCTCTCTCTCTCTCTCTCTCTCTCTCTCGCTCTCTCTCTCTCTCTGGTTTATGTGTGGGAGTGCGCATGTGTGTAAGGTGTGTGTGTGTGTGTGTGTGTGTGTGTGTGTGTGTGTGTGTGTGTGTGTGTTTGTGTTTGTGGGTGTGTGTGTGTTGGTGTGGACAGACTTGCTTACAAATCAACCTACCGATTTTTTTCTAAGTATAGTCATTAGTCGCGATTCCAACTTCCAAAGTGTCGCCCCATTATGCTCCGTTCATGTTCCGGGTGAATATAACATAAAATGCTCCTTACTGCCCATGTGAAAAGTGGAACAGACAGGAGTCTCGACAAACCAATAGCCCGCACAGGTTTACTATGCATAATGCCGCTTCCAGAATACCAATACAAAAGTTCGCCACGAAAAATACAGTTCATCGCAGATGGTCGTGTTTATTGTATTTTGTCACTTTTTTCTCTCATGTCCTGTCCGTTGATGAAGACTGGGATCGAAACGTTAGACTCTATAATGTTTGTGGTTTTCTGTCCTTTCCGTTGACGAAAACTGCGATCGAAACGTTAGAATCTATACGATTTGTATTTTTCTTTCCTTTCCGTTGATGAAGACTGTGATCGAAACGTTAAACTCTATAAGGTTTGTCTTTTTCTGTCCTGTCTGTTGATGAATACTGCAATCTAAACGTCAGAATCTATAAGGTTTGTCATTTTTTTTCCTCCTGACTCATGATGAAAACTGCGACCAAAACGTCAGCTGTATAAGATTTATGCTTTCCTGTCCACTGAGCTTCAGAGTCGTATTGTGTGTTTTTATTGGGACTAGTGTAGATTAACTCCTTGGTGAAATGGTTTAGCCGACTGCCTCAGCCTCATAAGGTTGTTTGTTCGATTCCCAAACATGTCGTTCGGTTCACGAGTGCAGTTTTCTTGAAGACTCCTGGGGATCATCGCTGGAGCTACGGAGTTCGTGCTTTGTGCGACGCATTAGGTAGGCCTTTCTGCGGACAGAAACTGAGCCATATGGGGTAAAACTTGCTGCAATATTGTCATCTCTCTTGTGTTTTAAACCCGTTTCACTCAACTTTAACAATGTTAAATAAATAAAAATAAAATGGAGTACAGTTTTGACCAGACATATAAATGATGGCAGAAGTACAAAGGCGAATTCGATTGCTAATCCCTTCAACGCCACATGAGTATGTGGGTCTGAGATTACAAAGGTATTCATATACTGGTACCCGCAGAAGTTGGATGGGTCGGCTTAACGGCGCAAGAACGCAGCTCTGCTGTAAACAGGCACAACACAATCACGTCTGAAAAAGAAACAAAAAAAAAAAACTCCGGATGAACGTAGAAGAAGAAGAAGAAGAATATACTGGTACATCAGTCATAAGGTGACTTTCACAAAGAAGAGATTTAATACATTCGCGCAGATTGAATAATAGTAAACTTCAATAACAAAGAAAAGGTGGTATTACAGACTTCCAAATATCCACCAAAGGGTGAAAGCGATGAATGAAATCGTTATGCGAGATAGTGTGATGATAATAGGCTTCAGTAACCTGATTCTTTACGTCCGCGCTATTTCTTTTCACATTTTGTTTTCTATACTTTCATTTCCCGGATTTCTAATTTTTATTCTGCCGCCATCATGCAGTACTTGTGTTGTCTTCGGAAGTATTATTGAGACGACCTTATAAGTTGTTCATGTTTCGGTGGGTTTCTTTTTTTTTTTTTATTTGTCCACACTTATGTGACTTTGAGTACGTTCATCATCATAATGTGACTTTTCAGCTGGCGTGGGCGTTTAATTCCTTCCAACAATTTTTAGTAAATTACAAACAGCCATTAAATGCTGAGGTTGATTGCAGTGCCCTGTAAAAACATACCTACTGATTAGGTAACACCTGTCAGATACATGAATAGGTAGGCATGTAAGTAGATCTGAATAATGGTTAGTAGATTATAGATAGATTGTTAAATGAGTAGGTACTTGGGTTGACAAAGATGTTAATTTTGCGTGATATTTTGTTTGTGGATAAAGAACGGTGTTAATTTTATTACTGGTGTTATCTGGTGTTAATTAACACATAATATAATCTACATTCCAAAACCACCATTGATACTGTGTGAAAATTCCAGTCCGTATTCAGGGGGAAATTATTTATATATTTAATAGAATAAAGGAAGTCAAATGTTGCGCACGTTGTGAATAAAGGGTCTTCTTTGTACAACATATGTCTATGCAAATTACACACGTGACGTACTTTTCCCCCGATTACAGTTGGATAACTCAATGCTCTCCAAGTAACCAATGGATATGTGTAGTCAAGAGTTCTTCCCTCTTTCCTTAATCTTTTTAGTACGTAATTTGATTCAACTATCTGGATTTAAACAGCCCTTGTCACCGGTGCCTAGATTTTAAGTCCCCGTCATAAGGATCTGGAACTAAACACTTTCGTGTCACATAAGCCTGAATATAAACAGTTCCCCGTTACATGAATCTGGATTTAAATGTTTCCTAGTCACAAGATTCCGGATTTAAACAGCCCCTCGCCAAAGGAGTTTGGATTCAAATAGCTCCTCGTCACAGAGGGCACATGATTTATGGAATCTGATGTAAGATACCACGTGGTTTATTGTTGCTCCCATAATGCCTCGTAACTTCCGTCCTGTCATTGCTTATGTCCAAGCATCCCTATAGAAATATGAATGCTCACGACGCATCAGACGAGGGGGAGGAGGATGTGGCCACAGAAAATGGTAAGAATTGTGTATTGTCTGGTGTTGTCCTCCATTTTGTGTTGTCTGTCATGAGTTACTTCTACATTCACGTAATGTCTCGCCTTACCTTTACTTTTTTTCTGTTTTCTATCACTGTTGTGCTTGTAGGAGTCAAGTTACAAAGAAACGTCGGTTGAAAACGATGGTGGGTGCTTCATTACTGGTGGTATTCACGCAAACTGGAATCTTCAGACTCATGACATTGTAGTCTATGAGCACACTTCCACAGTATCGGTCCCACTGACCCTGACACCTTCAAATGTAGAGCATCAAGGCAGATCTTAAGGGCACCTCCTACACGATTGAGATGACTTCGACAGACAGAGAGTTGAAATAAGACTGATGGAACAGACCCATCAAGAGAAGCAATGGAGGATTGGTTAAGACCTCAAACGAACTGTCCTATTTGTGATTAATAGTGAGAATGACTGAGTGGCACCTTGCCGCCTTGACAGATGATAGTTTGTAAAGTGGAGTTATACCTCTCCATAACACAAAGAATGGGCTGAATCTAGCTACAATGTATTGCATGTGCAGCCTAATCCCTTTCTTGGCCAGCCTAGTTTACTCCAGACGAAAGTTAACACCAATACGTGTGGAACAAGACAATCTACAGAAGCTGCCGGATCATCAAAGAATGCTCTAGCTGTCCACCTGTCGGAGCTTCTATCCTAGACCATAAGCCAACTAAAGCTTAGGGCCTGGTCTGCCCTGCAAAAACATTTATTCTTTAGGTTGCATTTCCTCGCACTAGGGTATGACTTTTACCCTCCTAAATGCTTTCCTCCGCCCGAAGCCATTGACACAATGTGGGGTGTCGGGTTTCGTGAGCGCCGCCCAAAATTCAGTGCTAACAGAAAGCAAGTAAAACCATCTACTGTCATACGGTAGCTCTGTCATATCTGACTCAGACCTGACACCATACCGGCAACAGACTCATAGGAAACGTTGATCGTTTTAAGACTAACGTGGAAATGCACTCGTGCCAATCTTATGCTGGGTCAACCTGTGGGGGACAAGTTCAGTTCAGTTCAGTTCAGTCGCGGTTCCAACATCGCAGCAACGAGTCGCCCCCCCCCCCCCCCACCATTATGCTCCGTTCCTGTGCCAGTTAATATCACATAAAATGTTCCTCACTGCCCCACGTGAAAAGAAGTGAAAAACACAGGAGTCTCGACAAGCCCGCTCAGGCACACTGTGCATAATGCCGCCACCAGAATGTCACCACAAAAGTCCTCGGCGAAACATACCGTTCATCCTTGATGGAAGTGGCAGTCACTTTCCCAACCAGATGTTCACCTACAAAGTCTCGATGTTTCCAAATGTTAGTGTTCTGTTTCTAGATGTTGTCTAGCCAGCCACGCCATTTTATCTCCGAAATGCAGTTCACGCAACAAAACAACCTCAGACAGATGTAAAAACGTTCACTGTACATAATGCCGTCGCCAGAATGCCAACACAAAAGTCCACTACGAAACATGCAGTTCATCCTTGATGGAAGCGGCAGTCACTATCCCAACCAGATGTTAGCCTACAAAGTCTCGATATTTCTAGATGTTGTTTTTCCGTTTCTAGATGTTTTCTAGAAGTCAATGGAAACAATTCCCGTTTCGGAGAACACACCACCAGGCTAGCAGGAGCGTGCTAGCGTTACGCTACCGCGCTCCCTGATTTATAATGTCATGAATATATTTCCCTGGCACTCCATCTTCAGGGGTGAAACCATAAAAACATGAATCCACACGGACCCGTTGATATTATCGTGCTGTTCACGTGAGTTTTGTGTTTTTGGTTTAGTTTTTCTGTTCGTTGATCACATTTATTGCACGCCAACATTTCCATACATGCTACAGTCTCCACCCACAGATGACAGGGCGACATCCCAGCTCAGTGGACGAATACAGACGTATTTTGGTGACATGTATAATATGTTTAATTATCATGATTTCAGTGTGGCGGGCTGGCGAATGGGGGTGAAGGGAGGGGCACACACGATTTAATATATTTTGAAAAGTGTTGATTGTTTAACAATCAATTAATGATATACTTTGCATTGTGGCACCTGGCCGTCTTGACAGACGAAAGTTTCTTAAAAGTGCTTCAAATAAAGGCCATGGCAATGGACCCGGGATGGAGTTATAACCTTTGTATTTGCACAAAGCCTGGGCTGAATTGTAGAGATCATGTGTTGCCTATGCAGCATGATCCCTCTCTCGGCCTGCCTAGTTCACTCCAGAGGAACGGTATTACCAATACATCTGGAACAAGACAAGCTGTAGAAGCTGCCGGAACAGCAAAGAAATGTTGAAACCATCCACCTAGCTTCGATCCTGGAAGAGTTGCCAATCACGGCTTAGGGCTTGGTCTGCCCTGTGATGGCATTCAGTCTTTAGGTTGCATTTCATCGCACCAGGATAAGGCTTGTAATGTCCCAGTTGCACTCCTCCGCCCGAAGCCGTTGGCACAATGTGGGGTGTCGGGTGTGGTGAGCACCGTCCAACATTCGGCGCTCACAGAAATCATGTAATATAGTCTTTTGTCACATGGTTATGGTTATATCAGTTATATCTTACTAAGTCCTCTCTCTCTCTCTCACACACACACACACACACACACACACACACACACACACACACACACTCATATATATATATATATATATATATATATATATATATATATATATATATATATCGCAGTCTTCATCAACGGACAGGACATGAGAAAACAAGTGACAAAATATAATAAACATGAGATCATCTCTCTACCCATGGAACACGAACACAACGAAGCGTTGCCGTTTCTAGATATCCTAATGAGACGTAGAGCAGACGGCACAATTTAAAGATCGGTGAACCGTAAAGAAACATGGACTGGCCAATACTTAAATTTTTCAGAGCTTCGCATCTGTCCAGTACAAACGGGGCTTAGTGCGGACCCTGTTTGACTGTGCTAGGAAGATATGCACCCAGTACACACTGACAGAGGAGTTTGAAACTCTGAAGAATGACTTAAACCTGAATGGGTACTCCACAGGATTTATAAAGCACCAATGCCAACAGCCCAAACCAAAACCAGAAGAAACTACAGTCCCTAAATTCAAGGTTTTCATCCAGCTAACCTTCCAAGGGGATGAGGTAATGCAACGTCTGCAGGACCGGCTCATCACAGCAGTCGGGCGAACATTCTGTGCTGCAACTCCAGTTATCAGGTACAGAACCACACCGATCCCCACCCCAGCAGTAAAAGAGCCTGTAGCTTTGTACGCCAAATCGAATTGTGTTTACCAATTTGCATGTAGGTGGGAGGCCATCTACATCGGCAGAACAGAGCGGCAGTTACACAGCAGGGTTTTGGAAAAAATTCCTAACTGGGTCGACAAGATACTACACACAGACGATGGTAGCCTAGGTAGGCCGACACACCGGAACAGTCCCGCTTCATCGGTCGCGAGGCATGTGCTCGAGAGCGGTCATGTGATTGAGAGAGACAGTGCCTTCCGTGTGTTGTTCAACACACAAAGTAGTCGCTTGTTAAAGTTTGCAGAAGCTACAATTATCAACCTATGTAAGGCGGCATTGTGCAAGCAGAAAGACATGGTAGTCAGTTTAAAATTACCGTGGTAGACAATCGACATTACTGTGCGAACATGTGTATATTTCAGCTTGAACGAGTTATCTAGTTATTTCACTTTATGTTGTGTGATTTCTGCAGTATGTGCCTGACGAGATACAGCTAAATATGCCAGGCAATAAATCGTGCAATCTATTGTTTGTGTCCTCGTTATTCAAATTCACCACAGGAAAACATTGTTTTGAAAAAAAAAAAAAAAAAAAAAAAAAATATATATATATATATATATATATATATATATATATATATATATATATATATATATATATATATATATATATGAGTGTGTGTGTGTGCGAGTGTGTGAGTGTGTGTGAGTATGTGTGTGTGAGTAGTTATGTGTGAGTGTGTGTGTGTGTATGTATGTATGTGGGTGTGTGGGGGTGGGTGGATCGTAAACTGATTAGAGACATTAGACGTAGACAGTCAACATTTTTTGGGCATGTTGTGAGAAGAAAAGAATTGGAGAACTTGGTGACAACTGGCAAGATCGAAGGGAAGAGACCAAGGGGAAGACCGAGAAGTAAATACCTGGGTAGCTTGACCACGTGGCATGGTCGAGACAGAAAACGGAGCTGAAATACGACTCTTATGATCAAGTGAGATTGCAAAACATGACCACCAACGCTTATCGGCATGGCACATGCTGGATGGGTGGTGTGTGTGTGTGTGTGTGTGTGTGTGTGTGTGTGTGCGTTCGCGCGCGCGCGATTCTTTATTCTCTCACTGGCTCAACACATTCGTGTTGTGTTCTATTCTCTGTATTCCACCATCACGACCAACAACATCCAGCTTGCTGAACATGGTGTAAGACCTGCTCTTCTGTACGGACTCGAACGCTGAACAACGGACAATGAAACGGTGAGTCGTCTGCAGATGAATACCGTGACCCGGGGTGAAAACAAATACCGGGGGTACTGAGGGCATCATATTGTGACAAGATGTGTGTGACAAGATGTGTGTGATAAAATATGTGTGACAAGATGTGTTGGACAAGATATGTGGGATAAAATGTTTGTGACAATATTTGGGAACAAGATATGTGGGACATGATGTGTGTGATAAGATGTGTGTGACAAGATGTGTGTGACAAGATGTGTGTGACAAGATGTGTGTGTGTGACAAGATGTGTGTGACAAGATATGTGGGACAAGATGTGTGTGGCAAGATGGGCGTGTGTGTGACAAGATGTGTGTGACAAGATGTGTGTATGACAAGATGTGTGTGACAAGATGTGTGTGACAAGGTGTGCGTGACAAAGTGTCTAAACCAGGTGTGTGTGACAAGATGTGTGTGACAAGATGTGTGTGACAAGGTGTGTGTGACACGATGTGTGTGTGACAAGATGTGTGTGACAAGACGTGTGTGTGACAATATGTGTGTGACAAGATGTGTGACAAGATGTGTGACAAGACGAGTGTGTGACAAGATGTGTGTGACAAGATGTGTGTGACAAGGTGTGTGTGTGTGTGTGTGACAAGGTGTGTGTGACAAGATGTGTGAGAAGATATGTGTGAAAGGTGTGTGTGTGTGACATGATGTGTGACACGTTGTTAGTGACAATATGTGTGATAAGATGTTTGACAAGATATGTGATAAGATATGTGTGGCAAGATGTGTGTTGTGACAAGATGTGTGTTACGAGATGTGTGACAAGATGTGTGACAAAATGCATGTGACAAGGTGTGTTACATGATATGTGATCAGATACGTGTGGCAAGATGTTGGACAAGATAAGGGACAAGATGTGAGACAATATATGTGTGACAAGATGTGTGTGACAAGATGTGTGTGCCAAGATTGATTGATTGATTTATTGATTGATTGATTGAGTGATTTAGGAACCGACATCACAGCATTCGGGGCATTTCCATAAGCGCTCCGTCCCCATCTTCAGCAGCCAGCGAAGAATTCCAACACCAATAGTTCCAGTAGCAATCTGATTATATGTCCGTCTCGCCTTTCCTCTGGGCGTCGAGCGTCGGCCAGATCCCCTCGTCACTCCACGCCAGACCATGGTGATCCATTTGCTCCTCCAAGGTGTACACGTGCTCCCACAAGGCCGCAACCACGTCTGCCTTGTCATGCATCAATACTCCACCAAGTTTTGCAGAGCCAGCCAATCTGTCCGCCTGTTCATTCCCCAGCACACCGGCATGCCCCGGAGAAAAAGATCTAGATGATGCTTACCATCCGTGACCTCCGAAGCGAAGCAAGCCACTCTGCACGAAGCCTGCCTGTCCTCACCCTCCTCAGCATGCTTTCTGAGTCAGTTACAATCACAATGTGTGTATGTATCGTATTCTCAATCCAGCGGAAAGCTGCACAGACCGCCTCCACCTCCATTCTTAAGCTAGATATTGTGGTATCTTGTGTGCCAAGATATATTTGACAGGATGCGTGTGGCCAGATGTGGGATAAAATATGTGTGACAAGATGGTGTGTGTGTGTGTGTGTGTGTGTGTGTGTGTGTGTGTGTGTGTGTGTGTGTGTGTGTGTGTGTGACAAGATGTGTATGACAAGATGCGTGAAAACATTTGTATGACAAGGTGTGTGACAAATGTGTGTGACAAGGTGTGTGTGTGTGTGTGTGTGTGTGTGTGTGTGTGTGTGTGTGTGTGTGTGTGTGTGTGTGTGTGTGTGTGTATGACAATATGTGTGATAAGATATATGTGACAAGATGTGTGTTACAAGATGTGTGACAAGATATGTGAGAAGACATGTGTAACAAGATGTGTGTGACAAGATAAGTGACAAGATGCATGTGACAAGATGTGTTACAAGATGTATAAGATGTGTGACAAGATGAGGGACAAAATATTTGACAAAATTTGTGTGACAAGATGTGTGTGATAAGATGTGTGGCAAGATGTGGGACAAAATATGTGGGACAAGACATATGTGACAATATATGTGAGACAAGACATGTGTGACAATATATGTGAGACAAGACATGTGTGACAAGAAGGTATATATAACAAGATATGAATGACAATGTATGTTTGACAAAGTGTATGTGACAAGGTATATGTGATAAGGTATATGTGACAAGGCGTGTTTGACAAGATGTGTGTGACAAGATGTGGGACAATATATGTTGGACAAGATATGTGGGGGAAAAATATGAGGGACAATATATGTTTAACAAGGTATGACAAGATATGTGGGACAAGATATATTTGACAAGGTATGACAAGTTATGTGGGACAAGATATGTTTGACAAGGTATAAGGGACAAGATATGTGGGACACAATATGTGGGACAAGATATGTTTGACAAGGTATGAGGGACAAAATATGTGGGACACGATATGTGGGACAAGATATGTGGGACTAAACATGTGGGACAAGACATGTGCGACAAGGTATGCGTGACACATTACCTGTGACAAGGTATTTGTTACAAGATATGTGTGATATGATATGTGGGACAAGACATGTGGAACAAGCCATGTAGGACAAGACATGTGGGACAAGACATGTGGGACAAGACGTGTAGGACAAGACATGTGGGACAAGACATGTGGGACAAGACATGTGGGACATAATATTTTGGACAATGCATGTGTGACAAGACGTGTGGGACAAGACATGTGTGACAAGACATGTGGGACAAGACATGTGGGACATGATATTTTGTACAATGCATGTGGGACAAGACATGTGGGACAAGACATGTGGGACAAGACATGTGGGACATGATATTTTGGACAATGCATGTGTGACAAGATATGTAGGACAAGAAATGTGGGACAAGACATGTGGGACAAGACATGTGGGACATGATATTTTGGACAATGCATGTGTGACAAGATATGTAGGACAAGACATGTGGGACAAGACATGTGGGACATGATATTTTGGACAATGCATGTGTGACAAGATATGTAGGACAAGAAATGTGGGACAAGACATGTGGGACATGATATTTTGGACAATGCATGTGTGACAAGATATGTAGGACAAGACATGTGTGACAAGACATGTGGGACAAGACATGTGGGACATGATATTTTGGACAATGCATGTGTGACAAGACATGTGGGACAAGTCATGTGGGACAAGACATGTGGGACATGATATTTTGGACAATGCATGTGTGACAAGACATGTGGGACAAGATATGAGGGACATGATATTTTGGACAATGCATGTGTGACAAGATATGTAGGACAAGACATGTGTGACAAGACATGTGGGACAAGACATGTGGGACATGATATTTTGGACAATGCATGTGTGACAAGACATGTGGGACAAGACATGTGTGACAAGACATGTGAGACAAGACATGTGTGACAAGACATGTGGGACAAGACATGTGGGACATGATATTTTGGACAATGCATGTGTGACAAGTTATGTAGGACAAGACATGTGGGACAAGACATGTGGGACATGATATTTTGGACAATGCATGTGTGACAAGATATGTAGGACAAGACATGTGGGACAAGACATGTGGGACATATTTTGGACAATGCATGTGTGACAAGATATGTAGGACAAGACATGTGGGACAAGACATGTGGGACAAGACATGTGGGACATATTTTGGACAATGCATGTGTGACAAGATATGTAGGACAAGACATGTGTGACAAGACATGTGGGACAAGACATGTGTGACAAGACATGTGAGACAAGACATGTGTGACAAGACATGTGGGACATGATATTTTGGACAATGCATGTGTGACAAGACATGTGGGACAAGTCATGTGGGACAAGACATGTGGGACATGATATTTTGGACAATGCATGTGTGACAAGACATGTGGGACAAGACATGTGGGACATGATATTTTGGACAATGCATGTGTGACAAGACATGTGGGACAAGACATGTGTGACAAGACATGTGAGACAAGACATGTGTGACAAGACATGTAGGACAAGACATGTGGGACATGATATTTTGGACAATGCATGTGTGACAAGTTATGTAGGACAAGACATGTGGGACAAGACATGTGGGACATGATATTTTGGACAATGCATGTGTGACAAGATATGTAAGACAAGACATGTAGGACAAGACATGTGGGACAAGACATGTGGGACATATTTTGGACAATGCATGTGTGACAAGATATGTAGGACAAGACATGTGGGACAAGAGATGTGGGACAAGACATGTGGGACAAGACATGTGGGACAAGACATGTGAGACAAGACATGTGTGACAAGACATGTGGGACAAGACATGTGGGACATGATATTTTGGACAATGCATGTGTGACAAGTTATGTAGGACAAGACATGTGGGACAAGACATGTGGGACATGATATTTTGGACAATGCATGTGTGACAAGATATGTAGGACAAGACATGTGGGACAAGACATGTGGGACAAGACATGTGGGACATATTTTGGACAATGCATGTGTGACAAGATATGTAGGACAAGACATGTGGGACAAGAGATGTGGGACAAGACATGTGTGAAAACGGGCAAAAAATAGTTCCACTGTAATCTGCCAAGCATGTCGAAACAGGCGTCTCATGGGGAACGACGTGTGTCTGGTGACTCCATCTTGTAGAAATCTTTGCCTAAACTATTCAGCCACCCAGAAACAAATAAACACGACAGGAATAAAGTATGTAGCAAGTTTAAACAACAACAATAAAAATAATATTAATAACTACAACAATGATAACAACAACAACAACAACAATAACAGCAAACAATAACAACAACATAACAACAATAACAGCAACAATAACAACAACAATAACAACAAGAGCAACAGCAATAGCAACAATAGCAGCAACAACAGCAACACTAAAACCAACAATAACAACGATAGCAGGAGCAATAGCAACAACAATACCAGCAACAATAGCACCAACAATAACAACAATAACAGCAACTATAACAACAACACAAAACAACAACAACAACACTAACATTAACAATAACAACTATATCAACAACAATAACAACAACAATAATGTCAACGCCTCAATCAGGCATGGCTCGTCACAACAGACGTGACAGTTACATAATACATAAGATGCAAATGAGTCGTCAAAACTTTTTTTTTTTTTTTAATTCGCATATCCTTTACAGGACATCGCTGTCAACAGCAGCATCCCTCAGCTGTCTGTTGATTTCTTGGCAAGATTACGCTCAGTAGCTTGCCATTGCTTTCTGAGCGGCCGGCTCAGTGTCCCGCAAGTCGCCAGCGGGGGACGAACTTAGTTATCTTTGACAATTTATTAAGTTTAATACTCATTGACATTGATCATAATCACGCTCTAACAAAACTAGTGAATCACATAAACATTAGTCAGCAAAATACTCATGCGTTCTACTATCACAATTCATTTGAATATTAGCGCACAGGCTGTCTAATGTCGACACTCTCGCAATAAGAGTAAATCTCTAGCATGAGGCATTCAGCACACTCATTCTCTCAGGTAAACCAGAACACTCCTCTCTCAACCACAGTCAAAGTCCGTCTGATCTCTCTTGCCTTGGTCTGTGGTCACGTGGTACTTGACCCACGTGTCGTCCGTGCCACGTCGGGTGTCTCGGTATTCTGGTGACGTTCTGTCCTTCACCCGTCTGTTTGACGGCTGACGTCTCAGGTCGTTTAATCCAAGGTTGGACTGTCATTCAAGGACATGTCCAGTCACTAACCCTATGTCCTGTCTCTCACTGGGTATGCAGTTCATGTCCTACTCTACCCATGCTCTATCTATGTCCTGTCCTTGCCCCGTGTCCTCTCTTACACTCCTCCAGGACTCTGAGAAATAACAGCAATACTAACAGCAAAAATAGCAACAACAATAACAACAACAATAATAACAACAGAAATAGCAACAATAACAATAGCATTAGCAGTAACAATAACGACAACAAACATAACAGTAAAACAGCAGTAACAATAGTAACAAAAACAACAACAGTAAACGTAATACTGACAATCATAACGATAACAATGTCGGCAATAACAGTAACAATAACAAAAACAATAAATTAATAACACCAGCAATAGCAATAACAACAACAATGACAATAATACCACCGACAATAACAATAATTACAATACTAACAATATACTAATAATAACAACGATAACAATAATAATAACAACAATAGCAATAATGACAAAAACGATAACAATAATAACATCAATAATAATAATAACAATAATAATAATAATAATAATAATAATAATAATAATAATAATAATAATAATAATAATAATAATAATAGCAATAATAATAATAAGAACAGTAGCAATAATAATTACAACAACAATAACAATGATGACAACAAATTAGCAATAATAAAAACAACAATAATAATGATGACAGCGGCAATAACAATAATAAAACCAACAATAGAAATAATGATAATAACAATAGCAACACCAATAATAGAAACAATAACAACAGCGACAACAGTAATAATAATAATAATAATAATAATAATAATAATAATAATACGAGCAATAAGGCAGAATTATATACAGAAAATGATATATACAGTGGTTGTAGAAAGTGAAAGAATTGGCCTTAGTTTAGGTAATAGAAAGAAAGAAGCCATGGTGATATCAAAGAAACAGAATGTGCCTAAATGTACAATTAAAATAAAGGACGATATTTTGGGCAAGTGCAGAAATGCAGATATCAAGGCACGTAGGTAACATCATTGGGCAGATGCATCACTGAGATGAAGAACAGAATAGGATTCAACAACAACAACAACAACAACAACAAAAACAACAACAACAACAACATAATAGTAAAACTAAACTGAATTCTATCAATTGAAGAATGTTTTGTGCAATAAGTCACCGTTCTTGAACGGTGTGCTACATAGAACCAGTTTTAACATACGGCTGCGAATCCTGGACAATTAGTAAACGGGCTAAAAAATCCATGGACGCATTGGAGATGTGGTTTCATAGAAGAATGCAGCAATCTGGACGTTTTAAGGGAAGTTGTGTCGCAAAGACAAATTATTACAAACATGAGAAAGAAGCAGTCATCGTTTTTTTTGACCACATTATAAAAAGACAAAAACTGGAACATGTTGTGACAACCGGAAAGATTTCTGGAAAGAGTGATAGAGGAAGACAGAGTGAGAAGGTTCTTGACAGACTTGTGTCATGGCACGGAAGGAAGTCAACACACAAATTGAACCATGACGTCGGAGAGCGCAATTTGTGGAGCGGTATGATCGCCTACGCCAGCCGGCAAAGCATTGGATGATGATGATGATGATGATGATGATGATGATGATGATGATGATGATGATGATGATGATGATGATGAGCACACAAACATCATAAAAATATCGCATGGCATAGAAGATAAATGTATAACACACGAATTCCACACATTTATTTTGTCTGGCCGTTTTCCCCGTTTTCCCTTATGCATTTATATTTTAGTTACTCTCATGTCTGACACTTGATCCACCCTGCCACCCGCCCCCTGTCTCATTAAATCTACCAAAATTAAACTTAACAGCCAAAATGGCGACGTCTCCAATTCAAAGGCCAGGATTATCTCAAATGGCAAGTCAAACACCGTTGCCAGTTTGTGTTTGAGATGTGCCGCCATTTTGAGACTGGGCGTGTCCATTAACCGTCCCGACACTGACAGCGCGATCACGGACAGGAAGTGGATCTTGAACTTAGGAGACAAAATGGAGACCAACAAAGTAACACGATTTATAAATTTATAAGCATTGATTTTTCATGCAGACACGGCGAGGGAAAGGAAATATGGGAAAGCCAATACAATAGACAACAAATGTGGGAAGATTTGAATCGGAATCACCTGATGTGTAACATGTCCGACGATAACCCGTGTGATCTAGGGTGTTTACGGATCGCATACTACAATATGTCTCCAGCATCAACACTAAAATATATCATCAGCATCAACGCTAAAATATATCATCAGCATCAACGCTAAAATATATCATCAGCATCAACGCTAAAATATATCACCAGCATCAACGCTAAAATATATCATCAGCATCAACGCTAATATATATCATCAGCATCAACGCTAAAATATATCATCAGCATCAACGCTAACAGTATACCACAACAAGCAATTATATACAGACCAAATGGCAGCAGAGGAAGAGGCCGACCACGTAAACGATGGACAGGAGGAATAGCAGAGTCCATGGGAATCTCGATACATGAAGCCCATAAGCGGAAACTCTCCCGCTGTTTATACTTCATCTCGACACCGCAAGGTACAAGAGGAACATGATGAGATGACATGAGATCAACGCTAAAATATATCACCGACATCAAGGCTAAAGCATATCATCAGCATCAAGGCTAAAGTATATCATCAGCATCAAGGCTAAAGTATATCATCAGCATCAAGGCTACAGTATATCACCAAAAGTTGAATTGAATTGAGTTGAGTTAAGAACCGCCATCACTGCACTCAGGACATTCCCGTACGTGTTCCGTCCCCTCGTTCAACAGCCAGCGAAGAGTTATATTACTAATCTTTCCCACCGCTATCTGATTAAAAGTTCTTCTGGTCTTCCCTCTCAGTTTTGAGATTCTTCCAGAACGCCTGCAGATCCCCCGCAATCTCATTCTTTCTACGTATGGGTTCTCAATCTGTTCCTCCGCCTTCTCCACCTGGTCCCACAAGCACACGACCACCTCTCTCTTGTCCATAGGCAAAATTCCACCAAGAGGTGCATCACCAAAATCAACGCTAAAGTATACCACCAGCATCAACGCTACAGTATACCACCAGCATAAATGCTAAAGTAGATCACCCGGATACATACTAAAATGTATCATCAGCATCGACGCTAAAGTCTCGTATATCACCAGCATACAGTACATCACCAGATAACACTATGGCATATCACCAGGATATACAGCATATAACTAGGATACTTAACATACACCTACGATACACGCTACAGCATATCACAAAGATACATAGCATTAACCAGGCTACACGCTACTACATTATATCATGAAGATACACGCTACAAAATATCACCAGAATTCTTTCTATAGTATATTGCGGGCAAGGGATGCATGTGACATTTCCCGAGTGAAAAAAACAAGACTGATAAATCCGTTTGCAGTTAGACAAGTAGACAGACACTGACAGACACGGTGGAAGACAGACAGACAAGCAGGCAGGCAGGCAGGCAGACAGACAGACAGGCAGGCAGACCGACCGAGAAACGGCGGTTCTCGTTGGATTGATGTATGGACGGACGGACAGGCAGACAGATCACGCTTCTGGATGTATGGACGGACGGACGGTAGATCGGTCGGTCGGTCGGACGGACGGACAGACGGACGTATGGACGGACGGACAGACGGACCGATCGACCGACCGACCGACCGACGTACGGAAGGATGGAAGAGGGGCGGGCGGGCGGGCAGGCAGGCAGACAGGCAGGCAAGCAGGCAGGCAGGCAGACAGATTGGCGAACATGCAAACAGACAAACCGAGAGACAGCGGTTTCGTTGGATGGATAAATGGACGGACAGGCAGACAGGTAGACCACGGTTCTCACTGTATTGATGGATGGATAGATAAATAGATGGGCGGAGAGACAAACAGACAGACAGACTGGCGGATGGCTAGCTAGACGACTGGCATGATGCATGAATGAATATGATAGAATACAATATGTAGAATAAGTAGAACAGATACGCAGGTAGGCAGAAAGTAGGCAGGCGGATAGACAGATACGTAGATATATAGGGGGACATGTGGTCAACAACTCTGATCTGACAGACAGAAAAATGAAATCAGCAATTAAAGGAAAGGCAGTGAGCATTGTGCACAGACGTAAAATATAATAGTAATCATTCAAATGAGAATGAAGATAGAAAACGAAAAAGAAAAGATAGAATGTAAAAAAATTAAGACATTAGACAAGCAGACAAGCAAATAAAACTGCAAGACATACATTCTTAAAGAAAGAAATTAATTCTGTAGACGAACTTACATACAGATGGACACACACACACAGTGGAGATAAACGGGAAAATATTAAATGATTGCCAAGACATATCCGCAGGGTGCTGCCATATCAGCCTGTCATGTAGTTATCGTTTCATGCTATGAACTTCATTAACAAGTCATTATCTGGCCAAATATGGATCCCTTGGACAAATGTCACCCTCGCAGATGACCCCAGCCTTGAACTTCAGTTCGTGTATAACTCTCATCATTTATAGATAACGTATGTAACATCAAAGATCAGATGTTGTTTGAGAAGGCCAAATTGGCATGTCATGCATTCAGTGTTAGAGTTATTTGCCCCTGCTGTTGAATATAATAAAATGGCGGAGGACTTATAGGTGACATGTTCGACTTAATTGCACCTGATTTTATTCTTTCTGTGGAGCTGCTTGCCTTTATGTTGAACAAAATGTATTAGTATAATAATGTTATGTGACATTTTATATAGTGCCAGTTCTAATGTATGGTGGTGAATCGTTCGTTGAAAGTGAACGATCATGAATTTGCAGAGAACTGATATGTGGTTTCTGAGTCTTATGTGGCGAATACCTTGGACCACTAGAGTAGCTATGACAAAGACTGCCGGAGAAAGGCTAATGGGGGAAGAGCTTTATATACACATATAAGAAAGAGAGCCGGACAAATGATAATGGAAGAACTTTATATACACACACAATAAAGAGGGTCGGACAAGGGCTAATGGAAGAAGAACTTTATTTACACATATATGAAAGACTGCCAGACAAAGGCTAAAGGAGGAAGAACTTTATATACACACATAACAAAGAAAGCAGTTACAGAGTCATGGAAGCAGAACATTACATAAACATACAAGACCGGTACAAACAATGTTTTATGGTTCTAGGAAGAGAAGAGAAGCCCCGGAAAACATGTTGACGTGCGAAAAGACCACCGGTAGAAGAAGGAGAGGCAGTCACAGAGAAATGATGCTGGACCGACTGAGACGGAGACATGGAGGAATATGATCAACAGAATCGATATAGAACCCAAGGCACTGACATGTGTGGATGTCCATAAATGCCTATGTTAGTGAGTAGCCTACATGATGATGATGGTGATGATGGTGATGATGATGCGTTAGTCGTTGGTTCGTTCTGGCACTACATCATTCGGTCCGCGTGTGCAATTTGTTTTGGAGACACCATTGAGGTGGCGGTGGTGCTGCAGGTTACTGCTCCTGCTGCCCTATCGACAGGCCGCTCTGCTGAAAGCTGACTGTGATGTATGGGGTAGAAACCGATGCAATGAAGTCGACCCTTTTGCCTGTATCCCCATTCCTGTTTTGTTTTTCGTAGCACATGCACATTACTCTCTAAAGGCTTACTAAAGTAACACGTATTTTCTTCACTCTCGAGAGGAACTGAAGTAGCACATGTATTTCTACAATCTAGACAACTGAAGTACCAATTGTACTTCAAAACTTTAGAGTACTGAAGTACCACATGCATTTCTACACTCTAGAGAGTAACTGAATTAACACATGTATTTCTACACTCTAGAGAGTAACTGAATTAACACATGCATTTCTACACTCTAGAGCAGTGGTTCTTAACCGGTGGGGAATTCCCCCCAGGGGGGAATTTTAGGGTTTCCATGGGGGGTGGGAGGGGGGGATGAAGACCATTTCAAGATCGCATTAATACAAGAACCGATTACTTGATATTGTTTTTCCCTTCATACTTTACAGTTAAGTACGTCTCATCCTTCTAAATTCATTTTATAAAGTCAGTAGACCCACAAATCATGTTTTATGTGGATGTCTAGACTTGTTTTAGTATGTGCTATTAAATTTACCTTACATTTTTACGTATACTGTATAGGGGTGGGGGATTTTTAGATAGGAAATATGAAAGGGGGGGGGGGGATGACGTTCTGAAAATATGGTGAAGAGGGGCACGCGCCAAAAAAGGTTGAGAACCACTGCTCTAGAGAGTAACTGAATTAACACATGCATTTCTACACTCTAGAGAGTAACTGAATTAACACATGCATTTCTACACTCTAGAGAGTAACTGAATTAACACATGCATTTCTACACTCTAGAGAGTAACTGAAGTAACACATGCATTTCTACAGTCTAGAGAGTAACTGAATTAACACATGCATTTCTACAGTCTAGAGAGTAACTGAATTAACACATGCATTTCTACACTCTAAAGAGCAACTGAATTAACACATGTATTTCTATACTCTAAAGAGCAACTGAATTAACACATGTATTTCTACACTCTAAAGAGCAACTGAATTAACACATGTATTTCTATACTCTAGAGAGTAACTGAAGTAACACATGCATTTCTACAGTCTAGAGAGGAACTGAAGTACCACATGTATTTCTACACTCTAAAGAGCAACTGAATTAACACATGTATTTCTATACTCTAGAGAGTAACTGAAGTAACACATGCATTTCTAAACTCTAGAGAGTAACTGAATTAACACATGTATTTCTACACTCTAGAGAGTAACTGAATTAACACATGTATTTCTATACTCTAAAGAGCAACTGAATTAACACATGTATTTCTACACTATAAAGAGCAATTAAATTAACACATGTATTTCTTTACTCTAGAGAGCAACTGAAGTAACACATGCATTTCTGCAGTCTAGAGAGTAACTGAATTAACACATGCATTTCTACACTCTAGAGAGTAACTGAATTAACACATGTATTTCTACACTCTAGAGAGTAACTGAATTAACTCATGTATTTCTACACTCCAGAGAGTAACTGAATTAACACATGTATTTCTACACACTAGAGAGTAACTGAAGTAACACGTGCATTTCTACACTCTAGAGAGTAACTGAATTAACACATGTATTTCTACACTCTAGAGAGTAACTGAATTAACACATGCATTTCTACACTCTAGAGAGTAACTGAAGTAACACATGCATTTCTACACTCTAGAGAGCAACTGAATTAACACATGCATTTCTACAGTCTAGAGAGTAACTGAATTAACACATGCATTTCTACACCCTAGAGAGTAACTGAATTAACACATGTATTTCTACATTCTAGAGAGTAACTGAATTAACACATGTATTTCTATACTCTAAAGAGCAACTGAATTAACACATGTATTTCTACACTCTAAAGAGCAACTGAATTAACACATGTATTTCTATACTCTAGAGAGCAACTGAAGTAACACATGCATTTCTACAGTCTAGAGAGTAACTGAATTAACACATGCATTTCTACACTCTAGAGAGTAACTGAATTAACACATGCATTTCTACACTCTAGAGAGTAACTGAAGTAACACATCCATTTCTACACTCTAGAGAGTAACTGAATTAACACATCCATTTCTACACTCTAGAGAGCCACTGAATTAACACATGCATTTCTACACTCTAGAGAGTAACTGAATTAACACATGTATTTCTACACTCTAAAGAGTAACTGACTTAACACATGCATTTCTACACTCCAGAGAATCACTGAATTAACACATGTATTTCTACACTCTAGAGAGTAACTGAATTAACACATGTATTTCTATACTCTAAAGAGCAACTTATGGTCACCAGTAGGGAAAAGAAAACGGGGAAGACCAAGAGAGACCCTGCGTAGAACCATCATTAGAGAAGGCTCATTCAATGGCCAAGTAAATATCCAAGATCTACAACAGGTAGCAGCGAACCGCCAGGCATGGAGAGGCAGGACTTCTGCCCTATGCGCCGCCTTAGGCTCAAGAGGAAAGACTAACTAACTAACTAACTAAATAGCAACTGAATTAACACATGTATTTCTATACTCTAGAGAGTAACTGAATTAACACATGTATTTCTATACTCTAAAGAGCAACTGAATTAACACATGTATTTCTACACTCTAAAGAGCAACTGAATTAACACATGCATTTCTACACTCTAGAGAGTAACTGAATTAACACATGCATTTCTACACTCTAGAGAGTAACTGAAGTAACACATGCATTTCTACACTCTAGAGAGTAACTGAATTAACACATCCATTTCTACACTCTAGAGAGCCACTGAATTAACACATACATTTCTACACTCTAGAGAGTAACTAAATTAACACATGTATTTCTACACTCTAAAGAGTAACTTTAAAAAGAGTAAAAGAATCACAACAACAGAAATGAGGTTCCTGAGAAGAATACTCAACGTATCAAGAAGAGATAAGATCAGAAATGAAGAAATCAGGACTAAAGTGGGGGTTAAAGCTGCTCTAGATTTTATTAGAAAGCAGCAAGTCAAATGGTTTGGCCATGCAAGTAGGCTACCAGTCAACAGCATGCCACAACAGGCAATGACGTACAGACCAGATGGAAACAGAGGAAGAGGCCGACCACGTAAACGCTGGACGGAGGGAATAACAGAATCCATGGGAATGTCGATATACGAAGCCCATAACCGGGCACTCTCACGAAGTTTATACTTCACCTCGACACCGCAAGGTACAAGAGGAACATGATGAGATGAGATGAGATGAGAAAGAGTAACTGACTTAACACATGCATTTCTACACTTTAGAGAACCACTGAATTAACACATGTATTTCTACACTCTAGAGAGTAACTGAATTAACACATGTATTTCCATACTCTAAAGAGCAACTTATGGTCACCAGTAGGGAAAAGAAAACGGGGAAGACCAAGAGAGACCCTGCGTAGAACCATCATTAGAGAAGGCTCATTCAATGGCCAAGTAAATATCCAAGATCTACAACAGGTAGCAGCGAACCGCCAAGCATGGAGAGACAGGACTTCTGCCCTATACGCCGCCTTAGGCTCAAGAGGAAAGACTAACTAACTAACTAACTAAACAGCAACTGAATTAACACATGTATTTCTATACTCTAGAGAACAACTGAAGTAACACATGCATTTCTACAGTCTAGAGAGTAACTGAATTAACACATGCATTTCTACACCCTAGAGAGTAACTGAATTAACACATGTATTTCTATACTCTAGAGAGTAACTGAAGTAACACATGCATTTCTACACTCTAGAGAGTAACTGAATTAACACATGTATTTCTATACTCTAGAGAGTAACTGAAGTAACACATGCATTTCTACACTCTAGAGAGTAACTGAATTAACACATGTATTTCTATACTCTAGAGAGCAACTTAAGTAACACATGAATTTCTACACTCTAGAGAGTAACTGAATTAACACATGTATTTCTACAGTCTAGAGAGTAACTGAAGTAACACATGCATTTCTACACTCTAGAGAGTAACTAAAGTAACACATGCATTTCTACAGTCTAGAGAGTAACTGAATTAACACATGTATTTCTATACTCTAAAGAGCAACTGAATTAACACATGTATTTCTACACTCTAAAGAGCAACTGAATTAACACATGCATTTCTACACTCTAGAGAGTAACTGAATTAACACATGCATTTCTACACTCTAGAGAGTAACTGAAGTAACACATGCATTTCTACACTCTAGAGAGTAACTGAATTAACACATGCATTTCTACACTCTAGAGAGCCACTGAATTAACACATGCATTTCTACACTCTAGAGAGTAACTGAATTAACACATGTATTTCTACACTCTAGAGAGTAACTGAATTAACACATGTATTTCTATACTCTAAAGAGCAACTGAATTAACACATGTATTTCTACACTCTAAAGAGCAACTGAATTAACACATGTATTTCTATACTCTAGAGAACAACTGAAGTAACACGTGCATTTCTACAGTCTAGAGAGTAACTGAATTAACACATGCATTTCTACACTCTAGAGAGTAACTGAATTAACACATGTATTTCTATACTCTAGAGAGTAACTGAAGTAACACATGCATTTCTACACTCTAGAGAGTAACTGAATTAACACATGTATTTCTATACTCTAGAGAGCAACTGAAGTAACTCATGCATTTCTACACTCTAGAGAGTAACTGAATTAACACATGTATTTCTACAGTCTAGAGAGTAACTGAAGTAACACATGCATTTCTACACTCTAGAGAGTAACTGAATTAACACATGTATTTCTATACTCTAGAGATTAACTGAAGTAACACATGCATTTCTACACTCTAGAGAGTAACTGAATTAACACATGTATTTCTATACTCTAGAGAGCAACTGAAGTAACTCATGCATTTCTACACTCTAGAGAGTAACTGAAGTAACACATGCATTTCTACAGTCTAGAGAGTAACTGAATTAACACATGTATTTCTATACTCTAAAGAGCAACTGAATTAACACATGTATTTCTATACTCTAGAGAGTAACTGATGTAACACGTGCATTTCTACAGTCTAGAGAGCCACTGAAGTAACATATGCAATTCTACAGTCTAGAGAGCAATTGAAGTAACACATGCATTTCTACAGTCTAGAGAGCCACTGAAGTAACACATGCATTTCTACAGTCTAGAGAGCCACTGAAGTAACACATGCATTTCTACAGTCTAGAGAGCCACTGAAGTAACACATGCATTTCTACAGTCTAGAGAGCCACTGAAGTAACACATGCATTTCTACAATCTAGAGAGCCACTGAAGTAACACATGCATTTCTACAGTCTAGAGAGCCACTGAAGTAACACATGCATTTCTACAGTCTAGAGAACCACTGAAGTAACACATGTATTTCTACAGTCTAGAGAACCAGTGAAGTAACACATGTATTTCTACAGTCTAGAGAACCACTGAAGTAACACATGCATTTCTACACTCTAAAGAGTAACTAAAGTAATTTCTGTCACGTCTGCTACTACACTGGTAACTCTTCTTACTGCCCATGGCGTGGGTGATGATGTCCGTCAAACTTATGTCTCTTGTACTGAGAATCATTTCTGATACCATCATTCCTTCATGCCATGATGTCAAATTGGCCACACCATCCTCTCTTTGTCTTCCACTGCCTCCCCCCCCCCCCCTGCATTACAATGTTAATAGGAAAAGCTAATCCGCTCGCAAAAATCAATGTAGTGCTCTCAGAGTAATAGCAATTACTAGTAGTAGTATCACATGGCGTAGACTAGGCGCGAGTTCAAAGCAAGTTAACGAAAACAACAAGACTAAACACGTGAAAGAATAAACACCGGCTTACCATCAACAAGGACAAATATTGTCGCAGCCGGTTGCCTCAAGCACTGTCGGATAACGATAGTTAGCCGTGGCACTGAAAGCCAAATTTAGCCTACAAACTGGCAAATCTGGTTAACGGACCGCAGGCAAACAATTACTCATTACTGCTTGTTAGTCTATAAGCCGACCATACATTAACACATAGGATCTCAGATTTAATGCCTCTTCTGACTAAATGTAACTTTTTTTTTCTTGTGTTAACTTCATTTCCCCATATAGTATCGGTTAATGCAATCTGGACATTTTAAGGGAGGTTAAGTAGCGAAGACAACTTATCAAGACATTCAGAAATAGTCTTTTTTGCGGGGGGAGGGGGCAACATTATGCGAAGACAAAAACTAGAACATGATGTTACAACTGGAAAGACTTGTGGACAGATAGATAGAGGAAGACAGCTAGAGAACATTCTTGGCAGTCCTGCGTTATGGCACACAAACTGATTTCATGCCGTTGGAGATCGCAAGAGATGCGGGAAAAATATGATCGCCCCGCCAGTCGACAAGGCACTTGGGGATGATAATGTTATCAAAAAGGTGAAGGACAGAGTTAGGTAAGCGATCTGTAATGTTAGCCGGCTGGTGGAAAGTAGTACTTCCTCTTACATATTTCAGTTTGACGGAAATATCTGATTGCGTTAGGATATGTTGTGTGATTTCTGAAGTATGCACCTAACATGAGGTATTCAAGTTCGCAAGGCAGTAAATCGGCAATCTATTGTTTGTGTCTTCGTTGTTCAAATTGAGTACGGGAAAACATTGTTTTGAACCTCCCGTTTAAGCTTTAGACCAATTTTCCCTCAACCGATGGGGAATTCCTCCCAAGGGGATAATTTTAGGGTTTCCGGGGGAGGGGTGGGAAACTAAGATATATTTAAAGGTCGCGTTAGTACAAGAACCAATTACTTGATATTGTTTTTTCCCTTCATACTTTACGGTTCTGTACTTATCGCCCTTCTTAAATTCGTTTTAAAACGTAAGTAGACCCGCAAATCACGTTTCATGTAGACGCCTTGACTTGTGTTTTAAATTTAGCTTCCACTTTTACGTGTACTGTGTAGGGGCGGGTGGGGGGGGGGGGGGGTTTATAGGGAGGAAATACGAAAGGGTGGAATGACATTCTGAACATATGGTGAAGTTGTGCATGGGCCAAAAATGGTTGAGAACCACTGCTGTAGACCATGTGGCATGGGCATCACGTGGTCTCTACAAGCAGCCAAGGCTTTGTGCTATGGAGAGGTATATCTCCATCCCTGGTACCCACCATGGGTTGTTTTTATACCTGTTTTTGAAGCACGGTGTACAACCGTGTCGAAATGGAACGGTGTCTGCAAAAGTATATGTTTTATTTATTTATTTTTTTATTTTTAT
This sequence comes from Cepaea hortensis, assembly GCA_963921405.1. NCBI lineage: Eukaryota > Metazoa > Mollusca > Gastropoda > Stylommatophora > Helicidae > Cepaea > Cepaea hortensis. Next base: position 86,568,612 of record OY992884.1, on the reverse strand, counting down.
TTTCATTCGCGCGCTTTGTAATTAAGCAAAGTCCATACACGTGCTACTATTTATAGTACACTGGACTGCTGGTTTTTGCGCGTGGATTAGCACTCCCTAATACCAGTGTCCCTCGCCATCAGGCAAACTCACTCCAACTTCTGAGATACTTGTAATTTACGATCCTAAGTCAAGGATGAGAAGTCAGCATTTTGCTTCGACTGATCTCGACATCAGTACACAGGAAGTTTAAGAGCGAGTGCTCTTATCAATTCGACCATACTGGCCTTTCTTCCTTCTAGAATCGAGGAAGAGAGAGAGAGAGAGAGAGAGAGAGAGAGAGAGAGAGAGAGAGAGAGAGAGAGAGAGAGAGAGAGAGAGAGAGAGAGAGAGAATTTAGAAGAATTGGAAAACAATCAAATTGTGTATCCTTAAAAATAAAAACTGGTGTATAGGGTCTTTCCACCGGACACCTAACCCTGTATTAGCAAACAAAACCTACACTGAAAACAGCCCCAGATCGTCACTATCTTAATAATTGCCTCTGGGGCTTTCAATGAGGCGCTATCTAGATCTTCAGATCAGCCATTGTGACAATGAGCGCCCTAAAATCACACGGAATCTATCTCTGCCCTCAGCAAGTCCTCGATAAACACCATCTCAATGGCTGCCTCTCCGTGTAAATGTCCATTGGCCAAACTGTCAGTCTGGGTCTCCCCCGTGCAAATGTCCATAAGCCAGACTCGCAGTCTGGAGTCTCCCTTGCCCACAAAGCAAACAGGAGGCGCTCTAAAAGCCCTCCAAAGTGCCTCGTTAATTGTGTGTAAGGGCAGGATGGACCTCACATCGTGTCTACATATATACGTGCGCTGACAGTATGTCGGGAATTTTCCGACACAACGCATTTCTCGCGTTCTTCTTCTTCTTCCTTGTGACTTTCTTCCTTGTCTTGTCTTCTCTTTCATGTCAGTTTATTTGTGTATCTGTCTGTTACATATTTTGTCTTTCATTGTATTCATTCTTTCTTTTTCCATTCCTCATTTTCTTTCTTTCATTATGATATCTTCTCTTCTCCTCTCTTCTATATCTATATTTTTTTTACTGTCTGTCTGTCTGTCTGTCTGTCTGTCTGTCCGTCCGTCCGTCCGTCCGTCCGTCCGTCTGTCTGTCTGTCTGTCTGTCTGTCTGTCTGTCTGTCTGTCTGTCTGTCTGTCTGTCTGTCTGTCTGTCTGTCTGTCTGTCTGTCTGTAAAAGTTGCACTGATGCACTATTTACACTTCCTCAAAAACTATCGGATATAGTGATCAGCAGAATATTGTGTTTGTAGATCAGGAAAAGGCTTTCGACATAGTAGACAGATACAAATTATGGACCATCCTTGAAGACTATGGGATACAAAGGCAATTGCTAGAAAACATCATAGCCATGTACCACTCGAGCCGAAGTGCAGTAAGAACACAAGAAGGAATATCAGATATGTTCACAGTCAATACAGGAGTGAGACAGGGATGTGTGCTCTCTCCTCTGTTATTTAATATCTACATGGACAGAATATGCAAAGAAGCAAGTCTTGACAGACCAGATTCAGAAAATTTAGAACTCTTTACTCCAGATGAAACAAGTGATACACAGGAAATAAATGAACTTCTATTTTCAGACGATCAATGTCTTTTTTACAGCGATGAGTGCAGACTACAAAATCATATTAATAATCTGAGTTCCACTTGCAGATACAATATGAGTATAAACACAGCCAAAACCGAAGTAATGCAAGTTAGGAGATCGCCGGCCCCACTAAGTATACAGATAAATAACACAACTCTGAAACAAGTTAAAGAATTCAAATCTCTTGGAAGTATGATCACAGAAGATGGCAGAGAAATTGAAATCAGATGTCAAAAAGCTAGTGCACTTACATATCAACTATCAATCAATCAATCATGTGCCATGCCAGAAAGCTTGGGCGGTCATGACTCGCCATTTCACTCGATCACCAGCGTCGTGGATCAGCTCAGTGTTCCTGTCTCGCCCATGCCATGTGGCCAAGCCATCCAGGTATTTTCCTCTCGGCCTTCCTCTTGGTCTGTTCCCTTCGATCTTGCCAGTTGTCACTAAGTTCTCCAATCCATTTCTTCTCATAACATGTCCAAAACATTTTGACTGTCTACGTCTAATTTCTCTAATCAATTTATGATTTTCATTTGTCTCCTGTAGTACTTGGTCATTGGTTTTTTCTATCTGTCCATGGTATTCTTTGCATTTTCCTCAGAAACCACATTTCTGCAGCCATCAGATGTTTTTCAGCTTGACTGCACATTGTCCAAGTTTCACATCCATACAAAAGAACAGGCTCTATGTATCCCCTCTGCACTCGTTTTCTCGTTTCAATTGACATCCTTTTATTGGTCAGAATGTTTTTCATCTTGCTAAAGGCTACTTTCGCCATGGCGATTCTTGTTCTAATCGCTTCAAGGCATCTCCCATCAGATGTTATGACTGTTTCGAGATAATTGTATCGATTCACTTGTTGAAGAATATTCCCATTTACTTGTATATTACATTGTGGTACTTCGTTCTTCCTAGTGACGACAATAACCTGTGTCTTCTTACAATTTAATTCCAACTATCACCCTAACTGAAAAATCCAAATATACCCATGTCCGCAAAATGACAGATGATACACAGCATATTTACACCAACCCTATGCTACCAATCTAATACCTGGACTTTATCCAAATCACACCTTCGCAAAATCGACACCTGCGAGATGAGATGCCCGAGGAGAGCTGCCAACCTAACAATCCGAGACCGAGTAAGAAATGCTGTTATCAGACAGACTGTGGGATCAACACCTTGTGCCAAATTTATTGAAAGGCAGAAGATCAAGTGGTTTGGCCATGTCGTTAGAATGCAACACCAACAACTACCATCACTGGCATTACATCAAAGATCATCTACGACACGACCAAGAGGACGTCCAAGAAGAAAATGGATTGACGACATCAAAGACATTGTACAACCGCACGGAATGACACTATCTAGTGCCGTCCAGAGGGCGCTGGAACGCAAATTATTCCTCCCCACGACGCGTGACGGCAGAAGTGGAAGATGATGATGATGATGATGATGATGATGATGATGATGATGATGATGATGATGATGATGATGATGATGATGATGATGATGATGATACTGACTTAAAGATACAGACTCAGCGATACGGACTTAAAGATACAGACTCAGGGATACGGACTTAAAGATACGGACTTAAAGATATAGACTAAACGATACGGACTTAAAGATACGGACTTAAAGATATGGACTCAACTATACGGACTTAAAGATAAGGACTTAAAGATATAGACTAAACGATACGGACTTAAAGATACGGACTTAAAGATATAGACTAAACGATACGGAATTAAAGATACGGACTTAACGTTACTGTCTTAAAGATACTGACTCAATGATACTGACCTAAAGATACAGACTCAACGAAACGGACTTAAAGATACGGAACACCTGATGAATCTTTCCTCCAGGACATGCTGGTGTTCTGGGAAACTAGCAAACAGGCAGATCTTCACTGGATGGGTGGGGTACTGGTGCACTCTAAGGAGTATGTAGTCTGGGTCACTTATGATCATTTGTATAGTGTGGAAGAGCATCATGGCCTTAAGAGACTGATACGACAGCAAGTGGCCAGAGGATCTGGTCGAAACTCTGTACTCCGTGGAAAGCCCAGAGGAACACATAATCATGATGCAGCTGGTAACATTAGTCTTGGGACTCGTCGCTGTCTGTTGAAGATGTGGAGGAGGCATGCATGGGAATTTCCCGAGTGCTGTGATGCCGGTTGCTGGCTCAAGACATCTGAACGTTGGCTAGGGAGAGTACATTGTTCCCATTCTATCACTCCCCACACATTGTTCCCATCCCCACACATTGTTCCCATTATATCAATAACCACACATTGTTCCCATCCCCACACATTGTTCCCATCCCCACACATTGTTCCCATTATATCAATAACCACTCATTGTTCCCATCCCCACACATTGTTCCCATTCTATCACTCCCCACACATTGTTCCCATCCCCACACATTGTTACCATCCCCACACATTGTTCCCATTTAATCACTCCCCACACATTGTTCCCATCCCCACACATTGTTCCCATTCTATCACTCCCCACACATTGTTCCCATCCCCACACATTGTTACCATCCCCACACATTGTTCCCATTCTATCACTCCCCACACATTGTTCCCATCCCCACACATTGTTACCATCCCCACACATTATTCCAATCCCCGCACATTGTTCCAATTCTATCAGTCCCCACACATTGTTCCCATTCTGTCACTTCCCACACATTGTTCCCATTCTATCATTCCCCGCACATTGTTCCCATTCTATCATTCCCCACACATTGTTCCCATCCTATCAGACCCAACATATGGTTTCCATTACATCATTTCCAACACATGGTTCCCATTCTATCAATCCTCACACATTGTTCCCAATCTTTCAAACCCCATACATTGTTCCCTTTCTGTCCATCCCCACACATTGTTCCCATTCTGTCAATCCCCACACATTGTTCCCATTCTATCATTCCCCACACATGTTCTCATTTTATCATTCCCCAGTTTCACACCTCAAGAATACATAATCCTCCATCCACACAACACACGTCTAACTGGTGAATTCAATCATTCGAATTTCTACTCTCAGCAAATTTCGACTTTTCCCAGTAGAGTCGATGTTCATCATGCGATCTCCCTGATGGGCGTTTTTGTCTTCAAAATCAGTCTTTTTTATGGCAGACCGGGCTAGAGATGTCAATTGAGGCTCGTTCATTGAATTCCTCGGAAGGTGACTTTAGATGAACCTCCCCGACTGCCTGCTTGGAATCTGTAGTAAAGTGGTTGCTGTAAATAGACGGCTGTGAATGTTAACTAAGGCTGATATGTAAATGATTACACCTGGTGGAATGGAATAACACATGGTGGTTTTCTTTCTTTCTTTCTTTCTTTCTTTCTTTCTTTCTTTCTTTCTTTCTTTCTTTCTTTCTTTCTTTCTTTCTTTCTTGCTTTCTTTCGTTCTTTCTTTCTTTCATTCTTTCTTTCTTTCTTTCTTTCTTTCTGCCTGCCTGCCTGCCTGCCTGTCTATCTGTCTGTCTGTCTGTCTGTCTGTCTGTCTGTCTGTCTGTCTGTCAGTCTGTCTGCCTGTCTCTCTCGCTCTCTCTCTCTCTCTCTCTCTCTCTCTCTCTCTCTCTCTCTCTCTCTCCCTCTCTCTGCCCGTTATCCAAATTACCTAAGGAGGATATATTAAGTAGAAGTAGTAAAGTGCATAAATCAAGAAGAAAACAGGGATGGCCAACACTGGTTGTCATAACGTGACAATCTAAAACCGCCAACAACGCACACAATATGGGCGGTCATCAAATGTGGTAAACTTAGCCCAGGAAAGATCGCTGTAGCACGCCTCAAACCACATTAGTGTTATAATGCTAGATCATATGTTTTATAGACCAAACCGAAATCAGCTTTATTATAGTGCTAGTTCATATGGTTTATAGACCAAACCACAATCAGGGGATATTATAATGCTAGATCATATGTTTTATAGACCAAACCGAAATCAGCTTTATTATAGTGCTAGTTCATATGTTTTATAGACCACACCACAATCAGGGGGTATTATAATGCTAGATCATATGTTTTATAGTTCAAACCACAATCAGTGGGTGTTATGGTCGCTTTTAATTCCTAAGACTTTGTCGGGTATCTACGATACATCGCTACAGGTTTCACCCCTTCACTTATACTACCACATAATAACGGATAAAAGAACGCAGCTCCTCTTTGGTGCATGTCAAAAGTGGGGCGACCTTCTTTAAACTATCTTATGACGTCGCCGTGTTCGTCTGCACCGTGATGTCACGTGCTAAACACTATTTACTTAACAGCAATATTGACAGGTTACAAGACAGTAAGTTATTGTAATGTCTATCACACGTGTAAGGTTTTGGTTTGAAGCCCTCTCGTGTTTTGGTTTTAATTCAATCCCGCCTTGTTGCTGAAGGAATCTGTACCCACTGGGAAGGCAAGCGAGCGTCTAGCTACTCCATCATCACGTTCGTCTACTTGTCTACCAGGTCGTTTAACTTTTTTTATGTTTATACTGGTCAGTTAACTGTCTCTGTCTAACAATCCGCCTTCGTGACTACCTACGTGCCTACTTTCTAGCTAGTTGATTACCTGCCTGTTTACTGCCTACTTGTTTGTCTCGGTGTCCGTCTATAGTGGGTTTTTTTTTTTTTTTTTTGCCTCAATATAAAATTCAATATCTCAGTAACTAACTGAGGGAAAATGATGAGATTTAGTATATAACCTTATCATTATGTCCACCCAACAAAAAAATTTTTGTTCTGGAGATTGTACAGCAGATTTCAATTTTTGCTTATATGCGGTATATATTTTACGGCCCCGCCATGAATGCCTTAATTTTTAGAGTATTACAGCTCAGCAAGACCCATTCGCGCTATTTTTAAAATTGTCTGGCGGTCTTTCGTTTTTGCACAGACTGAGTGTTATAGTTCAGAGGCGTCGTCAAACTGTGGGTTCTTTCATGAAACGTGATTATATAAATAAATCTTACCATTAATGTAATCTTAATAGCTAATATTTGAATGTGTTAATACTGTTCAATGGGATTAAAAGTGAAATTATGTACACTTCAAAACATCGCTATGAAGTTGTACACATATTTTTGTCAAGAAGCTGATCGCAGGAATCTGTTTCATACTGTTACAAATCCCGAAAAAAGAACAGTGCATGCATTAGGTTTGAGTAAACGATCGTTTCGTCGATGGGTGCAAGAATCTGGAATGAAACCAACACGCGATAAGCAAACGGTAGGTAGAAAGGCAATTGTAGACAGCTTTGACAAGGATGTCATCAGACGAGTTATTATAAAAATGATGGGTGCCAAAGAAACAGTGAGTGTAAGAAAACTGAGGGTTTTGTTGAGAAAGGACAATAACATAGAGCTATCCAAAACAACTTTGTGGAAAATTATAAGGACATTAGGCTTCACTTTAAGAAAGTACAAGGGAGGTAGAAATATCCTTTGCGAGCAACCGCATTTAGGAGCCTTGAGAAGCAGATACCTACGTGAAATAAGGGAAATGCGCAAAGAAAATTATGACATAGTGTATTTGGATGAAACGTGGATCAATGCGCACCACACAAGTGAAAAGAAATGGCAATCAATGGATGGAAAGATAAAACGTTATGTGTCCAGTAGTAAAGGACAGCGTTTGGTCATAGCCAATGCTGGTAGTACTCATAATGGCTTACTACAGAATGCTGGGCTCGTGTTCGTATCAAAGCATACAGACAATAGGGATTATAATAATGAGATGAATGGTAATGTATTTAGAGATTGGCTCGAGAATACAGTACTTCCATCCCTTGATAGACCGTCTTGTCTAATCATGGACAATGCATCATATCACAATGTTGTTGCCCAAGAAGACAAAATACCTACGGCATCGAGCACAAAGGAAGCAATAAAGATATGGCTCCGAAGGGACAATATAGCATTTCCAGAAACATATTTCAAGCTACAGTTGTTGTCCCTTGTAAAACAGACGCAAAAAAGCAAGAAATTTCAAATTGACAAGTTGATAGAAGAGCATGGCCATAGGTGCTTGGGACTTCCGCCGTACCATTCTCATTTAAACCCTATAGAACTTGGGTGGGCTAAAATTAAAGGACAAGTGGCAGCTGCCAATACTACATTCAAATTGTCTGACGTCAAGATACTAACCCAGTCCGCGCTATTAAATATTGATAAAAGTTACTGGAAAAAATGTGAGGACCATGTGTTGAAAGAGGAAGAGGACTATTGGAGAAAGGATGGATTGAATTTTATGCAACCGAGAGCAATCATCAACCTACTGGAATCGTCCGACACAGATTAAAGTCTGAGCAGAGTATGCCCTGGCCATCCTCACTGTCAGCCCTACACAGATTGGAAGACTTGAAAAGGTACAAAACGAAGCCATGCGCATCATTTTGGGCTGCACGAAAGACACCAGCTGTGTATCAATGAGATACCTCCTTGACTTCCCGACAATGGAACACAAGATCAAGATCTGAAGAACTCGTGCATTCTTAAAAATAAGTGCAGATGAGCAGCACCTCTGCATGACGCTATATTCAGAGAAAAGGGTGACAGGCTAAAGAGAGGCAAATCATGGATGGGTCGGGCGGAAGATGTCGTCAGACAGGTCTGCAGTCTTACCAGTATCAACCCCGGCAAGGAATGGGTGCCGGTGCCTCCAGCTTTTAAGTGCACTTTCTCCTGCATTATCACACTCGACAGACGGTGTAGAGAGCAGAACCCTGTCGCTGTCAATGCAGAAGTCAACGCGCTCATCTATGAACACTCATATAGCCCCAAAGTGCTCATCTATACAGATGGATCTGTTGTAAAGCAGCACAGAAGTGCGTGGGCATTTACAGCCCATTCAGCGGGCCGAACCGTTCAAGAATCCAGTGATGCCCACTCTATGACCTCGAGCAGCATGACGATGGAGGTGATGGCAGTTACACAGGCTTTTATATGGCTGGAATCACAGCATTATACCAACGTGTGTGTACTAAGTGACTCAATGCGCATGATTCAGAAGATCGAAGCTGGATCTGTACGTAGACGGTGGAATGAGTCGCTGCGGAAGTCTGTTGTTCGTAAAGTCACCTTCATCTTCGTCCCGGGACATGCGGGAGTCGAGGGAAATGAACGAGCTGATAAACTGGCTGGCTCTGCACCCCCTGTAGATGGCCAGCCCATGGATCGTGCCGATGTTATTAACGTCCTTAAAGATATGGCGAGAACAGAGGACTTTGACTTCAGTGAATCCACATCGCTGTCCAGGATGAAAGACTTGGGAGTAAGAATTCGGCACGGCCAGATGCGAGAGGTATGTCGGGAAAACAAGGCGCCTCGTCAACCAACACAGAACTGGCACTATTAGCCACCGGACGCTGATGCATATGCTGGGGGGAGGATCTGAGCACCTATGGACATGTCCGGAGTGCAATGAAGATACCCCAACTGATAACTGATAACTGAAGAAACAAGAAGGAAATGAAAAATAAGGTAAGAAATATATTCCTTCTACTTTCCTGTTAATTTACAAATTATTTACCCTGTGCCTCTGTAAATTCTCTGTCTTTACTAATATTACACATTGCACCCCTCTCGGGATTCTCCGTGGTGAAGTGGTCAAGCCGTCTGACTCGGGCTCCGAAGGTTGTATGTTCGATTCCGGGCCGCGTCCTTCATTTCACGAGTGCATTTTTTCGGAGACTCCCGAGGGTCGTCGCTGGAGCTACGGAGTTCGTGCTTTGTGCGACGCTTTCCGCGCTGCGGAAAGAAACTGAGCCATATGGGATAAACACCCGGTGCAATGCAGCCGACCCTGTCGATTTTAAGCTAATTCTTTCATTGCACCCACTCTCATACGAATCCGGATACGCCTTTGTGTGTCAACAGAATTGACATGTCTCACATTACCGTAAAAATAACTTCGTTAGCGAGAAATCACTAGTTGTTCTGCAAAAGATCAAAGGAATGTCGCCGCTTTCAATGATTTAAGTTGTTTTTGGACCTATCAAAGACATATTCCTTGGGTGGGGGTAAATATAAGATGGCTGGAAAAATTAAATAACGATGCAACAGACAGTTTTCAAAATAATTGATCGTGAATGACGGCATTCGTTTGTGGACATACTATAGTAGATTGTCCTACCATACGTCGACAGGCCTACCTTCACGCCTCTTGTGTAACAACACACATGCTTATTTCTATACCCGTCTACTAGCTGTATACATGTCTACCCATCCGCCTACGTGTCTATCTTGCTACCTACTGTCTACCGACTTGAATACCTGCCTACTTACCCACTACAAACAGAGAACCGGGAGATGAGGGATTGAAAGAGACCGACAGAGGATAATGGAACCACCTGGATGTTGGTGGTGTTGGTTTCGTAAAGTATCAGTTTTATTGAACCTGGATGTCTCCATCAGTGATACACTCTCCTCCCATAGATTACACGGGAATAATCTCATCACAGTGCACGAAACAATAGCTTCGGTGAGGTTCATAACGTGTGTATTTTGTCTCTACATCCTTCTACTATCTGTATACACGTCTACCCATCCGCCTAACTGACTACTTACTCATCTACTGCGTTGCTCATGGTCTGCCTTTCTATCTGCTATGTGTGGTTCCCAGTTCTATATGTCAGTCTCTTGTTTCTCTCTCTCAATTATTCACTTATACTCTCTCTCTCTCTCTCTCTCTCTCTCTCTCTCTCTCTCTCTCTCTCTCTCTTGGTCTCTTTTTCCTCTCTTCCTTATTCCCTCATACCCTGTCTCTTTTCTCTCTCCCACTTATTCCCTTATACCGTGTCTCTTTTTTGTCTCCCACGTGTTCCCTTATACCCTGTCTCTGTGTTCTCTCTCTCACTTGTTCCCTTGTACCCTGTCTCTGGTTTTGCCTCTCACTTGTTCCCTTGTACCCTGTCTCTTGTTTTGCCTCTCACTTGTTCCCTTGTACTTTGTCTCTTTTTTGTCTCCCACGTGTTCCCTTATACCATGTCTCTGTGTTCTTTCTCACTTGTTCCCTTGTACCCTGTCTCTTATTTTTGCCTCTCACTTGTTCCTTTGTACCCTGTCTCTTGTTTTGCCTCTCACTTGTTCCCTTGTACCTTGTCTCTTTTTTATCTCCCACGTGTTCCCTTATACACTGCCTCTGTGTTCTCTCTCACTTGTTCCCTTATACTATCTCAGTCTCTCTTCTCTCTTCTCTCTCTCGCTTTCTCTCTCTCTCTCTCTCTCTCTCTCTCTCTCTCTCTCTCTTCCTCTCTCTATCTCTTGTTCCCATATACTATCTCTGTCTTCTTTTTGCCTCTCACTTGTTCCCTTATACTTTGTCTCTTTTTTGTCTCTCGCGTATTCCGTTTTACTATCTCTCTGTCTCTTTTTTTCTTTCTCACTTGTTGCCTTATACTATCTCTCAGTCTCCTTTTTGCCTTTCACTTGTTCCCTTATATGTTGTCTCTTTTTTGTCTCTCACTTATTCCTTTGTACTTTGTCTCTATTTTGTCTCTCACGTGTTCCCTTACACTTTGTCTCGGCCTCTTCCATCACCACCCCGTCCTCTTTGCATTAACCGACACACTCAGTCTCAAAATAAACGTTATTAGTCTCTCCGGCCACCAGACAACCTCCCCGTGTCGTCTCAACACACAAATATTTAGATCTATCGACCCCCGATATCCCTCCACAACTGATCTATCCTCTTCAACATTTCCCAACAAACTATCCCTGTTATGCCTCCACAACCATCCTCAGATACGGTTCGCTGTTATTGATTTGGCCACGTGACCCCAAACAATGGAATCTTTTCGACTTCGTCATACTCCATTAGCGTGATCTGGGATAGCTGCTTCGTTTCACATGTTTTCATCTGCGAAGCCTTTGAAGGCATGAAATATAAACTCGTATACGCATTTTTTTTCCCGTTGATTGTTGGCGAAAATATCAGGGGACGACAAGGAGAGGGGAAAAAACTGATTAAAATAATACATTCGGATGCGATAGCATTGGAACGGAGTGGCATAAAAATACGACGCCCGCCTCTGATTCGAGTGAGCAGGGTAAGAATCAAGCTGCTGGTAATTTGAAAATAAGCAATCTGCGTGACAATCCCTCATTATTATAGAGTAGTGTATTGGACGCCTAACTTTCTTAGTTGAGGGTGAAAACAAGGAAGGACGAAATATGTTTAATTGATTGATTGATTGATTGATTGATTGATTGATTGATTTAGGAACCGACATCACAGTATTCGGGGCATTCCCATAAGCGCTCCGTCCCCATACTCAGAAGCCAGCGAAGAGTTCCAACCCCAAAAGTACCAGTAGCAATCTGATTATATGTGCGTCTCGCCTTTCCTCTAAGCGTCGAGCATCGGCCAGATCCCCTCGTCACTCCTCGCTGTCGCATTCTTGCCAGACCATGGTGATCCATTTGCTCCTCCGAGGTGTACACGTGCTCCCACAAGGCCGCAACCACGTCTGTTTTGTCATGCATCAATACTCCACCAAGTTTTGCAGAGCCAGCCAATCTGTCCGCCTGTTCATTCCCCAGCACACCGGCATGCCCCGGAGAAAAGATCCAGGCGATGATTGCCACCCGTGACTTGCGAAGCGAAGCAAGCCACTCTGCACGAAGCTTGCCTGTCCTCACCCTCCTCAGCATGCTTTCAGAGACAGTTACAATCACGATGTGTGTGTTATCGTATTCTCCATCCAGCGGAAAGCTGCACTGACTGCCTCCACCTCCAAACAAATAACAAATACGAATGAACAAACGAACGAACTTTATTTTGAAAGAGTTGAGAATTGGGCACGCAGGCCCCTCTAACATTCTACCCTTCTTGTTCGTCTCCTTCCATACATTATTTAATTCATACTTCACTTATGAGGCTAATCTTACAAAACATTATATGTAATGTAAGCACATGTGAAGTGAGCAAACATCATTACTACGTGATCGACGTATGTTAAATATTGTCATGGTAATTGCTATTGACAATCTAGAACAGTGGTTCTCACCAGGTGGGGAGTTCCCCCCCCCCCCCTCTGGGGGAATTTTAGGATTTCCAGGGAGAAATTAAGATTATTTCAAGATCTCGTTAATACAAGAACCGATTACTTGATGTTTTTCCCTCCTTTCTTTACAGTTCTGTACTTCTTGCTTTTCTGAAATTCATTTTCTAACGTAAGTAGACTCGAAAATCACATGTTATGAACGCGTCTAGTCTTGTTCTAGTATGTGTTATTAAGTGTAGCTTCCATTTTTACATATACTGTGTAGGGGTTGGGGCAATTTATAGGCAGAAAATATGAAAGTAGGGGTGGGGGGAGGGCAAAGAAAGGTTGAGAACCACTGATCTAGAAGACCGAAACTTGTAGGGAAACCGGCTCATAAACCTCGTCATGTCTCGGGGGCTAATACACAAAAGTCAGTTACATGTCCTTTACAGGACATCGCAGTCAACCCCAGCATGATTTGACTGTTTGTGATTTACTAGACACGTTAACGTTCAATAGTCAGCTAGTGCTTTCTAAACGACCGAAGCTCATACCATTTTTTGAAAATTAACGCAGACGGTCTGCTTCCAATTCGCGTGCAGTTGTTTCGAACGCGGTTCGCAACCCCGTCTTCACAGCGCCGCCCTAGATACTGTGGCCAAATGAGACATGACATTTGCTTAGAAAGAACAGCAATGGAATTACAAGTTCTTCAGCCGTTGTATTACAATACAAGTGCCAGTTCTTAATCCGTTTCAATTCAACAGAAGTACCAGTTCTTCAGCCGTTTCAGTACAATAGAAAGAAGTTCAAGTTCTTCAGGAGTTTCAGTACAATACAATTATCAGTTCTTCATCCGTTTCAATTCAACAGAAGAACCAGTTCTTCAGGCTTTTCTGTACAATAAAAGTACCAGTTCTTCAGCCGTATTAGTACAACAGAAGTACCTGTTCTTCAGCCGTTTCAGTACAAAAGAACACACTGATAACTTTACCTGTGGGGCTGATAAAATGACAGCTAAACACTTGTTACATGAGTGTCCAACATATGCAGAACAGAGAAATATATGTTGGCATTCACCAGCTCTATATGAAAACAGTCTATAGAGGTGTCAACAAGCTTAAGTTGACTGCCGCTTTCTTTGAGTTTATTCCTATTTACGTCTAAAAGTGAACGAAGAAGATGAAGTATTCTTGGATAATTCCTGAGACCAATGGATTGCATAGTAAGATAATTAAATTAATACGCATTGCTTGGCACCCATAGGTGTGCAATGCAGAAGTAGAAATTAGGGGACAGATGACTAATTTTCTAATCATCAGCAGCTAAATTCTTACCACTCTTTTTATTTTTATGCCACTCTACTCCAATGCTATCGCATCTGAATGTATTATTTTAATCAGTTAGAGAAGGTGGAGGAACAGATTGAAAACCCGTATGTGGAAAGGATGAGATTGTCGGGTATCGGCAGGGGTTCTGGTAGAATCTCAAAACTGAGAGGGAAGACCAGGAGAACTTTCAATCAGATAGCGGTGGGAACGATTAGTAGTGTGACTCTTCGCTGGCTGTTGAGCGAGAGGACGGAGCACATATGGGAGTGTCCTGAGTGCAGTGATGTCGGTTCTTAGCTCAACTCAACTAAACTCAGAGAGTATACAAAGTGAAAGCTATAGTAACTACACCTGAAAATGTCTAGAAAGTAAGGGCAGCCCACATGGTAGTGTCCATATCACCCATCACGCCTCAGTTTTCTTAAAGGGTCCTTTACTTACAACAGTGGAACATATGCTTACCCCTTCCTTCCGTAATTCCCCTATCCAGCAAACTGGGGGACTCTGGGTCTGTTGCTTCTAACAACAAATTCCCACCCAAACAAAAAAATAAACGAGAACTTTCAGACAGAAAAACGTCAGATGGCTATCTGAGGGCCTCGCCCATTTGCAGCAGGTTCTCCTGGCGTTGCCTGTGATTAAGGACAGGTTTTGCTAAAAGCTTAAGATACTTGATGAGGCGTCGAGAGGAATGGGGAAAGGTGTCAGAATTCTAATATCGACAAAATGTGTTACGCTTACTTCGTTTTTGTTAACATGCTATGGATAATTAAAAATTAAAAATAAGATATTGATTTTCTTGGCCAAGATTCGGTTGTGGGGGAAAATAGGTCAGTGGGTTGGATGATGTTGGGTTGTGTGGTGGTGGTGGTGGTGGTGGTGGTGGTGGTGGTGGAGATGTTACACGGCGGGTGCGAGTTGCTGGCGTTGAGTGTGGAGTTATACACTGGTCTGTGATTCATAAAGTAGGAGTACGAGTGTGTTTGGATGTGTGCGTTTGTGTGTGCAATTGTGTGTGTGTGTCCGTGTGTGTGTGTGTGTGCTTGAGAGAGTGAGTGTGTTTGTGTGTGTATGAGTGTGTTTGGATGTGTGCGTTTGTGTGTGCACTTGTGTGTATGTGTGTGTTTGGTTGAGACAGAGAGAGAGAGAGAGAGTGTGTGTGTGAGTATGAGTATGTTTAGTGGAGAGAGAAAGGAAGAGAGAGAGAGAGAGAGAGAGAGAGAGAGAGAGAGAGAGGGTCAATATATCACTATGTGAGCCAGTGCAGGCGTGTAACAGGTATGTCTGAGTGTATGAGAGAGAGAGAGAGAGAGAGAGAGAGGGAGAGAGAGAGAGAGAGAGAGAGAGAGAGAGAAAGAAAGCGTATGAGAGAAAGTATTTGTGATAGACAGAAAGTGTGTGTGTGTGTGTGTGTGTCAGTTTACTACTATGTGTGAGACAGTGTGTGCGTGTATACAGCTGTCATTGTATGTGTGCGTGTGTGAAATCAACAGTGCGGGTGTGTGTTAGTAAATTGTTGAGTTTGCTTGTCATTGTTTGAAAGTGTCAACATGAGTTTCTGAACCAGTGTGGACATGTCTGTCTGAGTACATGTGAATGTGTATGTGAGTGTGTGTGTGTGAGTGTGTTTGTGTCTCTGTGTGTGGTGGGGTGGGGTGGGGTGTGTTCGTTCGCTCATTCTTTCGTTCGTTCGTTCATGGGTTTCGGTATGTCGGTGTATTAGTATATGTAAACCCAAGCGTGCATGTGTGCCAATCACGGTGTGTGAGTGTATGTTAGTGACTCAGTGCTTTAGTGTGCCTCTATTACCGTGTGTTTGAGTGTGTTTCAGAGTGAACGCGTGGGATTGTATCTGTGTGTGTGTGAGTGCGTGCGCGTGTGTGTGTGTGTATGTGTGTGTGTGTGTGTCTATGCGTGTTTATGAAAAGCACGAACAATACCCAATTGTCGTCAATATTAGAGGAAATATCGGGGTGTGTGACAATTTGTTCCATGGCCAGCCTTCGTAGACTTAGATGTTATAGGTCACATTAGGAGGAGGGATGACGGTAGAATACCAACGGACATCTTTTTTTTTCGTGAACTATAGATGGGTAAAAGATCTCGGGGCCTCTACTACGATACAAAGATGTGTGAAAGCGTGACATTATTGATACAGGCATTGAAATTGCACTTTTGGGGCAAGTCACAGCTGATCGTGTTGCATGGAGGGCAAATATCAGACATAGAATAAAGACACAGGAGAAAATGATTGCAGATAGGTCACACACTGAGCGTATGAGACGTCAGGTGGTGGGTGATGATGGAAATGACCATGTGTTCATATGCATCAATTGTGGACTAACATTTACAGCGCGATTTGGTCTGATCAGTCATATTTGCTACCGTCATAGTTTGTAGTTATTATACCGTTTTTAGAGCACAATGTAACAAACTATCACCTGTGAAGAAGGCACGGTGCCAGTGAGGTGATGACCCAAATTGTCCCAGATGCAGTGGGTTTTGTGTGAATTCCTTCGGTAGCCGTGGTATGTCCAATCGAACTCCAGCACCGTTTCGTCATCTCTTGATTCACTGGTTCTTCCCGCGTATGTGATTCTCTCACGCCATTTCATTCCTACCATTTTGCTCAGGCACCAATTAGTGAATAGTGTGAATCACAATTTATATCCTAACATAGCAAACACAAAGATAATGCATGCAGGTAAAACTACTATGGAGAAAGAAATATATGTTAAGGTGGAAAATTTGGAGGTGGTGGAAAATTTCGAATATCTTGGGTCATTGATTACCAACAAGGTGACACAATGAAAGAAATGAAAAGATGAATATCTGTTGTTCTTCAAAGACTAAAACAACTGTGGAGTGTGACAGATAGTACTACACAAATTAGATGTTTAAGAGCATTTACTTTTACCATTGCAAAATACGCCTGTGAGACCTTGACACTTACTAAACAAGCTGAACAGCGCATATTGAATATAAATGTTATAGACGAGTTCTAAGAATATCTTGGATACAGAAAAGAACACATGCATCCATACTTCAAGAGCTGAATATTGAAGAAGGTTGGCTATTAAAGACGATAAAACAGAAAATTGAAAAATTTTGGTCACTTGAAACGTCACGAAATTTTGGAGAGAACAATAATGGAGGGGTAAATGCCCCGGAAGAGAGGAAGAGGAAGGCCAAAGAGAAGATGGGTGCAGGATGTGGCGGATGATCTCCAGATGGGTGTATCGGAAGCGGGACTTTCTGCTTATGACCGAGAGGTTTTCCGGAAGGTTATTATGGAAGCGAGGTTCTGCAAAGGGCATGCTACTGAATGAATGAATGAAGTAATTGGTGAATGATTGTAGTTTAATTGTAATAGTGTTCGTTGTTCTCCATATTTCTAACTCATACAGTAATACCAATTTAACATTAGAATTGAATATTTTAAGTTTGGTGCCAAGCTTAATTTCTTTTGATTTAAAAAAAAAAAAAGTATCTAATGCTAATAAAAGCTTCTCTTGCCTTTTTGTATTCTCATTTTGATGAGAGTAAATGTAATGAAACCGGCTCCGTGGTGACGAAGTTACTGACGCAGTTCGTAAACCCGCATACCGGGTTCGAAATACATCTGCGTGCGATTTGGCAGCAGACCGCCTTGTGTTGGCTTTTACTAAATAGTATGGGTGCCGGCCGTTCAGAAAGCAATGGCAAGCTACTGAACGTAAACTTCCCAAGAGATCACAAGCAGAAAAAATTCTAGAGTTTACTGCTACGTCCTGTAAAGGATATGCATATAACTTTAAATTTAGGTCATTTACAATAACTCCATTTTGATGTGCAAACCACAAGCACTGTTTCATCGATTCCTATCCACAATTCAACAAACAAACACAAATCAATAATATCATGTGTTGACCAAGTATAGGAAAGGAATTAACAGTTGAAAGTTAACTTCATTTCAAAGAAAGCCGGCAATGCAAAACGCAATTAGCACAACAAAAATCAAACGGGATGCCGTGTCCAGGGGATTAATTTACATTAAGAAAAAAGAAGTCCGATATCACAGACTCTTCAGTTAGCTGAAATGTTAAGATTGTTCATTAACTCAAGAAGTTGTTCATTAACTCAAGAAGGATGTACGGATTAAGTGACCGGTTCTCTTTATCAAATCAACGCAAAAGAAGGCATCGCTACAACGACACTCAGTGAATATCATCATTATCATCAAGTGCCATGAAAGCTGGCGTAGGCGTTCTTGTCTCTCCACAGATCACAGTCTGATCACAGATGAACCCAGCTGATGATATTCCTCCATGTCACCATCTCAATCCATCCAGCATCATTTCTCTTGGTCTGCCCCTGTCTCTCTTCCCCTCGATATTACAATGCCTCTCTTCTCATCACATGACCAAAGAATGTTGTTTGTCTCTTTCTTATTGTTGAATATAATGTTCTAGTTCTACTAGCCTCTTTCAGGCAGTCGTTGGTGGCTACTGTGATATTCCAAGGAAGTCGTAACATTCGTCTCAGGAACCATCTCTCTGCTGCTCCCAAATTCTTCCTAATTTGTTCATTTACATTCCAAGATCCACTTCTGTACAGCAACACAGGCTCTGAGCACCTATGGACATGTCCGGAGTGCAACGAAGATACCCCAACTGATAACTAACTAACTAACTAACTAACTAACTAACACAGGCTCTGTATAGCATTTAAGCACTCTGTTTCTTAACTTGAATAATACTGACTTATTGCATAAGATACCTTTCTTTTTCTGAAATGCAGCTTTTGCTTGCACATTCTGTTCTTAATCTCTTTTGTGCACCTTTCTTCTCATGTTTTAATTGCCCCTAGCTACTTAAAATTATCCACTTGGTTAAGAATGTTCCCTTCTATTTCCATTTCACATTTTGGTGTCACATTTTTATTTGATATCTCCACTGTTAGTGTTTTCTTGACATTCGTTGAATATGAGCATTAGTAATTTTTGTCAGGCCTGAGCTACCTTACGACAGTAGACGATATTACTTGATTTATGTTAGCGTCAAATGTTGGGCGGCGCTCACCAAACCCGTCATCTTACATTGTGTCAACACCTTCGGGCGGAGGAGCGCAATTGGGAGGGTACAAGCCTTACAATAGGGCGAGGAAATGCAATCTAAGCCCTAAGCCTTAGTTGGCAATTGGTCTAGGATCGGATCTCCGATAGGCGGACATTATTAGCACTGGTTTGCTGATCCAGATGCTTCTGCAGCTTGTCTTGTTCCAGACGTATTGATGTTACCTTTCCTCTGGAGTAAACTAGACAGGCCGAGAGAGGGATCATGCTGCATGGACAAAACATGTTCTCTACAATTCAGCCCAGGCTTTGTGCTATGGAGAGGTATAACTAGTTATTTTGACTTTTTTGAAGCACAATGTAACAAACTATCGTCTGTCAAGACGGCAAGGTGTCAGTCAGTCAATTTGAATTGAAAGATATATAAATGTACGTTAACAATCTATGGAGAGGCAACAAATCCTACCACAAGTACATCATTTACTGGAAGCTCAAGGCAGATGATCAGACATGAGGTTTCAGATCTGCGGAGTTTGCTGGCTGGAGGACAACCAGCATACACGTTTTGTCAGCCAGCCAGCCTAGATACCTAACCTATTTTCCTACATACCTACTTACCTACCTACCTAACTACCTATCACTTACCTACATACCTCTGTCGGTTTATCCGTCCATCCGTCATTCTGTCTGTCTGTCTGCCTGCATGTCTACATACCTGTCCCTTCGTCCGTCCAGCATTCTGTCCTTTTCTGTGGTTGTCTATCTGTGGTAAATTTGTCTCGATTGTCTCGATCCTTGTATCGGACATATTCAGTGCTAGACAAAAAGCAGGTTTGGACCTTACAAAAATGGATGGCGGAAAATGGGCAGAAAGGGTGTATCATAGTTATGACTGAAAATATTGTAATATCACTTCTATCTCTCATCTCTTTCTCTTCTCTCACTCTGTGCTTCACCTCTCTCAACCCCCCCCCTTCCCACCTTCCCACTCTCACAGCTGTATCATTCCGTCACACCCTCTCTCTCTCTCTCTCTCTCTCTCTCTCTCTCTCTCTCTGCTTTCTGACCCTCTTTTTCACTCTCTCACTATTTCTCACTTCTGTCGCGCTCTCTCACTTCTCCCTCATCTCTCTGCCAACCCTCTCTCATTTATGCCACGCTCTCTTATTTCTCTCTCACCTGTCTCTTATCTCTCTCTCACGTCTCTTCAATCACTTTGTCACATATCTCTCATTTCTGCCACGGTCTATCTCATTTCTCTCTTTCCTCTCTGACACCTCTCTCCCACTTCTGCCATGCTCTATCACCTCTTTCTCATTTCACCCTCACAGTTGTCACCTCTCTCTCACTTCTGTCACGCTCTCTCAACTCTCAGTCACCTCTCTCTCTCTCTCTTCTGTCACACTCTCTCCCCTCTCTGTCATTTCTCCCTCACCCCTCTGTCATTTCTCAATAACCTCTGTGTCACGCTCTCTCTCTCTCTCTCTCTCTCTCTCTCTCTCTCTCTCTCTCACTTCTGTCATGCTCTATCATTTCTCCCTCACCTCTCACCCACCCCACCCCCTCACCCTCACCCTCTCCTCCCGTCTCTTTCTCGCTCAACTTAGAATTGTGTTATCAAGTAAAGACTAGATATTTCTATGTCTTCCTTCTAAAACTATACTTTTATCCTACTTGCGAATCAAGCCAAGGAATTTCTGACACGTATACCGCAGCTGGGGCGTAACATATTTGGCCTTCATGTCCTTCAGACATATGACGTGGGTTGACCAGTTACCTTCATTGCCGCCTTTGCTTCCTAGACAGTTTAGAAAATTTCCCAGCATCCATTTTATGAACCTGGGTCAACTCCAGAGCCGTAAAAAAAAATAACCATCTTCCGCTGGTGATTTACCGGGGACCCTTGTCTGTGCAGGCTAACGACCAAACCACTATGCCACTTGGACTCCTGTTGGTAATTACGGCTGTTTATACATGCCTATTTACATTGTATCCCTTGCTTGTCTATTGGCAAGCTGTAAACATAGCCTCACTGCACACACTCTCAACTACCATCGACATATTTCAACCGCCATCCAAACGCCATCAATTTAACGCCATGACGGTCTCTTTACCGGAAGTGCCATTACTGTGCTCCGCGCAGGCGCAATAGCACACTCCATAAGCTACCAATCGATTCCCGAGACAGCATCCGGGGATTAACGCCAGGCTATTTGTTTATCATTATGAATTAATTACTATCATTTCGCTAATCTCCCAAGAGAGGCCGCGATAGGACAACTTTGTCAATAGTCGACGTAGCGAATGTGTGCTTTCATCATCTTCCCAACATTTACTAGGATTTGTGGTGTTTTAAGTGATTGCCTTGATGTACCCATATCGGGGTATCACTTATCTTCCATAGACTAAATAAACAGGATTTCATCTCACTGCACGAGCACGATTTGGGTTGAGTTAAGTTAAGAACCAACATCACAACACTCGAGATATTCGAATACCTGCTTCGTCCCCATCTTCAACAACCAGCGAAGAGTCACACTACTACTGGTACCAGTCGCAGTCTGATTATGTGCCCGTCTAGCATTTCATCGTCCAGTTCATCTGGTCTCCCAGCCCTACCATTCCCTCTAGGATGTGATGATCAATCTCTTCTCCCTCACTGTACGCATGATCCTAAAGAGTCATTTCCACATTTGCCTTACACGCACCAATACCCCACCCATGTTGTGCAGACCCAGCTAATCTTTCCACCTGTCGTTTCCCAAAACACCCGCATGTCCTAGGGAAAAGATTCATCGGGTTTTCCCTCTCTTTGGTGCTTGAATTAAAGCACGCCACTCTGCACTAAGCATGTCTGTTTTCACATTACCCACCATTCCCTGAGTTCGTTACCACGGCGACATGAGTGTGCTGTTTGTCCCCAGGCCTGCGGAACACTGCAGTGTCTCCCTCCGCCTTCGTTCTCAGATGTGGTGGGATCATATGCCAGGCTCTCCTGCACTAAACACCGCCCATTAACATTTGCATAAACATAGATCACAAAATGTGTGCAATAAAACCACACATAGAACACATATTTGAACTCAAATAAAAACACATAATAAAACTAGGAAGCTGCACAAAAGAAAAACAATACACACACACACACACACACACACACACACACACACATACACACACACACACACACACATATACAGATTAATTTTTCGATCAAAATCTTCATCAACGAACAACAGCAACAACAACCATAATAATGACAACAACAACAACAACACAGAGATAAAATAAGAAGAATACTCAGCTCGGGAGACGAGCGGCTGGCCGAGTTGCTAGAACGCCGGACTCTCCTTCGGGAGACCAGGGTTCGATCCCTCGGTAAGGTGTGGGATTTTTTTCTGTCGGGGGCAAAAAGAAAATCCTGACATGTACAGTTCGTGGCGACTGCACTAGCCAGGCGGCCTTAATTCCTCAGGCTCAAAGACCCCTCTACCATACACCGCAAGATTCTATATTGGCAGTAAATGACAGTTATTGTTTTTTTTTTTATGACTCAGCTCGGGATATGAAAAGTAAACCGATACAAACAACCTAGATTACTTTTGAGATCCCAAGCTAAGTAGTCTTGTTTGATGTCTACTTTGTACTGCCGAGGCAGGACATCTGTCTTACAAAATGGATACATTATGAAAGAATGTTATGGAATCAATGTTCTGTCCAGGACAAACTACTGCATTATGATAGTCACACTCAGTATTGATAGTGTATAGTAACATCACATTTAGTATTGTTAGTGTATTGTAACATCACACACAGTATTGTTAGCGTATAGTAGAATCTCAAACAGTATTGTTAGCGTATAGTAGAATCACACACAGTATTGTTAGCGTATAGTAGAATCACACACAGTATTGTTAGCGTATAGTAACATCACACATAGTATTGTTAGCGTATAGTAACATCACACACAGTATTGTTAGCGTATTGTAACATCACACACAGTATTGTTAGCGTATAGTAGAATCACACACAGTATTGTTAGCGTATAGTAGAATCACACACAGTATTGTTAGCGTATAGTAACATCACACATAGTATTGTTAGCGTATAGTAACATCACACACAGTATTGTTAGCGTATTGTAACATCACACACAGTATTGTTAGCGTATAGTAGAATCACACACAGTATTGTTAGCGTATAGTAGAATCACACACAGTATTGTTAGCGTATAGTAAAATCACACACAGTGGAGGTCAGCATGACTGATTAGATAAGAGCGCTCGTTCCTAAACTTCCGGTGTGCTGATGCCGAAGTAATGGATTCAACCCCTACACCAGTCAGTTGGACTAACATATTGACTTCTCGTCCTTGACTTGGGGACGTAAATTACAAGTGCTCCTAACGTCGGAGTGGGTTCGCCTGATGGCGAGAGATACTGGTAACAGTGACAGCCAATCAACATGCGAAACTCAGTGCACTAGAGGTGGTAGCACCTGTATGGACTACGTCTGTGTTCAAAGACAACTAACGCAAAGAAAACAAATCACAAGATAACATTGTTTTAAGTGTATAGTAAAATCACACATAATGCTATTAGTGTGTAGTAAAATCACACATTGTGCTATTAGTTTATAGTAAACATCACACTGTGCTATTAATGTACAGTAAAATTATACACAGTGTTATTAGTGTATAGTAAAAATCATATATCGTGCTATCAGTGTGCAGTAAACATCACACATAGTGCTATTAATGTATAGTAAAATCATACACAGTGATATTAGTGTATAGTAAAATCATACAAAGTGATATTAGTGTATAGTAAAATCATACAAAGTGATATTAGTGTGTAGTAAAATCACACATTGTGCTATTAGTTTATAGTAAACATCACACTGTGCTATTAATGTACAGTAAAATTATACACAGTGTTATTAGTGTATAGTAAAAATCATATATCGTGCTATCAGTGTGCAGTAAACATCACACTGTGCTATTAATGTATAGTAAAATCATACACAGTGATATTAGTGTATAGTAAAATCATACAAAGTGATATTAGTGTATAGTAAAATCATACATAGTGATATTAGTGTATCGTATAATAACACATAGTTCTATTAGTGCATAGTAAAATCACACATAGTATTATTTATGTATTTATTTATTTATTTATATTTATTTTTTTTTTGGGGGGGGGGGGGGGGGGGGTTGTTCGCATATCCTTTACGTGACATCGCTGTCAACATCAGCATCTTTCAGCTGATTGTTGATTTCTTGGCAAGATTACGCTCAGTAGTTTGCCATTGCTTTCTGAGCGACCGGCTCACATACCCTGTAAGTTACCGACGCGGAGAGAACCTCTACCAATTATCGCGCACGTCACGTTACTCACGAGAGTATACGGGATTACATAGAACGTCGTGTAACTTCCAGTCCAGGGAGACCGGCCATAGTATTAATAGTGTATAGTGAAATCAGTATTGCTAAAGTCACTTCCAATAATTTGTGTGATGAACTGTGATAATTCGATCTATAGCAATGTGCTTCAGTGAGACTTATCACCACTCCTGTCCTGAAATTAACTCTTATATCATCATCATCATCATCATCATCATCATCATCATCATCATCATCATCATCATCATCATCATCCAGTGCCTTGCCGGCTGGCGTGGGTGATGATGCTTCTCCACAAATTACGATCTCCGGCGTCATGGGTCAGTTGGTGTGTTGACTCCCTTCCGTGCCATGACAAAAGACTGTCAAGAATCTTCTCTCACAATGAGAATATAAAAAGTCATTCTTGCAGTGTTTAGATTTAATTTCCATTGTTACTTAGTAGTTACTTCAATAATTTCTTTCCTTCTGGTGTCCTAGCGCCATGGTCGGTTCTCGTGTGTATTACCACAGCCGGTTTGGGGGTCAGTCTACACAGCAGGTTAAAGGTCAGTCTCCATAGCAGGTTAGAGGTCAAAAACAGCAGCGCAGTTTAAAGACCAATCAAGAAAAGCCATGTTAGAGGTCAATGAAGACAGGAGGTTACTGAACACAGAAGATGCAAGGTTAATCACTACAGAAGGTTAGAGGTCAATATGCTGCTAGCAGGTTAATCAATATATGGAGATTAAAGGTCAATTAACAGCCGGCTTGAGGTCAGTCAACAGCAGGTTAAAGGTCAGTCAACACAGCGGGTTAAAGATCAGTCAACAGAGTGTTTAGAGGTCAGTCAAGACCCCGGGTTAAAGGTCAGACAACACAGCGGGTTAAAGGTCAGTCAACACAGCGGGTTAGAGGACAGTCAACCCAGCGTGTTAAACGTCAATCACACCAAATAATAATAATAATAATAATAATAATAATAATAATAATAATAATAATGATGACAATTATTCTCCGTGGAATCTCCGTGGTCAAGACGTCTAACTCGGACTCCGAAGGTTGTCGGTTCGATTGCGTGCCGCGTCCTTCGGTTCACGAATACATTTTTTTTCGGAGACTCCTGAGGGTCGTCGCTGGAGCTACGGAGTTTGTCTTTGTGCAACGCTTTCGGCAATTCGCTGCGGAAAGAGGCTGAGCCATATGGGATAAAAACCCGGTCAATAAAGGCGACCCTGTCGACTTTTAAGCGACTTTTGAACCACAAATCAGCATTAGTGCAAGATAATATAACGCAGAGTACTGTAACTATCAAAAACTGTCATTTTACTGCCTATAGTACCTTGCAGTTTAGGGCAGGGGGGTCTTGAACAGTCGAAAGTTGTCGAATTAATGACTGTGCAACCGCGTGCTCCAGCTGCGCTGTTGGTAAACGATCAGTTAACACCGCGGGGTAGAGTTCATACACACAAGTGGGTCCCTGGCCAAAGGTAAAACAGTGGGCGAGTGTTTATTGCCAAGACGAATGGGCACTGTTTAACATTGGAGACTAAACATAGACTGAACTAAACTAACATTGGAGAGAGTTGTAAATACTGTTAGAACATCAAGCATGTACATCGAAGTTGAGGCTGTGACGGCATATGTATATAAGTGTGTGTGTGTGTGGGTGGATGGGTGTGGGTGGGTGGGTGGCGCTTGACATTACTCACCTATATGTTTTTTTTTTTTTTAACAAGAGGTGTGTTAAGCAAGTGGATCAACTTCATTGCACTGGTGTTAATCCCATATGGCCCGGCCTCTTTCCGCAGAGCGGCCTAACATAACATAACATAACATAGCATAGCATAGCATAGCATAACATAACATAACATGATATGACACGACATTTCATAACATCACAAAACAACATGACACGGCACGACACCACACGAAACGGCACGACACCACATCACAACACACGACACCACACACCACACAATAACATAAACCATTAATTATTCAAAGCTTTCAATCAACAGAGACGTGGTTCCTGACACGAATGTTGAGAGAATCTTAGACTGCCATAGTAACTAACAATGATTACTTGAAAGGGGCTAATGGACCTAGAACATTCTATACAACTACAAGAAAGAAACGACAGCATTCTTTGGTCATGTGATGAGAAGATGGGCATTGGGGAATATCGTGACAACTGGAAAGATCAAGGGGAAGAGAAGAAGGGGCAGACCAATAGAAATGATACTGGGCGGACTGTGACGATGGTACGGAGGAATATCATCAGCAGAGTTGATCCAGAACACCAAGGACAAATTTTGTGGAAAGACATGAACACTCATCCCAGCTGACAAGGCACTTGATAACAGTTCAAAGCCCAAGAAAACACCATTAATCAGAAACCATTGGCCATAAACGCACACAAAAATCACCAAGCAACAATCACCATAGTTTTGTGTTCCGGAATTCGCTGAATCTCCGACTACTATCTAGTTGATCACCGCGACACCACAGCTGTTCGCTATGCCAGTTAATCGTTTTCCGCGGCCAAATCTGTAAACTGTGGTGATTTGTGTGGCCAGGCAGAGGCAGCTCTCAGCAATTAACTGGCTTCGGTTGGCCGTGTGTACATTTATCAATTACAAACTGGCAGTGTTTATCGTCAACACCGCATTGTTGGCCAGGGACACGTTGGAGTGTAGTGCTGTAGGTCAAAACAAAAGTGCGTTAACCCTTTATGCAGCATTCTGTTGATTTAACTCATTGTGTACGAAGCAAAGTGCTTTATTGCTGCATGCTTCAAGCACTGTATTCACAGTTATGTTGGGAAAGGTATCTTTGGAAAGTTATGTTAAGTAAATTATATTGGGGGAAATTATCGTATCCTAGGGAAGTTATGTTGAAGAAGGAAAGAAGTGTAATGATTGAATGAATTAATCGCTCGAGGAATCAATGAACACTAATAATAATAATAATAATAATAATAATAATAATAATAATAATAATAATACTCGCTCGTTGACAGACGATAGTTTGTTACATTTTGCTTTAAAAAAAAAAAGACATGATAAGCTCTCAATAGCACAAGGCCTTAGCTGAATTGCAGCGACGATGTGTTTCCCATGCAGCATGATCTCTCTCTCAGCCTGTCTAGTGTACTACAGAGGAAAGACAACACCAATACGTCTGGAACAACACAAGCTGCAGAAGCTACTTGATTAACAAAGCAATGCTCTAACTGTCCCGCCTGTTGGAAGTTCGATCCTAGACCAGTTGCCTGCCAAGACACTAATGATTAGGAGGAGGAGTAGAATGAAGAGGGAGAAGACGAGAAAGAGGAAGGAGAAGGAATTTAAAGGATGAGCAAGCTGGAGGAGGCAGAATCTGAGGAATCGGAAGGGGAAAAAAGAGTTAACTACAATTATCAACCGAGATCTGATATTGATTTATTTGGTTGTTTCGGGATTTGAAATTTAAATATTGAGCACAACCCACTACTGGCAACGCTGATCGTATTCTGGTATGAACCTAAGGCCTATCCACGTCAATATGGAAGCACTATACTCGAGTTTCGCTCTCGTTTGAGCTTGATTTTATACATTATGCAAGCACTTGTGGTCATACCCGGAGTGCTTAGGTCAGCGTGAATAGATAGGAGCACTTGCTCTTAACATCCAGTGTGCTGATGCCGAGGTAGTAAGTACAACCCCTACACCGGTCAGTTGGACTTAAATGTGGATTTCTTGTCCTTGTTTTGGGGACGTAAGTAACAAGCACCTCTGAACTCGGAGTTGGTTCGCCTGATAGTGAAGGACACTGGCAGTATGGAAGGCTAATCCACACGCAAACTAGAAATAGTAGCTTATGTATGGACTATGCTTGGGTTTAAAGCAAGTGAACACACACACAAAACATCATGAATAATAATACTAATAATAATAATAATAATAATAATAATAATAATAATAATAATAATAATATGACAATAATTATCCGTGGAATCTCTGTGGTGAAGTAGTCAAGCCGTTTAACTCGGCTTCCGAAGGTTGTGGGTTCGATTGCGAGCCGCGTCCTTCGGTTCACGGGTGCATTTTTTGGAGACTCCTGAGGGTCGTCGCTGGAGCTACGGTGTTCGTACTTTGTGCAACGCTTTCGGCAGTTCGCTGCGGAAAGAAACTGAGCCATACCGGATAAAAACCCGGTGCAATGAAGTCGACCCTGTCGAATTGTAAGCGACTTTTAAGCCACAAAATATCAATAATGCCAAGATAATATAACGCAGAGTACTGTCACTGTCAAAAACTGTCACTTTACTGCCTATAGTACCTTGCAGTTTAGGGCAGGGGGGTCTTAAGTAGAGAACGAAAGTTGTCGAATTAACGACTGTGCAGCCGCGTGCTTCAGCTGCGCTGCTGGTTCATTTCTTTTAGTCAGCAATGATATATGCGATACAGTGTTGCAAACAGGAAATGCATGTCTTGATGTACACACTAAACGATCATTAACACCGCATGAGTAATCGATAACACACCAACATTTACAGCAAGAAAGAATATAGTTTGGATTTAAAATTTTGCTGCCCAAAAAAAAATGCTAATTGCGTTGTGTTTTCCATTTTCCCGTTTCCTTCCATTCTGTGTGCTTTTTTATCACTAACTTGTATTATCTATTTTTTATAACCTAGGATTACTACGGCTTTCGAAATAACTTGTAATTTGATTTTACTCAGCGGCCATTTTGTTCTACAGGAAAGGGATGTTACTCTGAATAGAAATTGTGAATAATGAAATATGGGGAAAGCGAGGTGAAAATGCTGTGTGAAATGGAGTGGCAGGGAGTGGGTGACAATGAGCATAGCATGAATGTCTGAGAAATAGAGAGAAAAGAGAGAGGGAGAGAGAGGGGAGGGGGTGGAGAGAGATAAAGAAGGAGAGCAAGATATATGGAGGATGGCATGAGAATGGAAGAGTGTACGAGAATGGGAGAGTGTACGAGAATGGGAGAGTGTACGAGAATGGGAGAGTGTACGAGAATGGGAGAGTGTACGAGAATGGGAGAGTGTACGAGAATGGGAGAGTGTACGAGAATGGGAGAGTGTACGAGAATGGGAGAGTGTACGAGAATGGGAGAGTGTACGAGAATGGGAGAGTGTACGAGAATGGGAGAGTGTACGAGAATGGGAGAGTGTACGAGAATGGGAGAGTGTACGAGAATGGGAGAGTGTACGAGAATGGGAGAGTGTACGAGAATGGGAGAGTGCATGAGTGAGTCCAGGAGTGCGAGTGTGTGGAGGTATGAAAAAGTAGATGAGCGTGAGAGAGAGAGAGAGAGAGAGAGAGAGAGAGAGAGAGAGAGAGGGGGGGGGGGTGAGAAAGAGCGTTAAAGAGTGTGACAGATAACAGTGATTGTAAGTGAGCGTTGGAAGAAATCAAATTAGGCGCGACTTATGCGAAATTTCACATTTTTTAAAACTGACCATGAAAGGCTACTTACACCATGCGTGATTCTTGTGTTGATTCGTTCAGAAAACAATGGCAAACTACTGAACGTAAACTTGCCCAGGAATCACGAGCAGCCCATAAATGCTGAGGTTGACTGCAACGACCTGTAAAGATTATGCAACTAACTAAAAAATGTATTCATCTTCAAAGTCCAGAGGATCGACTTCATTGCACCGGTTTTATCTCATATGGCTCAGTCTCTTTCCGCAGGTCGCCCTAGCGAAAGCTCCACACAATGTACCTACTCCGTAGCTCCAGCGACGACCC